>CM070742.1:8628198-9173198 GCA_036346245.1 Bonia amplexicaulis
CCGTTAGATCTCTAATCTAACGGTCCGAAATTTGGATGATTGTTACGAAGAAAACATCCATGTAATACCTAGACACATCTTTTTTTTGTTGTGGTTTATAGCTTTTGACTAAAATTTAAGCTACCAATCCTGTACCGTACTGTCATCTATTGTCGGCGTCAAGCACTGTTTGTGCAACAAGAGGAAATTTGAGAGTACCAAACTGCACCGAGCCAAGAGGCGGTTGATGGTTTCGTCTTCTTGCTCTCACAAAACACACGCTTGATGTCTTGATGACTTGGCAATCCTTGGCGCCTAATCCTATTAGAGTGTGCATTCATACCAGCCAGCTTTTAATAAGACATTACGGACCCAGAGAACCCAAAGCGATACTTATTTGAGAGCAAAAACAAGCTCGATCCTAAAACATCATCTAGAAGAGAATGGAGTGCGTATTCGTTGCCACATACACAAAGTATTCTCTCGTACGTATTAATTTGTTGGTGCTTGTGTGAATACGTAGCTAGCAACGCTAAGAGGAGCAGGTCCGTTGGCATCTAGCCGCGCAACAAGGAGCGAGGATGAAGCTAGCTAAGATATATAAGCTAGCCTTAGCTTGCTCCCGTGTGTCATCATCCCCACTCCAACTACTCCATATACACACGCTGACATGCGTACTCCAGTTACATGCGTTAATTGTGGACTAACGTACCCAAGGCAGGCTCCTAATTAAAGAGAACAAAATGATATGTATGTTTACTAATTGTTCCTACCTATATAGACTACAGAGTATATATGTATATGCGCACGGTGTTATAGAGTATTGGTGGGTTCTTTTCGGCTATAGCTAATAGTTTATGGTTGTGACTGTTAGCTTTTAGTCATAGCATGAGCACGTATACGAATAAACCGAATGCTGATAAATCACTTCGAGAAGATTATCCTAATAAATTATTTTAAAAAATAACAGCAAAATTATCCTATTTATCTATTCGAAAGATTCATAAGGCATAATCAGAAGCTCAGAAGTACTGGACTTATGCTTGTTACCCGAAGAACCCGGCATCAATGCATGTACATATCCTTCTCTGGTGTCTTCTCTCAAGTACGCCGACAAAGACGCCGTTTGTCTCATCGCATGCGTACGCGCTTGTGCAGTGGTTGGCACATGCATGCGTATGTGGACACGGAGCACTAACACTAGTTGGATGATGCCGTCCTGCACTCACCTTGAGTCACCTAGCATGCTAGATCAATTTTCATATATGTAACGTAATCAGTTGATTCATATATGTTTCGTATTTGCTGCTCGATAGCAATTCTTCCCGTGCAGGCCGAACCCGTGGGAAATAGGGCCTGTTCTTTTTTGCTGCGACTTATGGTTTTTGACTGAAATTTTTGAATTTTAGCTGTTTACGGTACAAATTACGAAAAAAACAGATACCTATTTGCAATTTTGACTGGTACAGATGTTAAGCTTTTAACGTGTACTACGTTTAACTTGTAGACCATATCTTGAAAAAAAATACTTCGTTTAAAAGTTAGGTACTGTAGCAGCTGCGAAAAGCCGTCCGACTTCTGCACAGCCGAACAGGCCCATATCCCCATGGGGCTGGGGATGATCTTCCCTCACAGGGCAGGACCTCACTATGCTGGCGGGGTGGGAACGGGACCATCCTCCCTTGTGGAGTCCTATAGAGACTCGGTAAAAATAAAAATAAATATTTTAATAATAGGCTATAGTTTTTTTAATATGAAAGGTTGTATTCTTTTTTTATATATTTAGACTAAAACTTGAATTTATGTGTTAGAATATATATTTTGAAGTTATATATTTAAAAATATGTTTAAGTAATTATAAATTAATAGATAAACTCAAGCTATTATTTTAAAACAAATTTAGTCTTTTTTTACCCCCACGGGGTCCTGCAGGGACCGGGGATGGAGGGCATCTCTCCCAGGAGGCTTAGCGGGGCGGGGCGAGGGGCCGCGGAGGCTTCCCCGTGATCCGCTGCCCCGTTGACATCCCTACTCCTGATTTATATGATTATGGTTTCACGGTGCATGCAGGACCGTAAGAGCATGTACAACGTAAACTTTGCCATGTAGATAGGGGTGAAAACATATCAGAGAATTTCCAACCGATCCAGACATTAGCAAGAGTAATTGTTGGGCACATTTCGCGTGCTGTACTGCCATTATGGTAAGTCGTTAGCAAGAGTAACACCACTTAATAAATCTCCCTTGTGTCACTGATTAAACAGAGTACGTACGCGTTGACTGTACTATATTGATACGTACGACCGGGGTAGGCAGTCAGCTTCATGCATGGCGACGATCAGAATGCATTATGCAACCGACATTAATTCGTCCGTCGATCATGCAAGCATGCATGCATGTGCTGCTACTGTAGGTATGGAAATATTTCGTACTAGCATATATTCTCTACAGCATACACAGCAATAAACAACGTACTTGTCGAGGGCCACGTCACGCTCACGTGTAACATGCCTCAGCTCAGACCGGCCAGCTAGCCGGATGCTTCGTGTCTACTCGACTTGGTGCCATTCCGTGACCATGTACTAGTCTCACTCTCACATATAGAGATGAAAAATAATAACAGATAATCTGTTTTATTCGATATTTGTATTCGAGAAAACTTAAATATGATAAATAAAATTCGTATTCAAAAATATTCGTATTCGTATTCAAGAATATCCGTATCAACATTTGAGAATATTCGTATTTTTCGCATTCATATTCGAGAATCTTCATATTCGTATTCGATCCATTTCTGGAATCCGAAAGAAAAACTGGATGAATTTTGTGATTCAAAATTTAAATTTCGGGGGTTTGAAACCGGTAACCGGTCAAAAACCGGTGAAAACAGACAAAACCGGTAGGAATTTGTTCTATCGAGATTTGTTATAGAAGTTGTAGGAGGATATTCGTATTCGACCGAATTAAGTACATATTCGATTTGAATTTGTATCCGTTACGACATTCGATTCGTACTCATATTTGAGAATATTCAAATTCATATTCATATTTGTTTTAAAAATATGGATTCATATTCGTATTTGAGACTATTTGATCGTATCCGATCTGTTTCCTTCCCTACACACATATGTTTGTGATAAATAATTGATACTATAATTGAGTTGAATATAAATTACAATAATTTCAAAAAATCAGATTTGCTATCAGTGTTTTTGGTTGGATCGATTAGTGGGACCGGTCTGACCACTGGGAGGAAACGGTCGAACCGGCCTATGAACGACAGTTTGACCGGTGGTCCCCTGTGACTGGATTTTGGGAGCAATCAGACTGAAGAAGCATTATGATTGATTTCTAGTTGACAATTGCTTTTTTCTAGAGAGTGGATTTTAGCGTCGGTCATGTGTGGTCGGACCAGCCATGGATAGCGATCGGACCGGGGTGAGTTGGTCGGTGTTATCGACATTGAAAATATAGTCACACCGGGTGACCAGTCAAACTAACCAGTGGTTAGTGGTTTGACTAGGGCCGTCTAACCGCATGGGAAGGATGGTGAGATCGATAGCTACGGTCAAAGATCAAGGTGAGTTGAGTTGAGCTGGTTTAAGATCAGATCATGACTTGGGAACCATAAGAGTTTGTATTGCATTTCATCATGCATGGTTTTGACTAACGTAGGTTATGACTCGAGAACCATAACCTTGTGATTCTTGATTGGTTTATGTTTCTATTGCTTTGAACAAGTCTTATGAAAAAAATTGAATGTGTTTGGATGAGATTGGACAAATTCTTGAGATTTGAACTATTGACCTGAGAAATTTTAGGTTTGAGAACATGGGACCGGTCCCAAACCTACGGTCAGACTAGCCTTCATAGATTAACAGTTAGACCGGCTAGCAGTCAAACCAGCTCATCAATGATGGTCTGATCGGCCCTATGCAGGAGATCGTTGATTTTTTTGGCTCTTGATTCTAACTTTGGTTTGCAGATTCATGTTTCTGTAATCTGAACTCAGTGGCCGTCACACCCATTCTAGTGAATATTTTGAATATCTAAAAGAAAAAAAGTTTTAAGAATCACGCCTCTGCTTACCTGCATCGTCCTACACGTTCCATGCATGCGCGTTATTCCGCCAGGAGCGATCGATCACTGGTCATCGGATTTAATCAGCCCTGCGAGAGAATTTTGAAGGGAGAAAGACAGAGGAAAGGACAGGCATGCAAAAAGGCGAAGCTGGCGCTGCCATAAGCGCACGCACAGGCAGCATACGATACGCCTGGATAGAGGGAGTAGTTCGGGGCAGTTGGGCTGTGTGTTGGAGTGGTTGGCCTCGCCTTCGCTTTTCGCGCGTTCCCTCGCGCCATTTCTATATCATCGAATCCCACCACACTAACCACCACCGCCGCCGCGCATACTACTCCGTTTCCATCTCAGCTAGCTCCCTCCTTCCCCGTGCGCGCGAAGCTAGCTTCAGCTAGTAGCTAGTGAGTGGCAAGTATCAATCCGCGCCCTGCGCACGCACGAGATCTTTGGTTGGTGGATTCTTGGCTTCTTTCAATCCGGCGACGACGATGCCGAGGCCGTGGAGACCGGTGCTGGCGTCGGCGACCAAGTGCTGCGCAGCCGAGGACGCCGTGGTGGCGGCCGGCGCCGGCGCAGGGCTCTCGCGCTGCCGCCCCTCGCGCTCCGAGTTCTCGCGCCGGCTCTCCTCCTTCCGGCGCCTCTCCTCCATGACCAACAGCCCCGCGACGACGGCGGATGGCAGGGACGGGGACGACGCGGCGGCGGAGGGCGGGGAGATGGGCGTGGGGCCGCTGCAGCTGCACGCCTTCAGCCTCGGCGAGCTGCGCGCCGTCACGCACGACTTCTCCAGCAACCACCTGCTCGGGGAGGGCGGGTTCGGCACCGTGCACAAGGGCTTCGTCGACGCCGGCTTGCGCCCCGGCCTCGAGCCCCAGCCAGTCGCCGTCAAGCAGCTCGACATGACCGGCCTCCAGGGCCACAGGGAGTGGCTCGTAAGTACATACATATTACACCATCAATTGATTCTTAATCGCTTGCTTCCTACTTAGCAGCATCTTCCATGCATGGCCAGGCCGAGGTGATCTTCCTTGGGCTGCTCCGGCACCCGCACCTGGTGAGGCTCCTCGGCTACTGCTGCGAGGACGAGGAGCGCCTCCTCGTCTACGAGTTCATGCCGCGCGGCAGCCTCGAGAACCACCTCTTCAAGAGTAAGTGCGCGCGCGATATTCCACGACGTCTCGGCATCGGCATGCGCGTGCATGTGAGTTGATCAAACCATGCATCTTCCCGCGTACGCAGGGATATCGGCGACGCTGCCGTGGGGCACGAGGCTGCAGGTCGCCATCGGCGCCGCCAAGGGGCTCGCCTTCCTCCACGGCGCCAGCAAGCCCGTCATCTACCGCGACTTCAAGGCCTCCAACATCCTCCTCAACTCGGTACGTTTGCTTTTCTTGCGCACGTTTGGGGCAACAACTCAAGATTGATTACTGGATCAAGGGTGGTACGCATGTAAATATTTAACTCGACCAGGAGTTCACGGCGAAGCTGTCGGACTTCGGGCTGGCGAAGATGGGTCCGGAGGGGGAGGACACGCACGTGACCACCCGCGTGATGGGCACGCACGGCTACGCGGCGCCGGAGTACGTCATGACGGGCCACCTCACGTTGAAAAGCGACGTGTACAGCTACGGCGTCGTGCTGCTCGAGCTCCTCACGGGGCGCCGCGCCATGGAGCACGTCCGCGGCAAGAGCGCGCACGCGGAGCAGAAGGTCAAGCTCGTCGACTGGGCGCGGCCCTACCTCGGCAGCAGCCGCCGCCTGCGCTGCATCATGGACCCCAGGCTCGCAGGCCACTACTCCGTCAAGGGCGCCCGCGCGGTGGCGCAGCTGGCGGCGCAGTGCACCAGCGCGCAGCCGCGGGACAGGCCGCGCATGGCCGCAGTCGTCGAGGCGCTCGAGCGGCTGCAGGGGCTCAAGGACATGGCCGTCAGCGTCGGGCTCTGGCCGACCGCGTCCGTGGCCGGGAGGAACGCCATCTCCGCCAAGATCCGCGCCGAGGTCAAGGGCGCCGGCGCCGGAGCTGGCGCAGCCGCACGGCGGAGGAGCGCGTCCGCGAAGCTGGCCTGATTGCTCCTTAACTGGCCACGACGCCACGTACGCCTGCCACGTCGAGTACATATTGTATCAGTATGTGCGCGTGTGTATGTACATATATATAGTACGATCAATTTACGTCGTGAGGCGTATTTAGTTTAGGTGCCATGAGGCATGCAGATCATGAACTGTACGATCGATCGATTGCTTGCGCGTTTCGCGCATCATGAAGTGATCGTCTTGCGATCGCGATGAAATTTCGTTGCTTCTCATGTAGTCGAGGCGATCGCATATCAGAGCTATCCGACATTATTCCAGTGGCAGTCGCGAAGGCGACCTCGCAAGAACACGACGATTCCTCGGTGCGCACGGATCGATCAGTGCGTCTCTCTCCTCTCCCCGCCGGTCTCTTCATCCGTGCAGTAGTAGTAATCTTCTTCGGACCGCAATTGAATTAAGACCGTCATCTCCACCATGCATGTGTCCGTCGATCGGCGTCGCAAGACGAAGCCAACTGCTCGTCGGATCTTTCGTCTGCAGGAACCTGCGATGGTTTTGCTTGCTTAGTTCTTGCACTTTCCTTCTGGAATGGGTCCCGGCCGGACCGGCGCCGGACGGTGGCCGTGGTGGACTCGCAGCCGGCCTCCCCAGGCCGGGGCACCTTGCAACGTCGGCACCGGCTGCTCGCTCAGCTCCACCGAGTAGAATCCATGCAGATGCCGTTCTACTCTGGCGACGCGAATTGTTGGCTTTGGTCAGTCCGGTCATCCATCCCCCGGCTCCCTGGCTGCCTGGAACGGTTGGCTCCGTCGCCTATGCGTGCACTAGCAGCTAGCCGTGAGGCAAAATCATGCTGTTTCCGTCCCGTTTGCTCCGGAACAGGGCCATCGCACTGTTGGCTTACATTTCCACCCAGAAAATGTCTCCCGAGTTCTCGAGAGTCGTCGAACAGCTGCCTACGCTCCGGAGCGTATATTTTCTTACAACAATCGCTATACTTGTCAGATGTAGATGTATCATTAGTTTACCATACGTCAGCAAGTCTCTCCCGTTCCGGTTTCACCAGACCATGCCTCACTTGACCGACCAAGCTACATGATGCAACACGTTGCTCGAACTTTTCTTCAACATTTTTCGCCTATCTTCGTGCCATGCTTGAGTTTAGCTATCTCACACGGTATTCTTGATCATTCTGAGCCTCATCTCCTTCATAAGCATAACCTCGATCATCATTATTGACCATAGTTGACTCCAAACATTCCTGCACAGCTAAAAACTAAGAAATTGTTTCGGACACAAGTTATTCACAACTTACCTCACGTTAGTTAAAACATGCTTCATGTAACATATATGTACTGATCTAAGTCAATCCATGACTCAATTTCCTAAAATCTCAAGACAAGTCAATACTACCACTCTCCACAACAGGAACTCTCTGAAAAACTCCAATCGACAAGTAATCCACAATACTACCGCTCTGCTGCCTGACCGCCGTGGTCACACCTCCTACCGGTCTGACCAGCAACTGCCCAACAATCAGGCCAGTTTGCCTGAAAATTTTTGAAACCGATTCAGATAATGCAAACTTTATAAAATTAACCACTTTTTTCTAAAATGGCAATAATTCATTACAACAAAATATTAAATCTTCTCACATGATCATTCACATGCACACACACGCAAGTATGCCCTCTTAGCATATGCCTAAAATAACAGAGACCAGAGACACAAATTTTCTACTAAGACGTAGTCACGTGTGCATTAAAATGGACGCCATGATTTAAACCAAACAGAAGAAAAAAAAAAGAGATCCTAGCAACACATCACAACGCTTGTGAACACCCACAGCACGGTGTGAAATTAAGAAAGGCGGCACCGGGGCGGCTAAAATGGTGCCCACGGTGTCGCCTCCCATAGCCACCACAGGGAACAGAACCCAAACAAATGTGCAGCATCACCGCACGTACGGGTCGCAGTTGGATCGGAATCCGGAGGAGCACCGGTGCCGTCTTTCTTCACCAAGGAGTTTTGTCGCCTGGCCCAGCAAGGATGATCTGCAGAAGGCCATGGAGAAGAAAGAAGACATGTACGTAATCGCGGTATCAGACTGAGAGCATGGCTCGGTGGTGGATAACTAGCTACGTACTTTCCACAGGAGGCACGTACATTGCAATCTATGGCGAACCGCCGTGCGAGCATGATGGCCGTGTTCCGTTCTCTAGCTGTTTCGAAGGCCAGAACTAAGCTGAGGTCACTTCTGGGCCGCCAAAACATCGCCTGCGGGGCTGCTTCACCGCCGCCCCTGACACCGCATAGCTGAAACAGAAACGGTAAGGCTGTAAGGGGCAGGCATTAGCTGAAAAAGGGCGACACGCCAATACCAACTGATGATCATGGGACAATAGAAGCGTAGAGAAACATGACAAATGCTATATGCATATGCCAGGTGAACTACTAGTAACAATAACATTGCTGAAAACCTTGTTGTAAATCTTGAAAGCGAACATGTGATACTGATGTCACGGCCATACCTGACAATTTAACGGGCATGTGCTAAATTTGAAATGAGGCCCTACATCTAAGAAAAGTGAATTACCAAAATAAAATGTGTCTTTTATTTAATAGAGTAAAATGCACTGTGAGTCCCTAAACTTGTCGCGTTGGATCATTTAGATTCTCAAACTTTGAAACTGCAGATTCGTGTACTTCAACTTGTTTAAGTGGGTCAATGCAGATCCTAAGGACGATTCACTAGTTTGACCGCTGACGTGTAGCCTTGATCAATACCAGCGTGGTGTGGGGATCACTACGTCTCCATCACTCGCTCTCTCCGTCTCCTCCTCCGCCACCATGCCCGCATCCCTCTTTCCCCAGAGCTTCCTCCCATACCACCACCTCTGCCTCCCATCCCCCGCTGTTCCACATCTGCTACGATTTCGAGTTGCTACTCGCCTACCTCTCCTCCCCCTCCACTGCCGCATCCCTCACGTCGTCGTCCCCGTTGGCCTATGTGTTGACCCCAGAGTGCTGGCAACGATGATTGGATCTAGTGGATTTCCTCGCTCGTCAGCAGTCGCATATGAGAAAGATGATTAGATCTAGCCAGTGGCGACGACGAGCTCCATATCTGTCGGTTGGAGGTGTGTGATCCAACGATTGCACTTCCACCGCATAGCTCAGATCCTGTTGATCGTCGGGGAGGAAAAGGACGGTGGTGGAAGGTTCGGGGATGGCTGGATCCGGCGATAGTGGCAACGGGGATTCTGGCATGGACGAAGACGACCGCCGCTAAGGAGGAGGAAGACGGTGGCAGAGGGGTCAGGGTCAGCCAGATTCGGTGATAGTAGCGACAGGGATACTGACGTGGAGGAACACGAGATAAGAGAATGCAAACGATCGCACTTACAGAGGGTTTAAATGCCAATTTTATCGCCCACTCGGCTGGTCACATGAGCCGCACGTGACCCCCACGCCACGCTGGCATCGATCAAGGTTACACGTCAGTGGTCAAACCAGTGAATCATTCTTGGGACCTGTAGTGACTCACTTAAACAAGTTTAGGTACATAAATCTGCAGTTTCAAAGTTTGGGAACCTAAGTGATCTAACTTGATAAGTTTTGGAACCCATAGTGTATTTTTGCTCTATTTAATATTATCGTTGTCATACATCTTTTCTCGAGTCCATGAAACACAAAATAAATAGATGAGAGTGAAGTTGATTGATGCATTGCCACGTGATTTTTGTTTTGAATCATGAGTTAGTTAGGAGGGGGAGTACTCCCTCCAGTTTATAAAAACACTTCATTTTTGGATATGTGCAGTCAAACTTTGGCTATCGAAATCTTTCTAAATATTTAGATTAGATACATAAAAATCATATGCATAAATTCGTCTCGAAAATACTTTTATAATATTATAATTTTACTGGGTTTAATAAAAATATTACAACAGAAATTAGTGGCCAAAGTTATGTTTGGCGGACCATATCGATGTCCAAAATAATATGTTTTTTGTGAGCTTGAGGGAGTAATTTTCAATGAAAATAGGAGACAGGAGTAGTTGCTTGGGGCAGCAAAAGAGAACAGAGAGAGAGAGAGGTCAGAGGTGGGAAAAACCGGAAAAGTGTTACTAGTCTCTTAAGTCCCTAATACCAAAATTAACTAATATTATTGATGTACAGGTCATATTTGGGGACTTCAAATTTTGGGGGGCGTGTGCAGCTGCTCAGCTCGCTCATGCCCATATACGGGCCTGATGTCAGAACAGCTGCTTCGGTAAGGAACATTATTATTTATTTGCAGGTATTGTTTAACCCTGAAAGAGAAGATATGCTGTAGCTGTACCCTACCTGCATCGATGAGGAATAGAATTCCTTGGCAACCACTGTCTTTCCTTTAGAAAGTCTCATCCGCAATCTTCCAACATTGAGAACATGAACAGACTCTTTCGGCTGATCAGTTCCATTAAACTGAAGCACAACGACCTGCCATGAGACACAAAACATCGGGAACTTAAGAAGAGATAATTGAATTACGATGATCACTTGATGCCGGTAATGTTAAAATACAAAGGCCTCAAGAATTGAATTTTGTTCCTTGTAGTTGATGGTGATTTGAGATATGGCTAGGTGCTCAGCAATCTCATTTCACACTAAGAGCAGAAGATGACATGTCGATGAGTAATGCATGCATGGACCGGAAAGCCAATACAGACTACTCATTTAGTAAAAATAAAACGTTAGAAAAACTTCTGCACATTGCAACCCCTACATTGCATATATTGTGCAAAGGAAATGCCAGAAAATGGCAAAGGATGGTATAATCATACATTGAACTCGGTTTCAGGTTTCTTTCCTAGCGTCTCTACGTAATCCACCAACCCAGCATCTGCTAAGAACTCACGTTAGTCAGGCAATAAATAAGAGATGCAGATAATTTTGCCCAACAGATGTGTTCAGTCAAACAAACCGGGGTCTACTAGCCCAGCTGTCTTCGCTATTGCAATTTCACCACCAAAATTGACTTCAGCTTGCACATACCGTCCAACATCATGTGGCTCTGGAGCATATACTGGTCTCGTGGCACCTACAGAAGTTCCATAACAACAAATTTCAGAAGCACCGTGGGTCTGAATTTGAGTTGATGATTAAAACGGTTGACAGATATTATAAGCACAAGACAAAGACCAAAAAATTGACAGTTATAATGTTGCGCTTCGACTACTCTGCGGTTGTTACGACCATGCTAAGTCGATTTACGACCACTTCACAGATGACTACGACCATGTGAAAGCTACGACCACACACAGAGTAGTTATGACCACTTGTGTTTGCTCCGACCACACTACGTACTCGTAACTTCTGCTGACGAGAGTTACAATCACATTCACACTGCGCTGTACGTTCTCGTAACCGAGCTACAACCACTCCGGGTTACGAGAACTCGAGACTTCGACTGCAAACCCTACTCCTTCGATCACGTAGTAGACTTGATCAAAGTAGTCGTAACTCAATTACGACCACGTTGAAGACTCGATCGCCGTGGTCGTAAAGCGTTTACGATCACGTCTTCAGCTTCATGAACACCTTCGATTTCCCGGAGCCAAAACTGCTCCTTCTCTTTTTTATTTCTCTCCCTCTCGCTCGATCATACCGATCGCTTCACCCCCCCTCTCGTTACATTGCTCGCCTTTATACCCAACTCTATGACTACGACATGGAGACAACTACGACTCTGAGATAGACTCAAAAACTGACTCGTACGTGGAAACAAACTCGTACACGACTCAAACACATAATACAGCAAAACTGACTCGAATACGACTAAACAAGATTACTAACTCTAACAATTACCTCCTTAATCTTGTTTCTCCATCTTGATCATGCCGATCTTCTCTCTTGCTTCCGCTTCTTCCTTTTACCTGCACTCCCGTGCGCCTGAGCCATCACCGCCCTACCGCTTGCGTTTGCTCCATCCTAAGCCTCGCACAATCCGACGCTTGCCGCGTCTCACACCTGGATTGATCCCGTCCTTCCTTGCACGCCTGCCTGAGTTGGAGCACCTGCTCCCACAGCCACCTTGGCTTCGCCGTTACCTGAGCCTCACGCTCTTCTTTCTTGGACCAAGTCTGCCAGCTTTCCCGCGTATATCTTAGCTGAAACTACACCGCCCCTAACTCCTATCTCCAACGCATCCTGCGTTCCCTCTGCAAAACCACAAAAGACTGCACCAACCTATACTCCAAGCTTTCCTCTTAGACCTTGTGCACTTTTTCCATCACCTTGACTTCCTGTGTTAGCCACACCTGCATGTGCGCCGCATGCGCCTCCAGAGCCGCTGGTCCCTTCATGCGCTCCTGCATGTGCGTGGTCGTGTAGCTTGCTGCCATCTGCGTGCGTGGAGTCCATAGACATGCCCTTCTCCCCGTGTCTGCTAACGTGACGCTGCATGCACGCATCGTGTGCCAACTGCACGTAACAGGCCTGGGTCCCGCCATTTGGTCTTCTGCATGTGCACCTGCATGCCCTGCTTGGCTGCCCCCAGCTACGTCTAATGAGTCTTGCCCCCGGGTCCTGCCACCTCGTGACGCCTCCAAGCTGCTCTTCAGACAAATCGATTTACAAGTTTTCAAAGAAATCTTGTACAACCGATTTGGAGATCTTTTCACCTTCATCAACAAATCTTTGTTCTTGTCATACACACAAGAACTCATCCTGCAGCACCACTCTGCACCCTCTTTCTGTCATCTGCCCGAGACTAAGTATGTTGTTGTACAGACTTGGTATATAGTAAATCTCTGTCAACAACTTTTTATCTCCGTTCTTGCATTGCAACAGCATCACCCCTTTGCCTTTTATCTCTACCATGGAACCGTCGCCAAACTTGACTTTACCCTAAATCTTCTCGTCGAGCTCATGAAACATGGAGCAATCTCCCGTCATGTGGTTGCTTGCTCCATTGTCGAAGTACCACTGATCCGTGTGATCGTGGTTGCCATCCTTTGTGCGTAGTTTTGGAACTACGTTCTCTTCGTTCAGTATCACCATGACCAGCGCCTTTTCAACATATGAGAAGAGAAATAATCCCGGTTCTTCATCTTCTTCTTCGTCTTGGGCGAGGTTCGCCTCCTCGTTCTTCTTCTTGCTTCGACAGTCCGACGCATAGTGCCCGTACTCGTTACAATTGAAACACTTTATGTGGTTGCGGCATTCTGACGTGTAGTGCCCGTATTCGTCACATTCAAAGCACTTGACATGTGACTTATCACAGGATCTGTCACCACCGCCTTGCCCAGCCTTGTCTCCACGACCACCTCTGCCGTCTCGACCACTCTGGCCACCTCGACCGCGCCACCTCCCGCGGTTGTTTGATGAGCCACGACCGTCTCTCGAATCTCCCTTTACTAGCAACGCCTGCTCATTATGACTGTGATCCCTGCTTGTTACGTGACTGAACCCCATTTAGTAACTCCTCATGCGCCTTGAGGAAGCCGGTGATCTCTATCTTCTTGTCCAGATCGAAGGAGTATATAAGTGTGGTGACAACAAGTATGTACTTCTCTGGAAGAACGTGCAGATATTTATTCACCGCCACAGATTCCTTCGTCTTGTCGCCAAGAGAGTTAATCTGATTGTACAACGAAGTCAGCTTGCCGGCGAACTCATTCACCGACTGGGTCTCTCCCATCTTGAGATTCTCAAACTCGCTCCACAAATTCTGGATCCGCACCTCCTTCACACGATCAACTCCCTCATGCATCATCTGAAGCGTCTTCCATGCCTCTCGTGCCGTCTCCTTACCGATGAGCTGATGCATCATCGAATTTGGCACCGCTTGGTAGATGATAGCTAAAGCCGCCTGATCCACCTTGTCGTCCACCTCTTTATCCTTCCCTTACGGATCGACTGCACCCTAAACACCCTGGGCGCGCATGTTCGCCTTATCTTTATTGCCTACACCGGGCAATTGTCGGTCATCAGGAGAGGGTACTAGAAAGAGACCAGCCCACTCCGGGCACTCGAAGTCGACGCTTCTCCCATGTTCTTCAGGTACCACCAATATCAACAGGCTCTGATACCACTTGTTGCGCTTCGACTACTCTACAGTCGTTATGACCACGCTAAGTCGATTTACGACCACTTCACATATGGATACGACCACGTGAAAGTTACGACCACACACAAAGTAGTTACAACCACTTGTGTTTGCTCCAACCACGCCTACTCCTTCGACCACGTAATAGACTTGATCACAGTAGTCGTGACTCGATTACGACCACGTTGAAGACTCGATCGCCGTGGTCGTAAAGCGTTTACGATCATGTCTTTAGCTTCACGAACAACTCCGATTTCCCGGAGCCAAAACCGCTCCTCTTCTTTATTTCTCTCCCTCTCGTTCGATCACACCGATCGCTTCACCCGCCCCCCCCTCGTTACATTGCTCTGCCTTTTATACCCAACTCCACGACTACGACACGGAGACAACTTCGACTCCGAGATGGACTCGAAAACTGACTCGTACGCGGAAACAAACTCGTACACGACTCTAACACATATAATACAGCAAAACTGACTCGAATACGACCAAACAAGATTACTAGCTCTAACATATAATTCACTAGGTAATGCTTCCTTTTGCCTTTGCAATAGCTTATTGGCACTAAAAGAAAAAAAAGTACTAACAATTTTCTAATTTGTTGTACAACTCTGTTTTAAGAGAACAATAACCTGAATTTGAATTAGAGAGAGATGCTTTTAGGTCTTGCAACCAGAGTGCAGCTTGCCTTTTGCTTTGTGTGTGTGTGTGTGTGTGTGTGTGTGTGTGTGTGTGTGTGTGTGTGTGTGTGTGTGAGAGAGAGAGAGAGAGAGAGAGAGCATGATTCCACCTGAAATGATCTCTTTGTTGCTTCCTTTTGGGTGTATCCGGAACCACTGGACTGATATATTCGAGAAATCCATGGGAGTACCACCCAGAGCAACTATGCGTAATATTGAACCTAAGCATTGGAGACCCTCCAAATCGAACACAGGGATATCATTTCCCTTTAGTCTTTTGTGCAGTTCCAACTGGTAAAAACAAACTTAGAAATCGTTATTATATTTCCATGTTTTCTATTCTACTCTACAAAAACTCTCTACCCACTGGAAGTATTTCAAATGTTGAAATAAAAGAGCTTGAGATTGCTAGCCACATAAAAATAACAGCAGAACCAGTTTGATCCCAAGGCCACTGTTTCAGCACACATAGTTCATTTTTTTACTGATCCAAGTAGGACCAAAACTGTTTTACCAAATAACACAAATAATCTATATGCATCATATTCAACATTAGTCAACCATGGCAAGGTAGTCACTGCCTACTAAGATTTTTTTTTTCAAGTCAGCATTCTGCTTGCTTGCTTATTATGTTCATAGCATTTCAAGAATTATACAAATAGTCACATGCTTCTGAATCCAATGGTACCTAAAACATCTATGTTTCTGTACTCCCATTATTTTTTAGTACACTACAGACTACACATGACAAAATGTTGTTTGGTTTCAACTTTGACTGTGGATATATCTTCAAAGTAGCCATGCGAAATAAGTACAAAAAAACTGAAGCTAGCACTGGTAACACATACCTCTTTCAAAAGATCAACACAATTCGTGGACTTCTCAGCGAACATCTTACATAAAATTTGGATTTCATTTTCCAGGTCCATTGCCTGGAGGAGTACTAAATGTGTAAATAGAGTTGGCACACTCCAATTAAATAACCGAGCTGTGTAATAACTAAAATCAATTCTACCTTGCTAGGGTAATGCAGCATTTTGATTCTCCGGGCCTCTCTAACTTCTTTCGTTAGTTCCTCCATATCCTTCCAAACAGCAAATAGGTGTCACATACTCACATACACATTGATTTTTTTTAAAACAAAGTAAAAGATAAGGTTTTGTAAGTTAGAAATGATGTCAACCTCTGAACCTCTGGACGTATATGACAGTATATGCAGCTGGAAGTTGTGAGGAATAGCAGGGGACTAGAGATTGAGTATTGGGCTAGATGGAAGTGAAGGCTTAGAAATCTAACTAAGATAAATAAGAACAAGAACAACAAACCAAAATGCAATGTACTAAGGGTACAATGCTGGAGAGTATCTTCCAGGAACCCAGGTTATCCCAAACTGCACTGGTGTGCACTGAATAACTTGCATGTAATTCAAATTTTATAACAATGCATGTATGGATAGAGAGAAATGAGCAGGTCTTCAGAATTGACCAAAGCGATTTATGTAGACAAACCGATTGAGCTAGGAATAATAGCTTGGTAGAAATATAAAGAACATGAACAAGTAAAAGAACTATTAAACTAACTTCACTGCAGAAGGTTGGAAGCAGCAAACTGAGCTCTCGCGCTAGCTTGTAGTAATTGATATGTAATGAACTAATGAGTAATGGAGGTAAGAAACTTTTAATAGTATCTACATACTTGCTTCCCAGTTCTTTGGGACATCTTTTCATGCTCATGAAGTGCTTGTTGAACTCTTTGCACAGCAGACTTAGCATCTTCTATCTCTGTATGAGCATTAGCTCTTTCTTCTTCAACAATTCTCTTGGCATCTTCAGAAGCCTATGAGCAAGACAAAAAAGGCAAACCCTCAAACGTGTAAACAAATGACAATGTGCAGGAGGTGTAGAGGACAGTTCAACCCGTAGAAGCACTGGTATACTTTTACAAGTGTCGAATGACAATGTTAAAAAATCACTCAAGAAAATTCAATCCCTGCTTGACAGCTTGAGATTAATTCATGATCTATGCTCACTCACTAACTGCATGTTTTTGTCTGAGGCATATTTGAAAAATCAAGCCAAAATCTTCATACATATTCATTACACAAGCCACCATGAATTACAAAGGGCTGGAATTACAAGGTTCAATTTTTTATGGAAATCACCACCAGCCACGCAGATCCAATGGTGTAAAGTGGTGCATAGTTTCTTTCTCTACAATGATCAAGTCCCCTCAACACATACTTCCCCACACATTCACGCCCCGCTCGTTTCGGCTTCAGCTTCTGGCTTCTGGCTTATTTTTTACTATTCATAATTTCGTCTTTTTCTGAATTTTTGGCTTTTTTTGAGCTTTTTTGCCGGTTCTTTTTTTTTGCCGTATTCATTTGCGTTGTTTGTGATGGGCTAACATATTTTTTATATTTTTTAATTTTTTTAAATTTAATTATGTTAAATAAGCCTCTGTCACTCTGATGTTTTTTCACCACTCTGATGCTTTTCAGCCATAAGCCACAAAAAATAAGCCAAAATGATCACCATAAAAAACTAGCCTTACTCTAATGTAGTAACATAGGCATACGTTCTTCCCAACTAAACTAATATCTTTGGTTAGCACTGAATGCCCTAACTTTTTATGATCAATGGGCATCCTCAACTGAATATGCAATCCTTCTGTGCTTTCCATACACCTCTGAAATCAGGGAACTTTATTAATTCCTAGCTATGAGTTATTTTCCTGAGAACTTCATGAATTAACCATTAAGCTGCACCACTTACAGACATCTCACGGAGAGCTAGTGTTTTCTCTAGTACCATAACTGCCAATTAAGAAACCAAATAAGCATGGAAGTTGGCAGTGAATTATGAACAGTACAAAATGAATCGTTCATGACACTGTGCACTTTTGCATTGCTCAAGTAAATAGATTCTGATTCCTGAACATATCAAACCTCCTGTTTATAAAAGTTAATGCTACAGCACTGAAAACAAACAAATTGGCACATACCAGCTTTAATGATTTTGCTAATTTTGTGACCTCCGCTTTTTGCTGAAGCAACTCAGCCTCTCTTTTGGAGAGCTGAACTGCAAGAATCTCCACCTACAAAATAGTATTACTATAATCAAATGCCAACATTAGAAAGGAGTGCTGCCGTGGCAGGTAGCTGGAAGTTTTTCAACAAAATAAACAGTAAGAGAATTGAAATAGCAACTTGAAGAATTAAATTAGGCTGTGTGGAGTATAATATTCTATAAACATATGCTATTAGAAATAAATACATGTCAAGACGAAAGATAAACCTAAATGAAAAATGCCTTAAGTATAGGATATGAAGAAACCAACCATAGAAATAGACTCCTCGATTTCATCCTTAGTTTTGCCTGTCACCTGACCGCTCAGTGACTCTAATACACTCTTTAGATTCTTCAGAAGGATATCTCGCTCCAACAAAGCCACTTGTCTCCATTTAACCTGAGAGTTTGAGCAAGTCAAATAAAACATAAAATGCTGTAATTGTAGTCATGATTACAGTTATTGATAAACTAAATTCATCATGGAGTAGATATGGCAACACACTGTAAACAGCATATAATATAATCGTAGAAGTAACAAAAGTGGAACTCCGTAGCATCATTAATTAAACTGATTGGCACATAGGCAATAATGCACTAAAATGTAAAGGTCTGAACCTCTTTAGACAACAAAGTGGCAGTGTTGAGACCCTTCTCAAACTTCATTGCAAGCTCACGGACTGAGGGACGCTGACGACGATTGAGCAGATCTGCAGTCTCCTTGGCGGCAATCTCCTTGAGAGGCGGCATTTCTGGGCCATCAGCCAGCTTGATCACTATACCGTTTGAACCATTCTTGTAGGTAGGAAATTTACTTCTGATGATGTTTGCTGGACGCAATGGCCCTGGCCGTAGGACTTCAGTCTGCGCCTTGCCCCCATAATCAAGAGTTGCTGCCCGGGTCATCTATAAAATACAAGTACCCTGCAAAACTAGTTTCACAAAAGAAAAGGCATTATTATTACACAATTCACAACATTTACTGCATTGAATATGTCATGCACATAACTAATTGACATTTGACGATTTCTTCCTGGTCCAAAATATGCCAAAAGCAAAGGAAGAATGACAGCACAACGAAACTTGCGAAATGGAATCCAAGAATGTAAAGGTGGAAACAGGCTGGATGAGCAATAAAATATGACCTAATTGTTTTTAGCACCTACAGCTTGCGTGAAGCAAATGATAAACATCACATGATCTTATCTTTGAAGTGACAAACAACCAAGAAAACAAAAGGGGCAAAATCTCTTGAGAAAAATTAGAAATGTGCAAGCATCTTTTCATAAACAATAAGCACCATAATACAAGAAAGGGAAATGGCAAAAAGACTAGACCCTCACAAAGAATCAAAAAGGTTAATTACACACCAGCAGATTTTTGGAGCACAAATGATTGCAGGTGGTTGGCAAAATAACGCAGCATCAATTCATCAACCTCCCATATTGTCGACAAAACCCTCCACAGCAAATTTTCACTAGGAATGATATTAAGATCAAAGTGGAACCAACTACTTTTAACATCGCTTTATAGAATTCCACAAAAAACAGGACAGTTAGAGGACGCCAAGAATGCAACTTTATCAGTGAACAAGGAAAAGCACTTCCGCTTTACAGTTGGAGTGCTCCACCATTGTTGGTTAGGCAAATGGAGAGCAACAGAGGTGCTCAGAGAAACAGTACAGCATCTAATTCTGGCTAATTGACCCTGAAGGTAAGAATTTTCGCACGGGGCAAGTAAAACAACAAAAATAGCAAAGGTAAGCTGCATAGTTATACCAATTTAAACAAAACACTCAAGAACAAACTCTTCGATTACCTGGGTAGATAAACGGTAAAACTCTAGAGTGAATCATATACTTTGCAACTTCAGTTCTAAAGCAGAAGATATATTTCATATTTGTCTTTGAAACAAGTAGTACTACATGACAAATACAAGCTATAGCACAAGTGCATAACAAGTTAAAACTTTATAGTTATATTAGCTCCTCAATTTACTACTGTTTCCTGAACCACGAATCCACTTCGATTTTTTTACAACAAATAGACTCTCTGCTAATTAGAGAAATGAAGCCAGACAAAATGCTTAAAAAAACATTGCACTGTCTAGGATTATACTACGACCCAAAGATAGGATCGTATCTTAGACTAACCAAAACTAAAAAAAAATATGTGGAGTCGAACTTACTCCTACTAGTCCCCCATTGCAAGCTCTACACGGCCCCATCAAGAGATAAACAATTGAACCACAGCTGTATTACTCCATTAATTTGGACTCCACAAGGAATCCCATTTTATTTTCCGAGTCCTAGTACTACTAACCACCCAGCCGCTCCATGCAAATGTGAGCCCGCACTTCAATCTTCTCCCACCGAAACACGAAACCAAGAAAGGATCGAACAGCACCTAGCTGAATCTTCTCCAGAATACGCTTGGGAAAAAATGCAAGAAGAGAAGAAATTTAATTTTTACCCGCGAGCTAAGCGAAAAAGACCCAAACTTTCCACTACCCGAGCAGGCGATGCCCCAAGAACAACTGCAAATTCAAAAAAAAAGAACATAAAATCCACAGAAAAAATGAATGCCAAGAACTAACCCAGAAATGCGCGCGTCTAGGCCGAGGCTTGGATTCGGGACCTCCTCCACGCGAACCGAGCTCGGATCTCCGCAGCCTGGTGCGAACCGGGAGCAGAATCACCGATTCGCGCCGCAATGGAGCTGATCCGGTGAGTAATTTTCTGGGAATTTGGGGATCTTAAGAGGGGTTTGCGTGGAGGGAAGGTCACTTTTCTGCCCAGAGTTTGCTCCTCACTTCCCCCGCTTCTCCCTTCTTTGGTGCCTGATAGAGCGGGTGGCAGCTTTGAAAGGCTTCTCCGGGGCACCTTTTTTCGCTAGGGCCACACAGTGGGCGGATTCTTTCCAGTTGCAACTTTGTGTGGCTTAGCACATCAGAAGTGTATAAATCGTAATGAGTCTTAAGATAGGTCTCACTTAATTATTAAGATCGACTCGTTATGTTTGAGGCCACCGTTTGGCTGTAACAAGGACTCCACTCGTCAGTAAAAAATTGTATTTTAATGCTTATGGTTGTTGGTAGTTGGCTGGTGGGGGAGAGAGAACAACAGGATTAAAAGAAAATTGTATTTTAATGCTTGTGACCAGATCTTTAGCTTAAAGACCGGCCTTAAGTCTTTTTTACTTATAGCCTGCTTAAGATCAACCATGTAATGTATAAGGTCGACTTTAAGGTGGCTTATGACCCTCCCATTTTCATACATTCCGGATGCTCTTATGGATTTTAGCTGTAACGGGCACTTGTATGAATAAATCGAATATCAATAAGGCCTTTAAAACAAAAGCTATGCTAATAAATCACTTTGAAACGGCGATAAAAAAGTCATTTGTTTGTTTGTCCGAGAAAAATCATAAACCACAAGCTAAAAAGAACAAGGCTAATAATGTGCATCTTCTTTGTTGTTTCCTGGTTGACAAGACAGGACCACTGCATTTGAAAGAAAAAAAGTATACTCTCACTCCTCAAGTGGTTTTCTTTTTCCACATGATAATAAATCGCGCGATGTGTACGTCCTTATGTTAACAATTTTGCTATACACTGTATTGTCATGACTCCAAAATAAATTCGAAATATAGCGGTTTATGTATGTACAATATGCAAGAGTTATGTGTTGCATGGTGTAAAGCTGTAGATGTTATCTAATAATGCTATACAGAGAAAGCCTATTGTTAAAAGGAGGCATGTAATTTTTAACTATTTTTAAAGAAATCCTTAAGATATTAGTTAATAGTTCAATGTGGATGGAACAAACTAGCAATCAGGCACGTACGTACATGGGATTCTTACTAGACCAGTATGTTGATGGATTGTTACTCCCTCCGTTCACGAATTCTTGTCAATTTTGATCAATACACGGCTACCTAGGCAATTGCTTATTTTTATCCAAAATGCCCTTGACAACTAATCCAATCGATCTTGGAGCCACCAAATGTGTGGTGAAGGAGGGGGACGTGGAGAGTAACGATGACAATTGGAAATAATGTATTGGAAAACATGACGTGTCAAGTATTTGTGAACAAATAAAGTGGTCAAAACTGTCAAATATTTGCGAGCGGAGGGAGTATTCCATTATATAGAATGTCAAGGGACCATATTTGAAATATCTACAAAGCCATATCTTGTTTCTGTATATCACTCATTAAGAAACACTTACACCCCCATTTGGATATTGGAATTGGTTTTGGAGTTCAAGAATTAGAATTAGAAGGGTGGATGTATCCTATTTGGATGTCCTTTGGAATTGGAATTGTGGATGAATTCTATCTTATTTAGGAGACAGCTTAAGTGGGAGACCCTCAATACCAAGCCCAACACCTCTGAATCGGGAGGAATCGACGCTTCAATGCACCGACTCAACCTCCTTCTACCTCCGTGTCTGGTGACTCATTCCTCCTCCAGTGGCCCAATCCCCGGCGACTCCTCTCCTTCTCTGGCGACCCCCTTGCTAGCGACTCCTCCCCTCTGGCGGCCTCCTCGCTGATGACTCCTCCCCTTCAGCCCCATCATCGGTGAATCCCCTTCTCCGATAGCCGCGTCGCCGTACACCGCTGAAGTCGCATCGCCCTCTTCCTCTCCATCATCACCATAAGGTTGTCTTCTCCGTCGTTGGTGCCGCCATGACGTTGTTTTCTTCGTCACTAGTGCCACCATGACGTTGTCTTCCCCATCGTCGGCTATTCCAGCACTCAAATCCGAAGGCGAGGAGGCAAACTGAGCCTCACCAGAGCTGGAGAAGGAGAGCAATCCTCCTCTTCCTCATGGCCAACGCTGCCACGTCGTCTTTCATGTTTTCGCACAGCCGTTGCTTGGATCCAAAGTAGTGTGGAGATCAATCTTCTCCAGCAATACTTCGTCCTCATCAGCACCGTCACTAGTAAGCTCCTGACAGCAACTTCTTTCTCTCTCTCCCTCTCTCTCTCCCTCGTCCAATCGTGATGCACATGTCGCTAGTGATCCACTGTTCATCGATGATATCCTACTCGCTGGTTGTTGGGGGACGAGGCATGGCCAACGAGTATAGCAGCAAGATAGTGGCTGTAGTGTCCATGGCGGAGGAGCCTAGCGTTTCCAAGTTAAAAATTTCTTTGATATCCAAACATGAATTGGAATTTGCTGATGATTCCATTTCAGAGTGACAATCTTTTTGGCAACCAAACTAAAAAATTGGAATCATTGTCTAATTCCATTTCCAATAGCTATTTTTGTGATCAATTCTGTGATCAAAACGGACCCTTAGCTATTTTTTTCAATTTGACATGAAGATTTGATACAGTTAACTACCTTAAAACAATAGCCATGTATTGTACAAACAGGTACGAAATCAAGGAAGTAACAAAGAAAAAGGTAGTACTGAAACCATACCCACTTACTCCTGATGAATGATGATGATGTCTGTTCCCTTCGCAAAAAAAAATGAAGATGATGCCTGTTTTGGGTGAAATAATTACGGGCATTTCTTCTTGGGTAAAATTCTTTGGGACGCGAAGGTTCACTCCCCTTTGTAAAAGAAAAGGTCACCCACCAATTACTGTACCCTCTCGCATCCACTGCAGAATTTCATTCTGCGGCCAGCTGTGTGCTTAATCACATCACGTCGCAACTGGAATCGACGGATCACTTTACGACCTCCGCAGAAGATCACGGCACGGGATTCGACGAGCTAGCGAAGCGAGAGTGGGCAGCCGGAGCCGGTGCACCAAATCCCGGAGCGGCCGGTCCCCCGCCCCGCCTCGGACGACAGCAGCCGTCGGTTCCCGATCGCACGGACCAGGACCCGCTCCGCGAGCGACACCGGGATCGGACGGCCACCGTTGGCCGGCGGCGCGATGCGCGAGTCCGTTACGAGCCGTTAGGACTGTTGCATATACACCCTCCTCGTTTTATCTTATGCCGAGAGAGCCCCTGAAAGAGGACCTAGGCCCAGCTTGGCTGCGCGGGCCACGGCGACGACGGCGTCCACTCTTGTCACCTCTCGGCTCGTCCTTATATTTCTAGGTTTGTTGATTGTTCTCCACTTCTCCTTTTAAGTTTGAGCCGACTATCATAGATTTCAAGATTTGTTGATTGTTCTCTAATCTCTGGTGGTTTGATTTGAGAACTGAACCAGTGAAACCTGGCATTTCTCGTTACAAATGGTTGAAGGCCTTTATTTAGTTCTTTGAACTTTAATGCGATATTGGACTGGAGGGTTACAGCTATGTGCAGTGTGCTTGATGCGATATCAGGGTATTTGAACTTGTGTTAAAATAGATGTATTTTAAGTTCGCACTCTATCGCTAAAATTCTGGCTCCGCCATCCGGGGATGTTAGTTGCTTGCCCTAGCTGCTGCAGCTGCGTGCATTGAATTCCTTCATGCTATCGTCGGGTTCATTAAGTCCATCGATGGTGTTATCTCTTATCTGTCCATATATAGTAATTAAGCAAGGACATACAGTGCATGACGACGTTGAGTTGGTCACATCCCGGTCATACTCTTGTCGAGGGGCTCATTTGCACAAGATCTTGCAAAGCTCAGTAAGTTGGCTAAGATGGCCTTAACTATATAATGGCTAAGGATCTGTTCTTTACGGTTTCTAAAAATAGCTATTAATTTTTATTATAGTATCTAACTTTTAAATAGAGTATTTTCTTAAGACGGGATCTACAAGTTAACTGTAGTACATGTTAAAAGCCTAACATATGTATCAACCAAAATCGCAAGCGAATATCTCTCTCCGTAATCTCTGTCGCAAAACAGCTAAAATTCAAAAATTTCAGTCAAAAATCATAAGCTACAGCTAAAAAGAACAGGCTCTAAAACGAGCTCAGCCGGATTCGAGTTTTTTTAACAAGAAAAGAAGGCAGGAGGTTTCCCTTTCCAACCCAACAAACTGGCTAAAACTAGCTCACTAGTTCTAGGACGACAAAGATTCATCAGTTGTTAGCTAGCTAGGCTCAAACGTAAAGATGTCCTTGCTGTTGAAACAGCCCATGAATGAAACATTTGCCATCATTGCTGGTGAGGTGCAAGTGCAGATGGTTGCCTTCAGAAGAAAGGCACAATTATGCATGCCCTAATCCCTAAACCCAAGCGCGATTACTCAAGCTTGTTAGCACAAATCGGCGATTAATTAGGTTTCGCTTTTGTTTTTGTTTTTTCGCAGTGGACTCATCTCAATCATGCAACCAGCCACCCTCAAGGACGTCGACATCGATCATATATAGCTAAGAATGTAACCAAACATTTCATCAGGTGACAGTAAGAACCCTAATAGTGCGGCGATGCAGCGAGGATGCCACTAGTGTCCATTAATTGGAACTCCAATCAATCACTTTGGCTGACTATTTTTTACTTAAGTAATAAGTAATATTCTTGATCATAGTGGATCTTTGGGAAAACGGACTTTGCATCCGCTAAAGTATGTACTCAACTTTTATGTGCTAGAATTTTAGCTCATAAATATAAAAGCTTGGTACGGACTTTTTATGCAATGATTGGGTTCGCTATTTTTTAGAAGGCCTTCTACCGAAGAAGAGCAACTTTTCTCTTTGTTACGGTCTGAAAGAACTAGAGAATTCAGCCGACGAAGAAATGAGAAGGAAAACGCAACCGTACGTGACACTAGTCCTTTCCTAGCTTTGGCACCGCGCGAACATTGCGTGCACCGTCCAAAATCCGGACAGTGTGTGGTATACTCTATATAACTGCTTGATAGCGAACGACAGAAAGCTGCGTTCAATCTGAATTTTTGACTAATTTGGCATGTTTTCAATCCATATTTATAAAAATCGTCATATACATACAAGAATAGCAGATTTCTGACACTTCTACCACTCGATGACCGGACGATAGCGCGCTGCAGCTGACACTTGAGCCAAAGAGCCTGGCCACCGTGCGGCGCCCTCCCTACCAGCCCGCCACCGACGGCAGATAATTAAGTCGGCTAACCTCTTTGTGCTATGTGCTATGAATTTGCCATGTTATGTCATGATAATTTAATCATAATTAGCGATATGCGATGCTTATTTAATTAGCGATTGAAATCGTCTGCCGCACAGCCACCATGTGGCAGGCATCTTTTGCAGTGCATAACCTCTCTCCTTCGTACATATATCGGCCTGTTGCTGCTATTCCCCTTTCCTATTGCGTCCTTCGTACATTTGTCACTCTATCCGTGTCGTCTTCCCTCGCCTGCTTCCTCGTCCGCACATGTGTCATTATGTCCGTACCATCCCCCTCAACAGCTCCCTCATCTACACATTTGTCAGTCTTACCATGTTGTCCCCTCTCGCCCGCAGTGCTGCGCGTCGACAAGGAGTCCTTAATTTGCGAGCGCCCTGGGTTCCCTTTTCGCTTGGCCATAAATACGAAGCTCTCACAGTTGCTCATAACTCATCTCAGTTGCTCATCGTATAATCTCATTCCCACGCTTGTCGCTTAGAATTAAGAGTACATAGCTCATTCTTTAGAGAAGCCAGTGCACATTTGTCAAGGACGCAGCAGGCGGATGCGACAGTGCTGATTGCTTCTCCCGAAAGACATGTAAATTTTTGTCGCATGTTTTCGATATTATTCCTATGGTCGTAGTTAATTAGTGTTATTCAGTTAGTCGTAATTAATGTAGTTCGTATTATGAAGTAAGTAGGTCATAGTAATTTAGTTGTAGTTTTGTACAATTTTTGTGTATGTACAATTTTCATAATTTATTATTGTTTCGTACTACGTACGTACATTACCCATAATTGGTAATTAAGGAATTATTCCTATGTAGTTACGCACATGTAATCACTAACTTATATGCAACTTGTTATCATTTTTTGTTGTAACACTTACTGCGGATCTGGTTGTTGTGGCTTCAGTTAGTCGCAGACATAGAACAGTTGTTGCGGATCTAGTTATTCCCTAGGTGCGCGAGATTCCCGTAGTCATCGTATGTGTTCCATACTAGTCCCATGATCAGTAGCTAGTACACACATTCACAACATTGAGATCGCATCTATACACATCACATATATTTAATTTATAACAAAGAGGTGAATACATAAGCGATGCATAATAAGGTTTTATAGTATATGGCCACCGGCCAAGTAAATAGCAGAGTCAAGAGTAAATTACGGCGGAAGACAAAAATAAGTAGAAACATCTAGTGGTATGCCACCAAAGCCACATGCAACTGACTAGAGGATTAGGCCCTAGAAAAACCCATCGTCGAACCCCCCAATGCCGGGGGCAAAGTACGACTCGTCTGGCACGTATCCTTCTTCATTCTCTGATCAACAATAATTTAACCAAGATCGAGTACATTGCGTACTCAGCAAGACTTATAGTGTATTGCAAAATTATATACAAGGCTACCAAAGGATGTGGCTCTATACTAAGTTATTTTCAGCATGAAGCAAAATTTTATTTGTAATATCGACAAGTAGTAATTTGCAACGGAATTGTAAAGAGCATTTGATATGTAATAGAATAACGTTTATATAACTTCTATAACAGTAGCTCAAATCCATTTATAGCCTTCCTCGGATGAGAATATCGCATAAATCCCACCTATGTGTATGGCACAAGGAAGACGCGTACATGTCATCCCATATGTTTAGTGAAATAGTTTTAAAAAAGAAAAATATATCCTTTTGTGGATACACTAAGCATACTCATGACCGCAAGCACGACTATTTAAATAGTTTTTAACACTCTACAGAGGTTGTACAACTCTACCCACACGAGATAATCAAATATACTGTTAAACATTACACGCTTCCATGGGCGTGCAACGAAGTGATTATCATATAGCCTTTAGGTCGTCTAGACCTAACCTTGCACCAGCTCGATGAATGGACAAGCCCTCACTTGGGCGTGCCAAGTGAGCTGCATGATAGACCCTTACCTCAGCGGATTACCTCCATTTGGTGAGGCATTCACCGTTGTATTAGCAAGCTTTGGTTCCAACACCTTGGTGAAGGAAGCCCCTATGAGTAAACCTAGCCAGAGTGCCCATACTACATCTATGCCTACCACAATACAAGGCTAGGCCTAGTCAACTTAATCAGCTAAATGCCAAAGCCATATAGCACATGTGGTTGTACGGTGTGACCTAGATGTGCGGCAATAGCATTCGGTCTTTAATTGACTTGAGTGAGAGTCTCCCCCTATATAGATGCAAGATTCCCTCTCATATTTTACAGCGTACCACATAACTTGCCCATGTCTAAAAACTAGATTTTTCATTTTATTTGATACCAAAGTAACAGAGGTTCCCCCTCTGGTCAATATTTTGAAACCATCATGGCCACGTGTAAACTTGTTCGAAAGATCAAACTTAGTAGAAACTAGTATTTGGCTAAGCATCTAGAACATGTACTCAAAGAAATATACCGAAATTTTAATATTAGATATGTCTAACCATGTCCTAAGGGTTACAACAGTGAGGATATCAAATTTACTAGGAAAGTTCAATGTATTCGAGCGGTCGTAACTACCATTACACACAATATAGCAATTTTACTGAAACATACACGCATGCATAATAGATTTTACAAACAATGTACAATAATTGAAATACTGGGATCAACATGGTCAAAGGGGTGCTTTCCTTGCTTAAATTACCGTAGTCTTGATCTTACTCAAAACCTTCTTGAAGCTATTGGTCTTCATCTTTGTCTCGATTCTGGTCGAGTTGGTGCTCCCTCGGGACTTCGACTTCTAATTACAAGATAAGCGATCAAAAGACCAAATAAATCCAAAGGACTGTAAAAAAACAAATAAATCCAAAGAGAACTTCATTAAATTTTACTAGGATTGAGTTCGGTGATGTAAGTTTAGACGATGAGGGTTGTTTAACATAGTCGAATGGAGTTCAAGCGAATGAGGGGATGGCGGGGAAGCTTTGCTGGGAAGGAAAATAAGGATAAATCAAGGGTGAAGGAATATTCATAGGAATATTCTGATTCTTAACTCTAAGAGGGCTAGTAATAGTCGATCGTAGAGTACCTAGGCTTGGTTTGAATTATCTCTGTTGTTACAATACTCTCTATGACTAGTAACGTTCTTCAGCCGCTACGGTACTCGGACGCTCCGACTACCAAATACAAACTACCAACCACGGCACTTTGCCTACACAGGTCTTCCGAGTGCTGAATGAGTACTACAGCTTACGACTATCGACTAGGTACTGTAACTTGCAACCGATTTACTATACTTACGACCGATCTATTGTATCTCACGAACAATTTACTATATGTAAGATTGGCCTACTGTTTCTTACGACTGCCAACTAGGTACTATAGGTTTCGACTACCGATTATGTTCTGTAGGTTTCGACTTCTGACTACCGGCTTGGTTTTGCATATTTATGACCATACGACCACTATAGCTACCGACAACGGGAGCTTACGATCACTATAGCTATCGACAACTAGGGCTTATCGCCCTGGGTTCCCTTTTCACTCGCCCTGGGTTCTCATTTTTGCATGCCCTAGAATTTGGGATGTTACAGGAGGAGTAATCAAATTATTAAGTAATTAATGAATTATTCGTATGTAATTACATATATGTAATCAATTACTTGCATTCAATTTGTCGTCATTATTTGTTTTAGTGCATATCGCGAACCAGGTTGTTGTGGCTTTAGGTAATCTTGAACATGTAAGACTTTGTAGTGTTTTATGGCGATGGTCTCGTACTGGTCGGACCTGTCAAGATGCCAGTACAAGGTGGTCTAGGTGCAGGGTCTCGACGCGATGAATATTCATGAGCTTCGAAGCTGCATCCGGAGAGAGCTTGTCACGGAGGCAATGACGAAAAAACTTATGATTGAGGGAATCACCTGCTGCACGAATGCTGTGTGGGAGCTCGTTAAGGTGAATGGAAGCATAGCATGGAGCTAGTACATGCAGATTGCCTCCTAGCCTGAGATGACCATTTACAGTAGGTCGATGGTGTACATTAATTTCGTACGAGGACGTCGGGAAACCTTGATGATGCTGGGGCCTCTACAAGAGAGAAACTGCAGGGCGAGCTTGAAGACGGTAGCACGGAATGTGCTGTCTCGGAGGGAAGACTCAAGTATAATTTCGTGTGAAATGATAGGGCGGAATTGTGGCGGTCGGCCCACATTGACTGCCACGAGTATCTACCAGACCAGGCTCTCGGGCTGGAGTCCGACAAAGACGCCGACCTAGGCTCGGATGGTTGAGACGAGGATGCACACCAGGCTAGTGGTCCTACCGGGGGCATTGTATCATCGAAGGTGCCCTATGTGTCCTCGAGACTTGATGATATTGTGGTGCGTTCCCTTGTACTGCAGCAAGAAGAAGGGTCCCAGTGGGGGTTTCATGTTGACACCCTCTTAGTTGGGCAGCGCTTTTCCAGCAAGGTGACTATGCAACAAGCTATCACACGGTATTCCTTGTCCATCAGTCGTGTGTACCTAGTGCACCGGTCCAACCCAGGACATTACATAGTGAAATATGTAGTGGAAGGCTGGTCTGGTAAGGTCAGCGCTCAACGAGCAAAGATTTTTGGCTCAGTCTTCACAGTCAAGCTGCTGACCGACTACACTTGCAAGCTTAGCGAGCCCCTACAGCAGCATCGGAGCGTGACTTCGGCATATGTGGCAAGCTTCATCAGCCACCTAGTTGCGGCGGACATGTCCGTCTCCCCCAAAATGCTAATGTCGGAAGTCATCCATCTGGTTGGTTATCCAATTAGTTACAATAAGGTCCGACGAGCCAAGCAGAAGGTCATCGTGTCCATGTACGGAACATACGAAGAGGTGTATAACCTTATGCCGAGATTGCTTCACCAGATTGTTGAATCAAACCCCGAAACATACATAAATAAGTACATTAATAAGCTTGAGAGTGATGATACTAACAGAGGGCCCAACTGCTTCATGCCGGACCGGGTGTTCTGGGCTTTTGCCCTGGCCATTGAGGTCTTCAAGTTCTGTCGTCCTCTGCTCATGATGGATGGTACTTTCCTCACGGGATGGTACAAGGACACCATTCTCATTGCGGTGGCGGCCGACACGAATGATCAGCTTCTCCCGATGACATCCAGTTAGCTGTGGTTCCTAGTGAACGTGAAGTGGGCAGTGTTCGGAGACCGGCTTAATGTATGCCTTATCACAGACCGCAATGCTGGGTTGTTGGAAGAACTCAACACCATGTAGCATGGGACGGAACCTCCTCACCAGAGGAACGACATGCAAACACGATGGTGCATGAGGTATCTTGCATCTAATTTATTCAAGCGGTTCCGCAGTCAGGAAGTTGTGAAGACGTTCAAGGCATTGTGTCTGTAGAACCAGAGGCGAAAGTTTGAGTCCACATGGAGAGACCTCGAAAGCCAGACTACAAGGCATACAAAGGAGTCCACCTGAGAGGTAACGATGGGAGAGCAACCTAGCTGTGCCATAAGCTTTTTCGAGTGGATTCGTCGGCACGGTGCGAGGTACAGAATTATGATGACCACCATGTCTGAGGTGTACAACAATGCCCTCAAAGGCATGCGGTGCCTCCCTATCACCGCGATCATCTAAGAGACATGGACTTGCACTATCGATTATTTCGTAAATAAAGCCACCGCTGTCAAGCAACAGATGGAGGAAGGCAAGTAGTGGTCCAAGAACATGCAGAGGCACATGGAGCAGAAGATGGAGAAGATCCGAATGCACGACATCTGGGTAGTCGATGGACTCAGGAGGAAGTATGTGATCATGCTTTGGCAGAAATATGTCAACAGTCATGCCAGGGGTGAAATGAAACATGTATGCATTCTAAGTGATGTGACAACATGCATCTGCAATAAGCTGAAACTCCTGTACAAGCTATACTCGTATGTATATAAGACATATACATAAATAAGATAGATGTTCATGTCGTATATCTCTGAGTACTATCATGCAATACATGCACCAAAGAAGTAGACGAAGATCGTGAATCAGATCAGACTCCGGTGTCGGCCCAAATCTGTTTGTACTGCCCTTTTCCTCTGTTTTCTCAGGCTGGGGACACATGCGAAGGCCGAAATCTGTTTAGCCAGGCCCGAAGCATCGGTAAGCGAGGCCTAGTAAAAAATGAGTGCGAGGAGCAGAACCGGCAAGAACCCAGGAAAGGAAAAGAAAGGGTGGTCGTTTTGCATCGCGTCGTGCATGCGTGACATCCATGGGAATCCGGATTGGATTGGATCGCGATCCTCCCACCCCGGCCGTCTCTATCGACCGTCCTCCATCCACCTTCGCTCGTCTCCTCCTCCGAGCGGAACGAGAGGCATAGACTGATACATTAAGGTTGGTTGGATACAGCACCACAATCACTAAGAACCAAGAAAAGAAAAGAACTCTCTTTCTCCCTCCTCTTTTCTGTGGTAATTTCTTGCCTTTTTTTCCCCATTGGATTGTTGAACTGCAAGATCAAGAGAAGTTTAGCAAGAATTCAACGAGTTAATAAAGGAACCGCCAATCTTGATCGAAATCTTTAAAGAAAGGAAGGAGGGGGATCGTTTGGCTTGGTTTGCTCTGATCGGTGGTCGCCCATCGTGGCTCGGATGGCGCCGGGGCCGCCACCGCCGTCGGTCGATTACTGGCGGGGGTTCTTCAGCGGCGCGCGCGCCACCATCTTCGACGCCATCGACGCCGCCATCCGGGTCGCCGCCGCCGATCATCCCGACGGCCTCCGCGCGCACCGCGACGCCATCGCCGAGCGCCTCTACACCGCGCTCATCGTCCTCCCGCCGGCCGAGGCCGCGGCGGCGGCGCCCGCCGCCGAGCCGCCGCCGCAGCACTGGGAACAGCACCAGCAACTCCTCCACGAGGGCGTCCCCAGCCTCTGCAGCTCCGACCGCGCCGAGGCCATCACTGACGACGGCGCCGCCGCCGCTCCTCGCCGCGACGGCGACGATGCCGTTGTCGCAGAGGCCTTCCGCGTCAAGGCCGCGCTTTCAGACAACCAAGGAAAGGTTCTCGCCGTCCTTCCACCGCGCCGCCGCGTCTGTCCTTAGTACCACGGTCCACTAATTGTATTTGCTGTGTGTTCTTCTCTTGCAGTCGGAGGATGAGCTGCTCGAGCTGCTCGGGAGTCTGCAACAGATGGAATTCACGGTGCATACCATCAGGGTGAGCCGGGATAAACTGCTGCTGCACGTGCTTGCTGAACCTCCATTGAAGTCGCTTTGTTCATATCTGCCAATTGCTCATAGGTTACTGAGATTGGAACGGCCGTGAAACCGCTGCGGAAGCATGGCTCGAAGCGGATTCGGCAACTCGTCCGATCGCTCATTGAGTAAGTTTTTGTTATTCCTAGCACGAATCTGTCAGTTTCCTCTCATTGCTTGCGAGTCATTCTAGGCGATCGTTTGCTCTTGTGTAATTTCCCCTAATTTTCTACTATTGACATCTTTGATGTTATGCTTGACGCTGCGCGAACCGTAGAGGTTGGAAGGCTACAGTTAATGAGTGGGTGAACAATGGAGGTGCCATTGTAGGTGAGGAGCGCAAATCTAGTGTACATTTTTAGAGCTCAAATGTAATGTTCATTGTAGGTGAGGTGACCTGATGTGATCTTGCTGAAACAATTGACAGATCATACTCCACAGTCGATGGATGCCTCTTGCTTGGAGCAGGAAGAAGGAGGGCTTCCTTCCCCTCCCATGGACGAGGGTGCTCTTTTCGCCACACCGTGTACTTCCATCCGCTATCTGAGGTACCGGTCATTTAAACATCATTTTTTTCCTCTAGAAAAAACCATCAGTTTGTTACTTTGTTTAGCATCATCGGAATTTTACACGGTTCTACATATGATCTGACAAAATTCCATCTTTGCTTGCCCTCGGAAACCTGCTTTGCTTTCGAAGTTCTTCGATGAAATGGATGATGATGGAAGTGAGTAATTGCACTTCCTCGATCCCACGCTGTGATTGTTCTTGGTTATGCATTGCATTCACGTAGTTGCTGCCTTGTAAATTTTTCTGCAGACATTAGAATCAACACCAAGGATGTACAGGTACAGCGTTATCCAGCGAACCAAGATTTAGTCAAGAAGGAGCCTTTTATGAGCCAATGGTATGATCCAGAACAGAATTGGAGGCTTGACCAATCTGCAGTGAGGCAGTCACGACCATATGAGCCTTCCGACGGGCAAACGAGGCAGCAATCCATTGCGGGGGTACAAGGAAAGCCATCAAGTGCAGCATTTGGTTCCGGGAGACCTCAGAGGTTGCATTTCGAGCCAAAATGTTCCAAAATGAGGCCTAAGCAGCAGCAGAATATATCAGTGGCTCAAAGAAGACCAAAACCAGCGATACCTAATGTGAGCATGTCATATTATTGAACAGCTACGTGCTTATTTGATGTGCATGCTGTTGTTCTAAATATTTCATTTTGGGTATAGCAACCATTGAGTCAGCATGATCATGCAAAGCTCGAGGCTACAAAGCGAAAGCTTCAAGAAGGTTACCAAGAAATCAATGATGGTATGTTTTCTGTTTCTCTTATTTTCAGAATCTGAAAATTTCAGAGTAATAGCCCTCCTACTGCTTTCTAAATTCCTGTCGTAAAATCTGAATGACTGTCTTGGTTTAAATTGAGTTGTCATTAGATACAAAATTACCAGTGTATGTTTGATCAGAACACTGTTTGAGTGATTGATGTGATGAATGATGACTCCAATTCGACACAAATGCAGCAAAGAAGCAGCGAACAGTACAAATGGTGGATCTGCAAGACCTACCGAAGCAAGGGAACCGTAACATACAACCCAGTGGCAAGCCAAGGAACAGCAGCACCAGCAACATTCGGAATCGGCTGGGCATCCATCGCTGATTCCATCAAGTTCCACCAATTTTGGATACTCCCTTTCATGCCAAAATTCTACTCTTTTTCACCACTGGCTGGTGGCTGCTGCTGATACCCTGGATATTTATCGGTCAAGTTTTTAGTCCAGCACGGTACATAATAACCGAGTTCTTTTTGGTTTCACTTATGGTTTCGTTCAAATAAACAAAAAAGATGGTTTCTCTGTCGCTGTTTAGAAGCGGCTTATCGGCATTCGGTTCGTTTACACAAACGTTTATGCTAGGGCTAAAAACCATAAGCCGCAGCTTTAAGTCATAAACCGTAGCTGAAAAGAACCCACATGTGACCAGAGATGCATTATTGTTGCATTCTAACAACCTTGGGGCATAAGTGGCTGGTTCCGGTGCTTGTCAAACCTGTACATCACATTAGTTATAAATTCTAATACCAGTTCTGATATGTGATACCACATGGTAGTTTTCTTCGGTCTGGATGCAAATTTGCAATGACCAATAGAGATGGTCTCTGTTTTCAGTAAAGAGACGGCGCCCTCGTTTTCTGGCTGAAAGGCGTCTTGGGGCTTGTCTTGTGCACTGACTTTGGTTAAGCGTAGCTTGCCCCAGTAAGACTCAAATGGCACAAAGGTACAAAACAATTGCATGTCTGGGAGCAAAGCTTTCCTCTCTTCAGATCTGTGGTTCCATTCAAAGGTCCAAATCAGTGAACTTTGTGCTAGTCAATTTGGCTGTTCTGAGTGGCTTCCAGGTTCAGCACTCGTGATGTGAACACAATGAACCAGGCATGCGCTAGCAGCTTTCTAGAGGGCATAAACTAGTCGGCCACCATGTGACTGAGCTCGTGGGTTCATGGCCCGGTTTTGAGGCCGTATGTATAAATTGCTATTGCTATACGTACATACATACCTGAAGTAATGAACCAGGAATTACCTGGAGTTGCCATTTTTGGAAAAGGGGCTCAGTGTTGGTACACACACGGTAGATAAGTATACGTAGGTAACTGTAACAAAGTTCAACTCCCACTGAATTACACATCGAGTGGGTTATTGGAGTGATTTTTTGTTCGTGTGTTAGCTAAGCATTGGTGATAGTCCTAGGAGTGGCTCCCTTCTTTTCACCGAAGCCTTGAGGCTTAAGATTTTACTCGAGCAAATAACGAAGCCTTGAGGCTTAAGATTTTACTCGAACAAATAAATAAGATAATTTCTTTACTATTTTTTTAAAATGATTTATCAAAATAATTTTTTTAAATAGTTTATTAATATTCAATTTATTCACATAAATATTTATGATGGAATAAAAAACTATTAACTATAGCATCAGAAAAAAAAACCGACCCAAAGCGCCAGCAAAAAAACAAAATTCGCACCACGTGTAGTGCAGGTAGCATAGGAACCTCAGAATACAGCACATCCGTTGGACTTCTCGCCATCCCTAACGGCTTTTGTAGATGCTGCTGATGGTATTTATTTATGCTCCTATCTGTCAATTCATTTCCCTTCCTGTCCGGCGGTCAATTCTCTCCCATCCATTTGTTTGCTGCTTTTCATCGCCTTTCAATACCCATCCAATGTCAGATTTACAGCGGTGTTTCCAGTCCAGCAGCCAGCTGCAGCTAGCCAACCAGCATTTTACTGTAGTACAAAAAAATCCTGGCCCGCTCGTTTCAGTTCCAGTTCTAGCTTCTGACTTATTTTTTACTATTTATAAATTTTATCTTTTTCTAATTTTTCATCGGTTCTTTTTTCCCTATTCGTTTGCGTTGTCCGAGATGAGGTATCATATTTTTCCTATTTATTTTTTTAAAATTTAATTACGTCAAATATGTCATCTTCAGCTATAGTAAAATTTCAGCTAGCTATAATATATTTTCAACCATAAGCCACAGCTTCTCAGCCCAATCGAGCGGGGTCGCGGTGGGAAGAGGTTGAATTGGTTAAAGTGTTTCACTTCATTTAACGACCATAAAAGTTTTTGAAAGTTGACTACCCATCTCTGCATGAGCATGGAATCACGGCTGATTTTCGACAGTTGAAGAATAGGTCAATGCTAGCAACGGTGAAAACAAGCAGCTGTGCTGACTCTGTAACGGATGGGGTGCCGTGGCAAAGCCAGCTCCAATCCAAGTAGTAATAGTAGAAGATGAGTATGGTCGCAATTAAACATCAGCACTGGCGCTGGGAGCCATGGAGAGAGGAAGGCAAGAAGAAGGAACAAGTCGGGCAAAAGCAGGACAACCAAATAATGTCGGCAAATTCGCGCGCTCATCTAGAGCGCGTCAAAGCCTGTTCTTTTTACATGCGACACTTTTGGTTGAAATTTTGAATTTTACTGTTTACAGTACAGATTACGGAGAGATCGATACTCACTTGCGATTTTGGCTGGTACAGATATTAAGCTTTTAATGTGTACTACGTTTAACTTATAGACCCCATCTTAAAAAAATACTCCATTTAAAAGTTAGGTACTGTAGCGACTACGAAAAACCGGACGACTTTCAGCGTGCCGAACAGGCCCTCAATCCCTGGACGCCCCCATCCAGCCAGCCTCGGTTAGATTGTCGTCAACACTGGTTGGAGGCAACTCTGACGAGCACTTTTTTACTCGAAAACAAGACAGGAGAAGCTATGGTGTTCAGAGGCTCCTTTAATTTGGTATATGTTGGAGTAATAAAGGTACTGTAATCATACTCGTATAGATATTAATATACTATCTGGTACTCGCTGTTTTGGACATCAATGCAATCTCTAATTAATTACTTCCTCTGTTTCTTCTATTTAACGTTCTAGATAAGTTGGCTATATAAAAATTATATCATTATATTTCAGCATCATTCTTTTCAACTTATGTCTTATGGTTTCTGGTTTCTCCCGAGCAAACAAATGGGACAATTTTTTCGTCGCTTTGTCGAAGCGGCTTATCGAGACAATTTTTTAGAAGCAACTTATCAACTTATCGGCATTCGATTTATTCGTACAAGCGCTCATGCTAAGGTCAAAAACTACCCGTCTCACCTGAAAATAATCCACCATTCTCCTTAAAATAATTTCATAATATTATAATTTTATCAATACATCTTAATATAAAATTATAAAAAGTAACACTTAAAATCTCATCTAAAAATTTATGAAAAGTCAAAAACATCAAGGAAAAAAGAACAAAGAAAATATATATGAGCCAAATTTGTTTAAAAAATATATAATGATATGAAAATAGTTTTTGACGACAAATATAAGTGTCGGCTATATGCTAATATACGCTGTGCGTTACCACTCGAAGAGGTCCCATCGACCATCTTAAAAGTACCACTAATAATTCTCGAGAGATCCACCATGCTACCAGCTAAGGGCTTCCATATTCTCTCCTAACCACAGACAACCCCTTTCTCTATCGCTCTCACAATAACGTCAACATACAACAACATCAATGCAATGGAAAATCTCTCTGTATTTGCTGATCTTTTTATAAACTGCAGAAGGTGTGTATATAATTGACCCCACAGTTATAAGTTTCGGGATTAACCGCTACCGTCGCATGTACTTCAAATCATGCATACAAACCAAAAAAAAAAAACAAATGAAATGACTAAAATGACACTGATATTCCTATATACAGCACTTGCATGGTGTTGATGATCAGTGGCGGAACCAGACCTCGAGCTACCTGTGCTGTAGCCCGAGGACTGGTAACTAAAGTCCATATAAAATTCATGAAAAAAACATAAAAAAATAGAGCTAATCTAAGAGTCGACCTAAGAGCAGCTGCCCAGCCCGTGCCTTGAGCTTGAGCTGGTTTCGCCGGGGGTGGGGGGCAAAAAAGATGCATCATGATACAGAAAGTTTGTGACTCATGAGAGCACAATGAGACCGAAAGATCACACTAACAGATTCTTTCAAGTACCGGTAGACAGTATTAGTTCGTTGTAGTGGGAGCTAGATGTGCAGAATTTCTTTGTGACAGATTCTTTCAAGCCCACTTTTGGCTTAATGTCAAGCTAGCTAGCTAGAGAGTGACCCCAACGCCAACAACTGGTGCCATTTGCTTGATGCCTCCTTTCGCCACCGACCTGAACAAATAATTCTGCGCGATCGGCATGTGATGTGGTGGTCTCGGGACACCGAACCCTTCGATCGCTTCTCGGTTTCTTCCATGCATGAATCACAAGACAAGATCTCGCAGCTTGCCATCGGTGGTCGCTGGGGGCAAGCAAAATGTGCAGTTGCTTGCGACTGTTTCCTTCCTCCTTGTGGTTGTTTTTGCATTGAACGTTTGGGAGATGGTTTGACATTGTAGCTAGATGTCGTATTCATGCGTGCAGTGCAGGAGATGGGTTCTCTCTATAGGGGCTGATTGCATCTTGAATCATCTGGAAAACTGCATGACAATACTCTTGGGTCTAGTTGGCGCTTGCTGGTCGCATCACCTTTTTCACCATTCAAATTGCACAAGGTAAGTGTTACAATTAGAATTAGGTGCCTTTCACCTTTGATCTTCAAGCCTACGTGGTACTCCTCTGTCCAATTTTATAGAACATATTTTTTAAATGACCGTCATAAATATATGATATATTTCATATTTCAATACAGAATTAGTGTGATGTTTCTTTTATACCTCTAATAAATATACAACTTTATTTGCTATTCTCTATATACATGTATTAAACATAGTGCCCAGAGATAATAATTATGTAATCATTTTTATATATCCTTAGTCTAGGTGCCCTATAAAGGGCCGCTCTAAAGAGCTTAAGCTTCTGGCTTTTGGCTGAAATTTCAATGTAGCGGCTATTAGTTTTTCTGAATCATTCAATTAAGAAAATAAAAAAATAAAAAAAAAACATTATAAAAGAAAAGCAAAAAAACCTAAAAAAAGTCAAAATAAGTCGAAATTAGAAGCTGATGTGTTCTAAGTGACTTCTAACTTAAATAAATCAAAACCAAAAAAAATATCAAAATCTAAAACCGTTCGGAGTGTGGCCAAACTTGAATGGAGGCAGTAAAAGCCGAAGCCGTTTCGTGTGCATAGCTTAGCAGTAAAGAATCAATTGAAGCGATCGACACGAAGGCAACCTTCTGCGGTTCAGCGCCCACTCCCCAGCCCCCACCATTGCTTGCCATACAGCGCTCAAATTTTCTTCCAATCGATTTAGGGGCGTCATTACACATGCATGAACATAGTGTTTCTCCAACTGCTAGTACAAGCTATTTCTATACTTCATAGTTTAAAGTACTCTGTACATTGAGATACAGCAGGGGCAATTGATCCCCAAGTATTAAGTCAAGATTGTGCCTAACTATTCAGACAAACGCACGCACAGAAGTATTAAGTCAAGATTTTGCCTAACTATTAAGTCAAGTATTAAGTCAATGCTAGAATGATCTAGGTTAAAGTACTCTGTACATGGAGATACAGCAGGGGTAATTAATCCCCAAGTATCAAGTCAGGACTGTGCATAGTTATTCAGACAAACGCACGCACGGAAGTTTTGGGCGACTGGTGGATCCACCATGGGAGTGAACCAAACAAGTAGGAGTGCTTCACATGTATGGTTGAGAGCACGATGGCGGCAAAAAGAACCATCGATATATGCAAATCAATCGAGCATGCCTCGGTTCAGAACACAAGGAGGAACAGTTGTTGCGGCGGTAGTCGAGATTCCTCAGAAAAGAAAGAGAGAATGGATCGTTGTAGGCTGGTAACTAGCCGCGTCTCCCGCCTCTCCTACACGGAGGCCGCCGTGTGCCCGCTGTGATGCACGCCATGCCACAAGGCAGGCAAGCGCGCCCGGGGGAGGGGGTCTACAGCTTGGAGTGCGCGGTCCTCCCCACCTCTTCTTGCTCTTTGACCGACGTATCGCGTGCTCTCCTCCATCATCACTGCCTTTTTCTTTCTCTTAAGCTAGCTAGCTCCGTACACCTCCACCGTCGCCCTAATCACATCCAACCTTATATTCACATTGCTCCGTACCGTCCGGCGTCACGTCCGGTGTCACCACCACCGCCTTCCTCTCCCCGTGGCCAGTGGCACCACGACCACCACTACCACCCACCGCCGGACCACCACCTCCCTCCCATCCACCATCTACAACCGGCGGCCTCGACGAACCTCTCTAACCTCTGGTAAACCTATCTCTAACCTCGCCATCGTCCGCTGTTGGGAAAGGCGCACCGTGGCCGGGGAGCACGCGCGCCTTGCCTAACCTATTGGAAACATTTTACGACTGCTCCAGGACCTTTACGACAGCTTACGAGAGGCTACGATCACCTCCCACGCCGTTACGACCACTCTGTCAGTTTTTCGACCACACAGACAGTCGTTCGACCACGTTTTAGCTCTTCCGATCGCTTCAACTTTGTGGTCGTAAACTTTCTGCTGAAGTTTCGACCATATTCTCTACCGCTGCGCTGCTCTTCCTTCGACCTCGCTAGAATTACCGTAATCGCAGCCTCCCCACGACCACGCAGTGATTCTACTGATCACTGTTCACCATGGTCGAAGCACTCTTTCGACAACGTTCACTTCCTTACAACGTGGTCGGAGTCCCTTCCGACCACGTCCAAAGCTTCTTAGTGTGGTCGAAGCTCCTTCCGAGTCCTCACAACGTGATTGAAACCTTCACAATGTGGTCGAAGGCCTTTCCGACCACGATCAACTCCACAACGTGGTCGAAGCCTTCCGACCATGTTCAACTTCACAACATGGTTGAAACCTTCCAACCATGTTCAACTCTTCCGATCACGTTGAGCACTTCTTTGCCGTGGTCAAACGTCTTTGGACCACGTCTAAACTTTATTTGCCGTGGTCGTATCACCCTCCGACCACGTCTTCTTCAGGCTTACCGTGGCCGAACGCCTTCCGACCACGTCTGCTGATGTTTTGCCGTGGTCGAAGCCCCTTCCGATCATGTTCACTTCTTTACAACGTGGTCAGAACTCCTTCTGATCACGTTCACCTTGCACTGCCGTGGTCGTAGCACCTCTCGACCACGTTCAATCACTTCCACCGTGGTCGTATCGCTCTTCGACCACGTCCACTTCTGGTTTGCCGTGGTCGTAACGCCTTCCGACCACGTTTAACCTTCTTTGCCGTGGTCGTAAATCTTTCCGACCACGTTTGCTGTGGTCATAAGTTGATTTCGACCACGTCTTGCCAGATCACAATGAAGTCGATATTCGATAGTTTTTCCTCATCTTCTCTTTATTTCTTTTCCTCTTTTTTTGGCGTACTTCTGATTACATGACTCCTCCCCTTTTATACCTGGATCTACGACTTTTACTCTGGTTACGACTACGATTACAATTTGATTCCGACTCCAACTACAGTTCAACTTCGAGTTCAACTTTGAATTATGATTACAGTACGACTTCGATCACGATCAAACTTTATACACAACTTCTAAATAAGATTATTTTCAACACCACATACAAGCTGAAACGAGCAAGCGACAAAAGGGTATGGACAAGCGCAATCAAGTCGAGTGCCGGTCGATTCGCCGACACGTACGGGACTAAACGAGGCTAGCAAGCAGGCCGCAGTCCAAATAAATAATCGTTCGCGGTGACGCCCATCTGAGTGTCTGACGCACAGGCTGCGAACGACGGAGTCCGAGACAGCGGTAGGCAGGCCACTCCATTGGACCGGATGTCCTGACCTTCGCGCGCGCGTGGTAGCGGCGCAACACCACATGCGTGCACTTGCGCTGCTCAGCCTCCCTGAGCCAGTGTGCTCCGGTGGACGAGGTGGTGCGCCCGCTCGGTCGGCGCCGTCGCATGTTTGTCACGTGCACATGCCGCATGTTCTTTTTAGCTGAGACTTATAGATTTTAGTTATGGTTTGTGACTTTTAAGTTATTTGTATGAGAGATTATAGAGTAACAGAAACTTATGTACAGTTTTTGCCGATATAAATAAAGTCGGTACAGTATGTACTACAATTAACTAGTAGACTCTATTTTGAAAATATATTTCGTTTAAAAGCTAGTTACTCTAGAAAAAATTAAAACAGAAAGTAAAAACTGAAAAAAAACAGGCTCATAAACACATGTGTGCCGAACGTGCAGTGCTGCAGCTAGCTATCCGACGCAAGACGGTGCCGGTTGTCAAGACGCTCTTTTCAGATTCACCATATACTGAATCTAAAACTCTTTGGAGCGGCGTGTGATAGACGACAAACTTTGGAGTCATGTTCTGAACCAGTAGCGGACCCAGAGAATTTAACGAGCCTGGGCGAAGAACTATACTCAATCGAGGAGCAACAGATGGAACGACTGAAAGCATGTGTATTGTTGTGCTAATAAGAGAAGCTAAGACCACATTTTAGCTTTTGGAGCCAGTTCTACCCGTTGCATCAAGGAAGGTTGAGAAAAAATCCCTACAATCAGAGTAAATACTTGATCCGACTCTAGAAACATAAAAGATTATTTCCTTTCCATCCGTTGCTCCTTGGTTGTTGCAGACTAGTGGTACAGTACCGCTGGTACAGTGGAGCTTTGGTCGTTGCAGACTGTACCCAGAGAATCCGTTGCTCCATGGGGGGAGCCCGGGCAGGTGCTCAGAGTCGCCGGGCCCTGGGTCCGCCACTGTTCTGAACTATGCCACACTCTTTGAAATGGTGTATCCTGAAATTTTCCAAACTCAGTTGATTCGGCAACTAAAGTACTATACAGAAATACAAATGTCACCATGGGTTTTAGGTTGCTTGGAGCCTTGGGCACTCGAATACAGATCTTCAATATGTGTTTACAAGGAAGTGAAAGAAACAAAATAAAGCACGGATGCTGCGACCTTTACATGTTGAAATTCACTGAAAAACACACAGTATGCCCTTTTTTTTTTATGCTTAGTTTCAGATAAGGCTTTTTGAGGTGGCTACTTTTGTTAATCTTTTTGGATCAGTCCTTCATCTGAAGAATTGAAGGATACCTAGGAACTTCAGTTTTAGTTATATATGGTGTGTCCATACCTATGGTTAATAATTTTTTTCTTCAACCCCTTCTTATTTTATTTCTGTGCTGTCTTTTGTTTCAGGATGGAAAGCCTTAGCATGTTCTACAAGGCAAATATTTTCAGAACGACTGTGAAGGACTGTGCGAAAACCTAGGTAAAGAGCTGAGCTGTTGCTGTACGCTGCTTTCGTTTGTTCATTTGTGAGTAGTCAGATTGTTGGTAGATTTTGCTTTCCGGACCACGCCACCTGGGTACCTTTACTGTGCAGCCAAGCAGTGCACTAGCTGAATGATTTAGATATATAATATCTGATCTTTTCAGCTTTTAGTTTCTATTTATGACTTTTGACTTATCCAAAAATTAAAAAGCGAAACGTCGAAGGTTTTTAGCTTTTACTTGTAGCTTTTGGTTTCTCCGAAAGTTAAAAAATCCAATGTTGAAACGGTTAAACTCTTGAAGCGGATTCTCCAAACGGCTTCTCAAGTTTAAAACCGTATGTGTCATCTGCGTCAACGTCTTCAATGTCCACTACCGTGTCGAAAAGCGTAGATAAAAGTCATTATGCTCAGTCAAAAGCCATCAGCCGTAGCTCAAAAGAACATCCCACAATATATCGATTGCTTCTTTGTTATATCATTGGTCCTTAGGAAACAGTGGAATTGGTATATCTTCTAATTAAAATGGCAGTTGGTAGTTTGCTGACAGTAGGATTGATTTTTTTGACGATTATAACTAATTATCACCAAGATATTTCTAGAGCGTTCGTACTGATTTAGTGCTCAAGGCTTTGGTGGCGATTGCATTTGTATAGGTTCTTTTCCAGGTTGGCCTGCTAAAAGATGCCACTTTCTTTGTAAGGTGCTTTTTCGTTGTGTGATGAATGCCAAAAAAAAAATGTAATAATAGAATCATGTTGCATATATAAATAGGTTCTAATCGACCTAGGAGCCAAGACAATTGTGGTTCCGAGAATTTTTCCACCTTAAAGGGTGCATACCGAGGTTCCTCACGATATTTCAGAGCAGGAATTCGAAGGATTACGACGCAATCGGATGCATAAAGTGGTAGGAACGACTTCTCAAAGTACCACAACAATACGCTGAAGCTCAAACAGGGTAAATCAAATCTAACGTTCGAAGTAATAATTCATTGCAGGGCATGTTTATATTGGTTATACTTCTGGGTTCTGCTAAAAGAAGTCCGAAACTAATATGAATATATGACTTTCCGAAACAACTTCCCTGCACCTCTCACTCTCGTCTCGCTCTGGGAATAGGGGTCATAGGCACATCACGCACCTCGCATTCTCACTTTCATATCGCACACGTATTTCTCCTTCACTTTATAACATCCCAAAAGGGCACTAGTGTAATAGCGAAAAATTGTAAAAAAAATTCCTCGCTTTTTAACATATTTCAAAAAAAACTGGCGTTTATTCGAGTTTTGGTTTTCGCTAATTAATTCAATCAATGAGAACAAAATCAAAGATCAAGAAGCGAGACTGTGAAAATCAAATCGGAAAGAAATTTCGAATTCCTTTGCAAGTTCAAAATTTAAATTCTAAAACTGGAAATTGGAATTCCAAAATCGATATTAGAAATTGAATCAAAAGTTAATATTAAACTCCCATCTAATTGTTATAGCCAACAAAATTCAAAACTTAAGCTTGATTTTAACAAAATTTTGGCCTTCTAAATTTGTTCAATTTTCAAGATTTCTTAAAATTCTTTTTGGGCCTCGGCCCATTTTCTTCCTAGCCTTCTTTCTTCTTGGACCCTCTTTCTCTCGGCCCACCTAGCCCAGCCGGCCACCTCCCTTCGTCCTTCCCCCCTTCTCCTCTGTTCACTCCTATGCCATGCCCGGCGTGAGCAACAGCCACGTCGAGCTAGCCGCAGCCCCTCAGTGCTAGCTTCACCCCTCAGTGCTAGCCCCAGCCCCTGCGTACCCTGGCGCCTCCCTCAGCCTAGTCTCCTCGGCCTAGCTCCCCTCCCGGCTTTCTCTCCCATGCTCTCTCCATGCGACACCCCTTGGCCTAGCTCCGCCTCTCTTGCGCTCACGCCACCTCCTGCCATCCGTACCACCGAGCTGCCCGCCTTCCCACAATGCCGCCCACACCTGAGTCAATGTGTGCTCTGCCCCACGTGTCTCCCTGCTCATCACCAGTGGCCGCCGCATTGCCATTAAAAGGGATGGCAGAGCCCCCTTGCTTTCCCCCATCTTCCCCTCAGCCCATCTTCTTCTCCCTAGGCCGAGCCACCCCGATGCTAGCATCAGCTACCGCTCGTCCCTTGCCGTTCCGCCATTCCGGCGTGTCCCTTGCGGTTGTGCCCGCGTCACGATGTGTTCCCGAGCTTCATCTCCACACCCTCCCAATTAATTGGAGTTTCTTGCCATAGCCTCCCCTGGCTTTCGCATCACCTGAGTAGCCCATTTTGCTCCTTGGCGACTCCCCCTGGCCACCCCTCGTCAACGTCGCCGCTCGCCTCCCCTGGTTTCTGTCTGGCTGAGCCCCCTGTCTTTCTCTCATGACAGTTGGGCCCCCTCCTTTTTAACCAGAGGAAATGCAAATCATCGATAGTTGTACAGATTGTAGTTCATGTAAAGTATAAGTGATACCTCACAATTAACATAAGACTCAATAAAAGATTGTTAACCCTAAAATTTAATTTGTAAAGCTAAATTAAAGGTTTATACGAATTAAAAATACTAGAATTTAATCTTGATTAATTTCCTATCAACCAAGAAAGTAACAAGACAATTATTATGAGAATAAGTAAAGCAAGAACTTAAGTTTGCATGCTACCATGGATTGGATCTCGAATCTACTCAAGGATAACTTGTAAATGCTCACAAGTTTACTCTAGAAACTCGAATATTAATCATAAATCCTATCAGAGCACGCCATGATCCAAATAATAACTATCATTTCTTTATCTAAATTTATCTATACAAATTAAAGTTAATTGGTGGAACCAAATTTTGCCACATAAATTAATAACTATCGTTTGCATAACCCCAATTCATGAGGTCTCTCTTTTTAAATCATGTTTAATAGTCAAGAAACAAAATCATTTAATCTTGAGTCTCTAATACTCATACGGAAACACAAAGATTTAGCTAAAAGGATACCTTGCATAAGTAAGGTATTCTCAAAATAATTAGAACATCATCAAATCTTTATTTCAATCTAGTGGCTAATCAGAGGCATTATTGAAAACACATTAAAAATCATAAGACCCATCTTTAATAATGAATAATGATTAAAATAATTTGAATAATTATGGTAAATCATCTTAATTTTAAGTCTCCAAAATTTATCTGTAAAATGTCGAGCTTTAAATTAAGGATCACCTTATATTTGTTTAAAACATTCTCAACTGGAGCATCAATAATCTTTATCTCAGATCCCATCGCTAATCAAATGGCTCTCAAAAATAATGGTAAACAACTAATAATTATCTTTAATCCAACTCTTGCAAAAAGATGTATCAAATAACATTTCATGTGCAAATGACATCATTAATTAAAGAATCCTGCAAAAATGCAATCTTGCCTAATTAGCAATCATCCGATCATTATCTCAAGATTTAAATTCGCCAATAATGATTGAGAATAATTATTAATGCAAGGTGCAGTTTTATCAAGAAAACCCTGTTAATTCATAACTCATCCTCTCAATAAATGACAACCGTAAATCATTAATAACAAATTTGTTAATCAGCAAAATAATCAACTTTGTTCATGATAATAAATGGTTAAAATCACCAACTCTGTACTTTAATTGAGTTATTGAATTAATGGTTCAATTAATTGGTAGTTGCAATCTCAGATAATACTTTATCTCAAAATATCAAGTTAATTCAACCAATTAAATTATTCTCATCACATGTAAAACCCGTATCCTAAAATTACTAAGCTTTATCCCTCGGAGATAATACTCAGTATCGTAGATAAACTCTCCCGTCTCTCCGTAGGCCTCGCCTAACATATGGAACTTCCTTAATAAATATAAATTAAATAAAAAACTATTAATTAAGGATCGAACCTTGGTATCTTGTAATCGGCTATATCTAAGCCATGCTCCAATATAAAGCGGGATATCCTCGTGAGTATTCCTTCAACATTAATCCCTCTTTTGTCCCTCCCAGCGAAGTTACCTCGTCACTACACTCTCCCTCAAAATCTGTTTGATCCTGTCTCTATAAAGCAACTCGCTAAAATCTTCTCTCTATCCTCAATCATAAAAGAATATGATTAAGCTTAATTGAATTTAATTGGACTTTCTTGTGTTCTTGGATTTATTTGGTTTTTCATCCATTTGTCGCGTAATTAGAAATTAAAGTCTCAAGGATGCGATAAGTTCTAGGGGGATCAAGACTCATGTAAAAGATATAGACCAATGATTCAAGACAACTAACCGAGAAGGGTTTGACGAAGATCAGGACCATGGTAAATCGAGCAAGGCAAGTCATTACTTTGATTATATTGATCCTTTATTTTATGCAAAATTATGTTCATTTAAATTATCAAATTGCATGCTTATTTTATTATGCAAATGTATGTAAAAATTTTTAGGTAGTTACATGCCTACTTGATGATGTATTATTAACATGCCATTTTTGATACTTGAATCACCTGACCCTTGTCACCCTAGATAATAAGTGGTAACTTTACTAGTTATATAGGTCATATTAAAATGCCATGCTAAGTATTGTTTAAGTCCAGGGTACTAGTTTGCCTTGATCATCAATCTTTAAACATGAAAACTTATTTTGGGACAGCCACGGGATGTAAGTGATTGATAATTTGTGACATCTTAATTTATGCTTCTCAAAACCTTACAAACCTGCTACACCTGTCTAGGCGGATGGTAAGAGAGGCTAGTGCCGATATCGCACGAGAAATTGTGGTTTGCGGTAAGTATCATCTAGATAAATTAAGGATTTAATCCTGTAATGACCTGCTATTGTAAAACAATATAACCACAAGTCTGCAAAATGCAATTGGGCCAAGGAGGGTTACTAGACTCCGGAGTCATTTCACTGGTGGGGGAGTGGAGTGTGCATGTGCGGACCAAGGTTCGGCATGAATGGGACACCAGCTAAGGTGATGTGTACCTATTTCACTAGCACTGTGGAACGTCATAGTCCAACTGTGCTAGATGTTAGGGCATGACTTCCTGCACAACTTATGAAGACCTACCTCGGGTGGGACAAAGTTCATATGGGTGGATTGGTAATGGGGTGAGGTAACTACGAAAAGCTGTGTGATGGTCACTCGATCTACATGACTACGGAATCGTGTAGAGCTATCGGTTGATTCTCTTGTAGGTAAAGATGTACAGTCTCTGCAGAGTGTAAACTGTTCGGACAACCATGCCCACGGTAAAGGGCAAACATAGGAACTTTCTCGAGTTAGATCTATTTTAAAAACCTTTATGGGTGGAATGAAAACTCATCGGGCGGAGGTAACCTCGACTTTGGCTTTTTTCTGGAGGGACGTACTCCAGTGGTGATAATAATCAAAATTAACATTCGATGGAGGTAACCATGCACTGTTGAAAATGGATGTAACATGCGCTGCTGTTATTACTACATACTCTTAAACAACTTTAGAAAATTTGATTTTGTTTAAAACTGCTACGTCTCAAGAATTTTCCTATTTATGGTAACTTTCAAAATAATGCATTTAGCAACTAAAACAACCTCAAGCATCTCTTGACATCTTTGCATCTATTATTATTATTGCATTCTATGTAGTGGCTTATTGAGTTCCGTTGTACTCATTCTTGCTTAATTACTATTATTCAGTCAATAAGAAAAAGAAGATCAAGACTTGCGACGATGCAAAGGAGACAACAGATGCTGGAAGCAATGAGGTCAAGAACTAGGTCACGAACCCCAATTAGCTGCATGTGGGTGTGTCCTTTGGGTCCCACTTGTGTGAAGTTTTCGCTGCTGTATTTATTTGTTTTCAGCCTGATTAGCCTATGAGTAAGTTATTACTATATTGTCTACGTTTTCGTATGGTATATTTTTAATATACAGTGATATATCTATACACACTGTACGGTGGAATCACAGATGATTTCAAATTGATCAAATCCGGATCTAACACACTTTCCTCACCACTGGTCTCTTTCAAGCTACTTCTTTTAGTTAAAAGCTATAAGTCATAGCCAATATGGACAGACCGACATATCTGGCACAGCAGTTAACAATTCTAAAGCTCTCGTGCTAACCGCTGCTGATTGCAGGGTTCACAAAGGACAGTGTTCTGATCGCGTGCTGTGGGGATGGTGTGCCCTCCAGCTCATTGTTCTCTTGCAATACCACGTCGATTCAAAGCTCCGACCCGTCCATCTCATGAGATGGCCTGCATCTCATGGGATGGCCTGCATCTCACCGAAGCCGTTGGCATATGCTGTGCCTGCCATACCGCCCAAATGCAGATGCTTATCCCAGAATACTCCAACATGTAAATGCATCCAATGCAAATACATTTCCTACCTTATACGTTGATCAGTGATACGTAATGAGCATGCATTTCCATGCATATGTATCCTAAATGGAACTCACAATAACTCCTGTTACCATCGGGAAACATTACGAGAATGTGACCAATATAAGATGGCCTAATCTTCCAAACATGGGGTTATCATTTCCAATAAAGCATGCAATGAACATTCAATGAGCGTGGCGCAAAGGTAGCATGGACCAAACGAACATCTTTAATGATAAAAGCTGGGATTTGGACTGGAGTAGCAATTCCATTCGACATATGCATAACAGCATGAAATACCAACGAAGTGGTTTTAATCAGATTTAATGATGTTCAGGATGTGACAATAGCATCAAATTCTGACAAGGATTTTGTTCAAGACAAAAACAGGTGGTGGCTACACTCCAGCATCTCTAATTAGAAAAATAGGAGGCATTAGATCTTGACAATCCCGACTTACTCCTCAAGCCGTCCCAGTATGTCGTGCTCTCTGAAAAGAAGGTACCTGATGTTTCAAGTAGCCAGGTTAGACCACCAACATTATCAGATCCAAAAGAACTGTATATACATAATGTTGTTAGCATGCAATTAGATGTTTAGATTGAGATTGAAACATATTGTGAAAGGAGTGGTATGGCTTCAGTGTTGTCCAAAAAAACATCAATAGACTTTTATTTACTGAACAATGTAGGTTGAAATTGCTACCTTCACACACAAAACCAAACCCTTCCAACACTGAGCAGCGTGGAAAAAGAATTACAAGTCTTGATTAATCCTAAGTTCTTGTTTAGTGCATCAAATAAAGGAGAAGTTGTCTGTTTTTGCAATCAAGCAGCTTGGTTAGCAGCGTATGCGCTCAAGTAGCCAGCCAGCTTAAGCAAACAGCTGCATGACAGAATGTCATCGAGGAAGCAGTCCAGCTACTGTCACTTATGCTTAAACAGGCACCTGTGTTCCTATGTGGCTATGTCAATCTTCTTCTTTTTTTCTCTTTTGTATAAGGTACTATGCTTGATTTCAGTGACACATTTTGAAGATATGTCTAGCTAAAAAATAAAAAACACAGTGCCAAATTAATATGATATACGAATTTCACGTACTCTTTCTCAGAAAGCTTCACTTGCGTTCCTCCATACTCAGGCAGAAGAACAGTATCACCTTCCTTCAGAGATACAGGATTCAGCTTGCCATCCCTATCACGCTCACCAGGACCAACAGCTACGACTTTTGCAGAGTTCAGCTGGATTCAAGGGAACCATTAGCTCCCCAATAAACATACAAAACTCCAGACCTACTAGTCTACTATGAACCATCATTCAATTACTCCAAACGCCCAGTACAGTTTCAAATAATAAAAAAGCTAACCAGAAAGCACCTTGATTTAATATAATGGCACTTGAACTTGCCCTACCTATTACCTGATGATGATATAGGAGTGTCCATAGATAAATGCTAAAAAATTCAGCCTAGATCACTCATAAGCAATATCTTTCTAGACTCTATGCGGAGTGTTCTAAGAATGACATAACCAAGGTGGCAATAATGGCCTTACGGATTGACGCAATCATGAATCACGGACCAGCAAATTATCATAACAGATTATACAACCCTATTTCAAATACATCCCACATGCACAAGAAAGCAACTTGATTACTATCAAGATCTACAACACAGATACATCAACCAGGCTGTGCTTAGAAAGCAAAGAAACAGAAGCTATGCAATCGACAAGACACGTTTTGTTAATGTTATCACAGAAGGTTATCAAAAACTCAAAATAACACTTTTCAGTGGCCATGCGGCTAGAACACACTATCCTTCTTAACGTGCTCAGCCGGATCAGTATGACAAGAGCATTCCCATTAAAAGCCGCAGAGCACAGAAGGGCAGACTAACCTTGCCTTACCATGGAGGGCCAGGCAAGCCCATGTTATGGGGACATCATTTCTATCTTTAAAAGCATCTAGACAGGGTTAGTAAGATTTAAACTTGGACTCAAAAGAGTCATGAATTCAAGATGCAACTGGTTAAGGACATCCCCTCCCGGAAACAGTTCAAGGGCACAAACCATTGTTTCCAAGAGGGCACAAAGTCGGGCATCCAGGATCATACAGGTACAGTTCAATTTTTTATTTCCATAGGAACAGAGAATTTCCCCCAAATGCAAAGAATTGCATTGGCACGCTTCAATTCCACCCCGGCCACTACTACAACCTTGGAACGATCTGAAAACTCCCAACCTAACAAGAAACCAACCAACAGTTCCAATTCCATCAGTAGGGACCAATCAAACAGCTCTAGTCTACGGGTGGTAATCAAAGCAAGTTCTCCCCGCGCCCCCCACCCGCGATCCTAACCGCTACCCACGGATCTAAAGCACCGAACGTCACGCCTCGAAGGCTACTCGCGCAGAGGTACAAAGCCCGGATCTACGAAGACAAAACTGAGGGGGAGAAGAAACGAGACCGATCTCCCTCTACCTGCTTGGTGGTCTCCGGGAGGAGGATGCCGCCGACGCTCTTCTTGGGCTGCACCAGCTTCTCCACCAGCACCAGGTTCAGCGACGGGATCAGCCGCTTCGCCATTGCCGCGCCGCGAGGAGCGCTGCTCTTCTCCCCTGTTCTTCTCGTGGAGCAAGTTGACGGGGGTAGAGCTGGGACTTGGGCCGTGCCGTGCCGGCACGGCCCAAGCCCATCGTGCCGTGCCGCTTCGTGCCGTGCCGGCTCGGCCCATCATGACATCGTGCCGCCGTGCCGGCCCGCGTCGCCTCGGCCAGGCCCAAGCACGCCCAAAGCCCACCGTGCTGCGTTCGTGCGTGCCACCAAGCCCAAACCGAAATTACTATCTGCGAAGGCGGCGACGACGGTCGTCATCTTCCTTTCTCTCGCATCTGCCTCGCTTAAAACTAGTTAAAATAATCGAATTAATTGCATAAACACATGGGCACGCAATGACATAAATATTTCGGAAAAGTGAAATTTCTTTGATATTTTAGAAATACAATGTTATCGCCTCGTTAAAACCTTACGCCCGTGAGTGGGGTTTCCGAGTAAGGAAAAGAGTACAAGAACAACATATGTATATACTAACTATTACAAGATGCATAGATAATATCTACTCGGCAATGTTCAGGTCAAGATACGCCTGTCACGATTTCGGGATCCTCCAGTTGATGTTGTTCCCGCTCTTTGGCTAATTCCCGCCTTTGGCACATGTGATTGCCTCCACCATCTTTGGCGTAAGGATGATCTTCTTCTATTATTCTCCCTACCGCATCGAATGTCGCTCAAGAGACGGTGGACACTGGCACCAAGAGAACATCTCGTGCGAAATGTGACAGCACAGGAAAGATCCGCTTGTTGTTCTTCCACCACTCGAGCAAGTCTATCTTGCCTCCATCAGTAAGATCAGGATCAATATTTGCAAAATCATGCTCCAAATAGTGGTTCAACTCCGAGACAGAATTCCACTTGGAGGCCGCCTGAGACTGGGAGGACGAAGAAGTAGACTTGCCCTTTAGCTTCTTCCACAAGTGTGATGCCATGCTTGTCTTTCCATGTTGCGTCTCTGTGAGGCCTCCGATCTTCCGCCGCTACCAAACTTATCATGATACAAACGGAAAACACGAAAAGCTCCTCTTTCACATGTGCGAAAGCTTCAATAATCTAGGCCAAGACATTCACCTATCCTCCATACCCATCTCAAACCCGCCAACTTTTTGTAGGATCAAAATAATAGCAAAACAATATAAGTGTGAAAGAGAACCAAAATATTTAACAAATTTTTCTTCCATTGCAACGACGGCATGACTTAAAAGAGCGTCGTCCTAGATTTAGCAATTCTATCTCGCAATTAACCAAATAAACTCTATAACTAAGCAAGAGGTAGGATAATAAATACCGATAAAACTTTTGTTGCTTTATAAAAGGTTTTAAAACTCTCGAAAATGATTAGCAATCGCCAATCAGTATTAGTAACTACCAATTCATTATTTTGAGAATTAACATTGACAAAACGGATATGACATTTTCGTAGCCTTGTAACTTTTTAACATAATATATGTTGAGTTCCACCTCACCTTCATGTCAAGACCAAATTTTCTTGGCTCTTTACCATTAGTTGCACAGTAATCCGAGAAGCTGGCTATCACTTGTGGAGAACTTGTGAGGTAACGAATAGCATCACGGACATCGTGCAGATATGGACCAATTACTTGCATACCATCTTGAACAACAAGATTCAAGATATGGCATACACATCTCGGTGGAGGACATAACCACCAATATATGTTTGTAATTTTGGGGTGAGGATGTTCATAGCGGTTGTGTTTGCCGATGCGTTATCAAGAGTTATAGAAGTAATTTTATTATCTATCTTAAAATCATCTAGTACATGTAGTATACGTTCGCAATAGCCTCTCCCGTGTGCGATTCATTTATTACTTTAAATCCTATAACTCTCTTATTTAGTTTATAATTATCATCTAAATAATGGGCTACAACACTAAGGTATGCACTTCTTTGGTGGGATGATGTCCAAATATCTGATGTTATGGCAAAAGAATATCGAACTTGTTGGAATAATTGTTTTAACTCTACCAATTCCTTTTGATACATCCGTAAAATATCGGATGTAGTAGTTCTCCTACTAACATGTTGGTATGTGGGCAAAGCGCGTTGGATCATTCTTTCGAATCGCGACTTTCACCCATCCTAATCTACCGGTCTTCAAACAATATATCTAGCAATTTCTTCACGGGCATTAAGCGGGTTGTATACCCAAGTACTTACAGAGCCATCAGCCTCGAAGTTTAGCTGTGTTTGTACTCCTCCTCCCCCTCGGCCTCGGCCCTGTGCCGCCATCTTGCGTAAGCATGCCTTGTAGTGGCGGTTCAAGTGTCCTGTCCCTACAAATTGCACGAGCACTTAATTTAGCATTACAATAATTACAAGTTGCGATATCACCGTTTCACCGCCTCGGATTTCTGGCTCCGGTCATGTGCTTCCAAAGAATCCGCCTTCGTGCACCCGCCGGACTCGGATTCTGTTGTCCCCATTGACTCGGACCGCCCGGTACTCCTCGTAGCCCTCTGCACAGTCCATATGACGGTCATCCATGCCGTAATCTCCCATGCTTGGCGAGAGCCGACGAGCATCAACGGGGCGGAGGAGGACTAGGGAGCGACGCAGAGCTTACACTAAGTCGTCCCATTGTCCTTTTTGAGCTTTGATTCTCTCTGCACCGCTTGACCGCTCCCCTGCATCGCGACTTCTTGGTAACATGATGATTAGTTAATAAATAAGAATTACAAATAAATAAATAAAAGTACAACTATAATAAATAAAAGAAATGAGAAGGAAAAGAGAATGCTATGCGAAGAATTGCGCTGTGATTCAAGGTGAAAATGGTGGAGTCTTGGAGTGAATATGTGAAAATAAATTGCGTTGTGAGTCTCGACTCGAGGCTCAAGGTCAAGCGAGTGATTTATAGAGACGATTATTGTAACGTTACATAACCGTCGAATGACCGTTTAATTGACCGCTTAATGCATCGCTTAATGCACCGCTTTTTGCTTTCTCGCTTTTAGGTTTCTTTTTCCACCGTCCAACCGGCCACACGCCGCCACGTGGCCCACGCCCTCCCCTCCTCCTCTCGCCGGTCGCGTGCGCGAGTGGCGCCAAATCGCGGTCATTCTCGTGCAGGGTGACCCCGCAAGACGCTGGCCTGGCGCACGCGCACACCTCGAGGCCCTCGACGCCCTCGCCTCGCGCCTCCGCCCGCCGCCCGCCCGCCTGCCGCCTCGCCTCCCTCCTCCGGTCCTCCTCCTCCTCCTCCTCCTCCGGTCCTCCTCCTCACAGACGCCGCAGACGGCTCCCCGCCCCCTCCTCCGGTCCTCCTCCCCACCGCCACCGCCTCCTCCTCCTCCTCCTCGGGCTCCGCCTCCGCTCCGCCTCCCTCCGCCCTTCCTTCCCAGTGCCGCCGCCTCCAGCCTCCACCGCCTCCTCCCTCCCGACTTCCCACCTCCCCGCCGCCCCTCCTCCCGTGCCGCGCCTCGCCGCCTTGGTCCCTCCGCTCCGCCTCCTCCCCACCCGGCCACCCCCCGCCTCCTCCTCCCCACCTTCCCGTGCCGCCTCCTCCCCACCTCCCCGCCGCCGCCTCCCCACCTCCCGCCACGCCGCCTCCTCCCCACCTCCCGCCCCGCCGCCTCCTCACCTCCCGCCCCGCCGCCGCCGCCTCCCCACCTCTCCCGGGCTCCCGCCGCCGCCGCCTCCCCGCCCCGCCCGCCGCCTCCACCTCCCGCCGCCGCCGCCTGCCCCCACCTCCCGAGTCCCGCTGCCGCCGCGCCCGCCGTGCCGCCCGCGCCGCCGCCGCCGCCGTGCCGCGTGCCGCCCAGCACGCACGCCACGCCGCCGTGCCGTGCCGCCCACCGCGTGCCGATCTCGCAGGGCCAAGACGCCCACCGTTTCGTTGGGCGCCGGCACGCCCGCCACGTGTCGGGCGGGCCGTGCTCGGCCGCTTGCGGCCGGCCGTGCTTTGGTGGCCCAAAAAGCACGCCCAAGTCCCACTCTAGACGGGATGGCGGCTTAACTCTGCTTGCTGGGTTTAGGGTTTTTAATGGGAAAAGAGAGGGTTTTTTTAATACAATTTACGGTTTTACTCCAAGGGGGGTAGTTTTTGGCTAAGGTTTATGTTTTTTGGCTGTGGTTTTTAGGTTGTTCGTGGAGAGATTATAGAGTAACAGAAACTTACTTGTGGTTTTTGCCGATATAAATAAAATCGGTACAATACGTACTACATTAACTAGTAGATCTATCTTGAAAAGACACTCTGTTTAAAAGCTAGTTACTGTAGAAAAGTCAAAAACAGAAACTAAAAACTGAAAAAGAACAGGGCTAGAGCCGTGGGCAAGGGTAAAATGAAGAAATCTTTGGTATCTCTCGCGAGGTCTAGAAAGAATTCATCGGTGTGGGCGTTGGGCCTTCTTTACCTATGTGTTTGTTGGGCTGATGACAGAATTAGCAGGCTGGCTCTGTATGCAGGCCCATCCTGCACAAGTTCGGATATTTCCTGTTCTTCATAGAAGTACTAGCTGTGTGCCTATGCCTTGCAACGAAAAATCAAATATTATGTACATTTTCTTTCATTTACATGAGAATTTATTGTAGAAAAAATTCAGGCCAACATGGATGATAAATCAGATAGCATATCTTTAATGATGCTAATTTAATCATCGGCAAATTCAGTAATAATGTGACACTACAGAGAACCATGGTGAGATATGCAATAGATTTAAGAAGAAAATAGTGTTACTTATGTATTTATCATTTCGAAGACAATCATTTGATATTTCTTTTTTTTTTGTCATAACAAACTTATGCACCTAGCTATATCCACGCTGAATGAGGATGACACCAAAATTACAATTACATTGGTACTCAAGGCAAAAATCATCAACAAGTACATTTGTATATTTTGTTAGTCCCTCGGGCCACAGTGTACAGCTTATCTCAAGATGAACTAATAAGCCTCCAGAAAATACAGGAGTAGATAGCAAGCACCACTAATAGCTTCATATTAGTAACTCTCTCTAGGAGTAGAAAGCAAGCACCACTAATAGCTTCATATTAGTAGCTCTCTCTAGGACATGCATGAATACAAGCAAAATGCTGAAATGTAGCTCACCTGTATCTTGTATCAACTAATAGAAATATGGTGACAAGAGATTAGGTGAACTATTACATAACATGGGATTGAACCGTAGCTACTCCTATGGTCTGAGCTAACATGAAGCATTTCTAAACAATAAATCAAGGGGAAAAAATCGTGAGGAAATTGGGACCATGGCAGATCAAAACATAAAGATGGTATTAAGTACAATAGGAAAACCATTCTCTATGGCATCTCATGTTGACACGATCACAATTATTAGATGAAAAGATTTTCGGCTATCATCTTGGAACAGAACACCAAAGGCATGAAACTAAAAAACAACTATCATGTCTCAAATATATGGGTAATTCTTTAGTTGTTTGACTTAGTTATTTCAGATAATTAGGGCTTGTCATGATAGTGGTAAGAACAATAACAGGGCTAAAAAGATCGTTTGGACACGGAACTTACAATAGCTGCCCCTGCCTGGCCAAAATAACCGACAAATATTCAAATTCAGACTTCAATTGTAATCTAGTCACTAAAGACCATCTGTGTTTGCTTGCAATCCCTAAACTAACATATCTAACAAATCCACATAATAAATCGCCTTCACAATTTCTAAAACAATATGATCTTTTAGCTTGAATCAATGGATTTTTGGTTGAGTTTATGGTTTGCATTCTTGCACTCAACGTAGACCCATAATAAAAATAATCAGGATGGGATCATGAGGTGTCTGTTGATCTGTTCTGTAATATGCATGTGCAGAAATATGACATTTGTGACCTTCGTTGGCTTTAAGTAAGTATTAGTGAGAGCAATGCAGCAATATATCTTTTCATCTACACAACACAAGGCATATCATTGACCCAAATTAAAAAATGACTACATATATGCACATGCATATTAGATAGAACTTTTGAATAGATTATCTCAGTCACAAACAATTCCTAAACAAAATCTTCTATTCAGCCCTTCAGCTAACAGATAAGCAATCTGAAAAATTATAGAGCACCAAACAAATTTAATTGGGAAAACTTTCGTTACATGGCATCTCGTGCTATCCCTCACAAAAGATTTCGTTTTTTTTTTCCGAAATGAACATGTATCTGGAAGTGTAGATAAAAGAATCCCTTTACACATGATAGGATCAAAGGCATCCATCAAAACATAATTTCCAAACTGAAAGTATAGCACTGTGTCAATATGATTCAGTTTACATAACTTTGAGCTAAAATATAGTCGGGTGCTTGTACAGCTCACAAAATAATTTAACACAATACTATAAAACAGCATGAATGTCCAATTTCCTGGTTAATGTAGATTACTAAAGAATTAACTGATAAGAGGAGCTCACTGCTTTCCATCCCTGACTAAAATAAGCTGGAAGGTCATCACCTGAGAAACAAGGACAACAATGCTGAACTCAAAAACCGGCGCTGCTTTGGTCCAGAGCTCCCACATCTACACAACCTCCTGGCCACCTGCCCCTCACGCAGCATAACCTGGACGCATCCTCAGTTTCTCAATAGGAGAAGCGCATCACGGTGGAGCTCATGGCGACGTAGGATTTATCTGTTCCCTAAGCAAAGTTGAGCACAAAAAACAACTATAGTAATTAGACAGCAGCCTGTATATGCCCATATAACTAATTTTCAGTCTCTACCTGAGCACCCACCGTCAAATTCAACATAATTCGAAACCAAAGTAATAATACAACCTCAAAGTAGACCTACTGGAAGTGTGTCAAAGCACGGATTTGTTTTAGCATAATCTCCCCATGTTCTTATCTGTCACCATGATATTATACCTAAAGGATGTTCTTAATCGGTTGTCCACACCAAATACTGTTCATGATACAAAACCATACTCTTCCAAAGACATGGGCTCAAGGCCAGTGCGTCCCTCGCCATGATCGCCGTCCTGCCAGAGATGGACGTCCACATGGTCAGTACTCGGTACCACCGCGCGTTTGACTTTTCCATGCTTCAGCAGGGTTTGATGAAAGATATCCCCCTCTTTCTTCTCTATCACATATTTTCTCATGAAAGCTATCTCGGCAGGAATCGAGTAAAACCTGAATTTATTCTCATCGAAAGCTACATGCAGCGCAGCTCTTATCCTCTTCTAGATCTCTATCTATCTACGTCACAGTTGAGATACATCTCGAGAGGAGGAGCAATATCATCCACCTAACTCCCCCTCCGATCATCAAAACCGATGGGAATTTGGATCTATACGACGATGATTGATTGGAGAGAGGGTGCAAAACTCACGAATAGTAGGATTTGTGCGGGAGCATGGAGCTGCAGCCGACGTCACGGTTGTCGAAGCAGCATACCTCTGTTAGGATGTTTGATCAAGTTGCCAGCAGTGAGTTTAGTAGTTGGGCATGACCTCTGGTCGTGCACGTCAGACGTTCAACGTGTGTTGTGTTCACGTGGGAACAGTTGCTTCATTTTCATCAGTTTTCAGTTAGCAGTCGTGCATCATGTAGGGGTGCAATTGGGTCGGATTCGGATGGATATTGCTCATACCGTATCCTAACTATGGGTGGAAACGGATCGGATACGATCGAATAGTCTCAAATACGAATACGAATCCATATTTTTAAAACGAATACGAATTCGAATAATCTCAAATACGGATATGAATATCCTCGAATACGAATACGTATATTTTCGAATACGGATTTTCTCGGATACGAATATCGGATAAAATAGATTCCTAACGGTTTTACCGATTTTTCACCGGTTTTTGACCGGTTACTGGGTTTAAACCACCTAAATTCAAATTTTGAATCACAAAATTCGTACGGATTTTTCATGGGTTCTAGAAACGGATCGAATACAAATCGAATAGTCTCGAACACGAATACGGATACGAATATTCTCGAATATGAATGCGAATATGGATATTCTTAAATACGGATACGAATATTCTCGAATACGAATACGAACATTTTCGAATACGGATTTTTGTTTACCACATTTGCGTTTTCTTGGATACGAATATCGGATAAAACGAATTATCCATTACCGTTTTCCACCCCTAATCCTAACCCATATTTTTTTTCTCGGATTCGGGGTCGGATACCATAAAGCCGGATATGAATACGAATTCGGAGTATTCGGAATTTCGAATACGGCGCTGCCGGAACGGATACTTGACGGTTTCGGATCGAAAATAGATAATGTAGACGGATAGTACGTGCATAAAGAAAGGAACATATGCTAAACCATACCACCATCACTTCAAGCCTTAAACTGTTAGACATAAGTACATAATAGTGATTACAATTCATTAGCCGAAGATGGTGTGACGTTTCCCCCAAAATTGCCCATGAGGTGTGACGTTTCAAAATGAATCTTGATTCTTGACGGACAACATTTTCTTTTTGTACGCTATAGAAATTTTACTAAATTAAGGTAGAGACAGTAGACAATTGGGGATAATAGACTTTTGACAAATTCACCTGTTCATTTACTAAAGCATGCCAAAGTTCATCGTTTAATAATACTCTGATTACATGCTTTTCATTCCATTACCTAGAAAGAGTGATCTTAATGAGCAAATTTAGGATTCCAATTGCATAAGCAGTAGAATTAGAAATAAAACACTATTTTAGTATTTGTATATTTATTGTTGCCACAACTGAATGTCATATTCCTTTTAGAGAACTTAAATTTGCACGATCTAGGAAAACTTTCTATACACTGCACACCTCAACCACCAACATGACAAAAAAACAAATACTAGCAAAGTAAAAGGTGAATTCTTAGCTCTTACCAGATATCCGAATCCGACCTGATATCCGACTGGATAATTATCCGGTATCCGAATACCGATACTATTCAGTCGGATATCAACTATCCCGAATCCGAATCCGAATCCGACATGAATTATCTGAATCCGAATCCGAATCCGACCGGATACCAAATTCCCTTCCCGAATCCAATACCGACCGGATTCGATACCGGATCGGTCGGGATTAACCCAACCCATTTGCACCCCTAGCGTCATGGCTGCTTCGTGGTATGGCACGGTTCGTGTAGGTCATAGCATGCGCATAGGGGGCCATGTTGGCCATGATCTTTATTCGTTTGATGATTAAATTCATGAATAGAGTTCTCCAAAAAGGAGCGGAAGTCGAGCAACACAAAATCCTCACATTTTCCTAAGTGTTGCGTGCGTATCCCCGAGTGTTTGAGTATTCATGGTCGTAAACGAGTGCTCGTAGTCGTAACGAGTACTCGTGATCGTAAGTCGTAACCGACTATCGACTTGCTGCGACAAGGAGTGGTTGTAAATGACTTCGTGGTCGTAAGACTATGGGCATGTCCGCTTTGACAAGTGGTATCAGAGCGGGTGTTCAGTGATCATCTGGTAGACATATCTTCATCATGGGCTCCACCAGGTAGGAAGTTGATGACTCCTCCACGGCGAGGCCACCTGCATTCACCTTCGCCGCCTCTGCGCTGACCGCGGCACCGTGACGACGGTGACCATACGCTCGTCGTCTAGCGCGTCTTCAAGGAGGCCTCAGGCTCCGTTGTCTACCTCATGCTCACATGAATGAACTACAATAACTGGGCGCTGGTTATGCGAGTCAACCTCCAGGCGCAAGGCCTCTGGGAGGCCATCGAAATCGGCGACATGAAATACCGCGACGATCGGCTTGAACTGTTAGCAATTCTTCGCGTCGTGCCGGCCGAGATGTTGTCAACTCTCACCATCAAGCACACGACGAAGGATGCCTGGGAGGCTGTGAAGATCATGCGTATGGGCGTCGACCGCGTGTGCGAAGCCAACACCCAGAAACTATGCAAGGAGTTTGGCGGTATCTCCTGCAAAGACGGTGAGTTCATTGATGATTTCTCGATGAGAATCTCTGGGCTTGCCAACAACCTCCACCTGCTTAGAGATCCCATATGGGAGGAAGAGGTGGTCAAGAAACTCTTGCAGGTGGTCCCGGATCGCTACCTCTAGGTGGCCATTTCCATAGAGACAGTCCTTGATGTCAGTGCCCTCTCGATCGAGGAGGTGATGGGTTGGCTTCGAGTAGTGGAGCAGCTCTACTCTAACCATGGTGCCGACGACAAGGGAACCCTCCTTCTCCTCACGGAGGAGGAGTGGCAAGCACGGGCGTAGGAACACAATCGGGACGGATCGACATCTAGTAGCATCAACTCTTCCGCATGCCCTGGATTCCTGCAGCAATGGGAAGGAGACCCGTTCTCGCATCGGGCCCAACAACCCCAAGTGGGACAAGTGTAGATATTGTGAAAAATTGGGGCATTGGGCTCACGATTGCCGCAAAAAGAAAAGGGAGGAGGCGCATCTGGTGCAGAACACCGACGACGAGCCATCCTCCTAATGGCCCAAGTAATGACGGTGGAAGAGGCATCGCCCGGGAGCCCGCCAAGCCAGAACACGTTGGTGGGCAGGTCTTCCTCAATGAGTTTCGGTTTGGATTTAAATGCATTCTAAAAATTAGTTTCGGATTGGATTTAAAATGCAATCTAAATGCCAAGCCAGAACACGTTGGCGGGCATGTCTTCCTCAATGAGGAGCACGCTAGGTCGGTCTTCCTCAATGAAGATCATGAGGAGACCTCCTGGTATCTCGACAGTGGAGCATCGAATCACATGACGGGATGTGGCACAGTGTTCTCCGAGCTCAATCGCGGGATCACCGGCTCGGTCAAATTTGGGGACGGCTCGGTGGTCGAGATCCATAGGTGCGACACCATGTTGTTCGCGGGAAAAGGGAACCGACACCGCGCCCTCACCAACGTGTACTTCATCCCGTGTCTTTGGAGCAACATCATTAGCGTTAGCCAGCTCGATGAGGGCGGCTGTAGCATGCTGATTGAAGATGGCGTTCTGCGCGTCCGTGATCGACAGCGCAACCTCATCGCCAAGGTGAAGAGATCACCAAACCGGCTGTACAAGATTGCCCTGAGTGTGGTACAGCCAGTCTGCCTGAGCCTATAGGTCGATGACGTGGCGTGGCGCTGGCATGCCCGCCTTGGGCACCTCAACTTTGACGCGCTCCGGAAGATGTCGGCCATGGGCATGGTGCACGAACTTCCTCACGTGAACCACGTCGATCAGATCTGCGATGGGTGCCTCGTCAGCAAACAACGCCGCATGCCTTTTCCTCTGGAGACCAAGCACCGCTCCAACGGCTGCCTCAACCTAGTGCACGGCGACCTGTGTGGACCCGTCACGCCGGCGACACAAGGAGGCAAGCGCTATTTCCTCTTGCTCATCGATGACATAAGTCGCTACATGTGGCTCATTCTCCTGTGAGGCAAGGACGAGGCTGTCGGTGCAATCAAGAAGTCCCAGGCCACAGTGGAGATCGGGACCAATCACAAGCTGCGCGCCCTATGCACCGATGGGGGGAGTTCACCTCGGTGGACTTCACCGAGCACTGTGTCGAGCAAGGAGTACACTGGCAGCTCACAGCACCGTATTCACCCTAGCAAAACAGTGTCGTTGAGAGCCGGAACCAGACAGTGATGGCAATGACGAGGGTATCCTCAAGGACCGGAAGGTGCCTGGCGAGTTCTGGGGGGAAGCCATAACCACGATTGTCTTTGTCCTGAACCGCTCTCTCATAAGCAGCGTGAGCGTGAAGACCCCCTATGAAGCCTGGCATGGTGTGATGCTAGTCGTGTACTTCCTCCGAACCTTTGGCTGCGTAGGATATGTGAAAGCCATGCGGCCACACGCCGACAAGCTTGACGGCAGGAGCGCTCCCATGGTATTCATCGACTACAATGACCGCTCCAAGGCGTACTAGATGTTTGACCCCTTGTCTGGCTGAGTGCACATCTGTAGGGGCGTCGTCTTTGATGAGGGGAGAAGCTGGAATTAGGAGTAATCCGAACAAGCAAGCGGCCATAATGGCTTCACCGTGGCCTACTCTGTACTGGTGGCAAGACCTGAAGGTAGCTCGCCCGATGCCAGCATCGCAAGTCGATCATGGCAATAGGTGATCACTCTACTGATCCGACTTCAGGCGCCGGTGCTCCGACGGGCAAATTTGTATCCCCACCATTGAACATTCCATCGGACATCGACCTCGACGACGAAGGAGCTCCTCGGAATGGCAAGACTGCATCGACGACGCCCCTTCACACGAGCTCGATCCCGATAAATTGCACATGATGACGATGGAGGAGCCAGCCTCTGTCACCAAGGCTTAGGCTGACCAAGAATGGCGGATGGCGATGTAGAAAGAGATGAACTCCATCGAGGAGAACCAGCCATAGGACCTTATCGATCTTCTGGTCGAAAACACCCAATTGGTCTTAAGTGGGTGTTCAAGCTAAAGAAGGACGCCCGCAACGAGATCGTGAAGCGCAAGACGCATCTAGTGGCCAAGGGATATGTTCAACGTGCTAGTGTAGGCTTCGATGAGGCGTTCGCGCCAGTGGCGTGCCTTGATTCTGTATGAGCTCTTGTAGCGGTGGCTGCCCTTGAGGGATGGCCGGTACATCACCTCGACGTGAAGTCTGCCTTCCTCAATAGCGACTTCACGGAGGAGGTATACGTGGCACAACCCCCTAGCTTCATCTACGCGGGCCACGAGTACCAGGCGCTGTGCCTGCATAAGGCACTCTACGAGCTTCGTCAAGCTCCAAGGGCCTGTAATGCCAAGCTCGACAGCACGCTGACCTCCCTCGGCTTCAAGAGAATCTCGTCAGAGCACGTCGTGTACACCTGGGAAACTGGCGACTCATGTATGTTCTTAGGTGTGTACGTCGATGACTTGGTGGTGACCGGTGCTCGTCTGGAGGAGATCGACCAATTCAAGGCCCAGATGGAAGCCGAGTTCAAGATGAGTGACCTCGACCCTCTCAGCGAATCGAGGTCACGTAGATTGAGGGCGCAATCAATCTGCCTCAAGCATGCTACGTGGCCAAGCTACTGGAGAAGGATGGTACGAGCGACTGCAACTCTGTCCATATCCCAATGAAGTCGCGATTGACGTTGAGCAAGGAAAGCTCAAATTCTCCAGTCGACGTCACGTTCTACCGTAGCATCGTCGGAGGCCTATGCTATCTGGTACACACAAGACCAGACATCGCATTCGCAGTCGGCTACGTAAGCTGGTTTATGGAGTCGACCACCATCGAGCACCTTAGCGCCGTGAAGCACCTGCTACGCTATGTGGTAGGGACAATCGACTACGGGTGCCAGTATGCTAGAGGAACAATAGCGGCCAAGCTCATCGGGAACAGTGACATCGACATGGCTGGGGATGTTGACAACCGGAAGAGTACCTCTGGCATAATTTTCTTCATTGGGGAAGCCCAGTGAGCTAGCAATCACAGAAGCAGAGGATCGTCATTCTGTCATCTTGTGAGGCCGAGTATGTCAATGCCTCAATGGTGGCATGCCAAGGGATTTGGCTTGAGGGTTGCTTGGCAACCTGTTTAATGTGGAAGCAAGCATGGCAACTCTGCTCGTGGACAACAAGTCTGCAATTCTGCTATGCAAGAATTCGGTGTACCATGGCCAGAGCAAACACATTGAGACGCATTACCATTTCATTAGGGGATGCATTGAAAATGGCAAGGTCCTCATCGATTATGTCAAGTCAGATGAGTAATTGGCAACTTGCTAACAAAATCTCTTGGGCGGATGAAGTTTCAGAGTATACACGAGAAGACTGGAGTCATCAACGTGAAGGGCAACTAGAAGAAGGGGGAGATTGTTAGGATGTTTGATCAAGTTGCCGGTAGTGAGTTCAGTAGTTGGGCATGGCCTCTGGTCATGCACGTCAGATGTTCGATGTGTGCTGTGTTCATGTGGGAACGGTTGCTTCATTTTTGTTAGTTTTCAGTTAGCAGTCCTGCGTCATGATTGGTTTGTGGTATGGCACGGATCGTGTAGGTCGTGGCGTGCGCATAGGGGGCAATGTTGGCCATGATCTGTACTGTTTGATGCTTAAATTTGTGAATGGAGTCCTCAAAAAAGGAGCGAAAGTCGAGCAACACAAAATCCTTGGGTTTCCCTGAGTGTCACGTGCGTATCCCTGAGTGTTTGAGTACTCGTGGTCATAAACAAGTGCTCGTAGTCTCGTAAGTCATAAATGAGTGCTCGTAGTTGTAACAAATACTCGTGGTCGTAAGTCGTAACTGACTATTGACTTGCTGCGACAAGGAGTGGTCGTAAACAACTTCGTGGTCATGCGACTGTGGGCGTGCCCGCTCCAACAACCTCGACACCCTTGCCGTCGACGTTGACGCCGCGGTGGCACCGGCCTCCTCGTTTGTCTGCGGAATCTCATCGTTGGCAGCTCCACCGACCCGGTCAGCCCCTTTATTTATGGGCCCCACAAGTCATGCTTTGGATCAGACTTTGGTGGTGGCGCCTTGTCGGACTTGGACTCTGATGACTCGCCCTCCTCCTCCTCTTCATGCTCGCGCGGTGGTGTCGGATTCCTCGCCCTTCTACGGCGGCGGCGGTCTTGGGGGTAGAGGGAGGGTTCACGTGGGTGGGCTCCTCGTCCGACTCCTCTGATTCCGCGGAGGTGGGGGAAAGTGACACGGGGGCGATCTCCTCATCCAGTGAAAGTGGCGGTAGGGCAGGGATAGGGAGGAAGAGGCGATGCAGGGTGGGGAGAGAAGGAGGAGGAGGCAGCCCATGGGGAAGGAAGGAAGAGGAGGCAGTATGGGATGGGGAGAAGGCGATGCAGGGTGGGGGTCGAAGGAGGTGGCAACGGCAGGTGGGGAGGGAAGGAATTCGGGGGAGATGATACTAAATCTGGACTGTTGAGAGCGGGTGGTGGCAGATGAACCATGTGATGAACCACTACCAACTCATTTTTTTAAGTAGTAGAGATTATGCGTCGCTATACTGTCGAGATCGATTTCGAGTGTAGCTCTAGCTCCTCTGGCTTCCCTCCCCTCCTCCTCCTCCCGCTTGCTTACCTCTGTTGCCTCTCTTCCTCCGTCACTGCCAGGCCGGTTGCAGCTTCGTGCGCCTCCTCCTCCGTCCCCATCTCTGCCCCTGCCTCCCCTGCCGCCAGTGGCCACCCTGCCCCACCAGCCACCCTGCCCCACCGCCCACCTCGTCTAACCTAACATTTTCTTAGCCCTTATCTCGCTGACCGGCCCTCCAACGCCATTCACCGACGGACCACCGCCACCACACCTCCCTCTACAACTAGGGGCACGATGAAACCCGGCTATAGCGGTAGCGCCACCCCCGTCAACCGTTGCGTGAGAGGGCACGAGCGAGCGAGTGTGCGAGAGAGGGAGTAAGCAAGAGTGAAGAAGTTGAGAATGGTATACCGTTCGAATGGCATATCGTTCCTTAATTTTTCTCTTTTCTTTACAATGATCTCTTTTAAAAAAGGAAAATCTTGATGAAGAGTAGTAAGCTGCACACATCTCATTACAGGTTTGAACAACGTACTAGTGCATATTCTCTGTGCACGAGGGTAAACCCGAGATCTACACGAATTCGAAAAGCAATAATGAAAAGGAACGATTTGGTCACACAACAAGAAGCAAGGGACGAAGAGTGTAAACTCAGCAAGCCATCTACTCATTCAGAGAACATCGGTCAAATTAACGCTGGTGCAAATCAAAACATTGCATTCGACAGTTTTACATTTCTCATGGAAAATCTTAAAAGTACAACAAAACATAAGAATAATAGCTATATATCAAGGCAGGAAGGCCACCAAGAAATTAAGATTCAGGAGAAGAAACAAGCAAATCATGAAGAAACTAGCTAACACAAAGAACTCAACCAAGTTGCTAGCTAGATATGCCTCCCTATGATCAGTTGTGAAGAGGATTAGGCCCTGTGAGGACCTCCCTCTCCTCCTCATCAAACACCTCTCCATCTTCCTTCGCATGCTCCACTAATCCCTTTGCAAGCACCTCGTGATGCCGTATCAACAACCTTCTTCCGACAAGCCTCACAGCTCCTCCATGCCGATCATCACAGCAGGAGGAAGAAGAGCACCCTACAGTACTCCCCAGCTGCAACAGCACCAGAGTTAGAAACATGGCGGCAGAGAGGAGCCCCTTCCTTGGCAGCACCATTGTTTCTTGTCCCTCTGTATCTCTTCAAATAACTAGTACCGGTAGTCCATGCACAAGCTGATCATTCTAATGCTATTTTCAGTTTAGAGTTTAGACTTTAGTGTGGTGGATTAGGTGTGCTGAAACCCTGGAAGGGAGACAAGGTGAGCTGCAACCTAGCTCCCTGCCATAGGGTTCTGGGACACGCTGGAGTCTGCGAGAAGTTGTGTGTTAATTTGGTCAAGGCTTGTGTTAGTTAGAGTAATTAATTGCATTGGTGATGGTGAACATGGAGGTGATTAGTCTGGCAATGTCACACAGCTCAGAAGTCCAGTGTTAGAAGCTTCCTTAAATTAAGCTGTAGTACTGCTAGTTTCAGAGTTACTAGCTAGTGTCTTTCCTTGACGTGCACAGAAAGCATAGGTTGTGGATTTGGGGTAAGAAAACCAAAAGACAGATGAAAGCATTCTGACATCAATTTGAATTAGCTGTTTTTTTAAACTCTAATTCTTCATGAATTGAGTTTTTGTACAACACCATGCACATACTTCAAGTTATTTTCGAGTCTTGTGTTGTGTTATGAATAGTGCTTGTATTCATATGAGGCCAACGGGCCGATATATATACACGAGTACAGGATGGCAAATATGGAAAGAATACATATAAGGAAAGAGTACATGTATGGAAAGAATCTAAACTATCCTAATACAATGCAATCTGTTTATATCTCTAACACCCCCCTCAAACTCATGGTGGATCAACAACACTGAGTTTGGAGAGGTAGAAGCCGTGTTGTGCTCGGTGCGGGCCTTCGTGAAGAAATCCGCTATCTGAAGCTCTGAAGGCACATACTGAAGAGCAACCACCTGATCATGCACACAAGACCTCATGAAGGAAGCATCAACACCAATATGCTTGGTGAGTTCATGCTTCACAGGATCACGGGTAATACTGATAGCACATGTACTGTCGGACAAGAGAGGAGTCGGTATAGTGACAGAAACACCAAAATCCTCAAGTAACCACTGTAGCCAAGTAATCTCTGCTGTCAAGAGAGCCATAGCTCGCAACTCAGTCTCTACACTCGAACGGGACACTGCAGTCTGTTTCTTCGTCTTCTAGGCAATGAGAGAACCACCAAGAAAAACACAGTAAGCAGAGATAGACCGACGATCAGAGGGATCGCTGGCCCAAGTAGCATCCGAATAAGCCTGGAGCTGTAACGAGCTGGAGGATGGAAAGAAGAGACGGCGAGAGATAGTCCCACGAAGGTATCGCAGAACTCGAAGAAGGTGGCTGTAGTGGACCTGAGTGGGAGCAGAAACGAACTGACTCAGAATGTGAACTGGATAAGTGATATCCGGACGAGTAACAGCAAGGTAGACAAGACTCCCAACAAGGTGACGATAGCGAGTCGGATCAGAAAGAGGCTCGCCATCAGAAGGTCGGAGGTGAACATTGAGCTCCATGGGAGTCTCAACAGTACGCTGATCAGTGAGAGAGGCGCGATCAAGAAGATCCTGAATATACTTTTCTTGGGACATAAAGAAACCATCTGGAGTGGAAGTAACCTCAATCCCTAGGAAGTAACGAAGAGGACCAAGATCCGGCATAAGGAACTGCTCACTAAGACGAGACTTGACAAAGGCAATGTACTCAGAATCATCTCCGGTAATGATCATATCATCAACATACAGAAGAAGAAGAGTCCCACCACGAGGCGAAGTGTGGACAAATAGCGCAGATCATGATCACTCGCTGAAAAACCAGCAGCAGTGACCACAGAGGAGAAGCGCTCAAACCAAGCACGAGGGGCTTGCTTAAGGCCATAGAGAGAGCGATGAAGGCGACAAACCATGCCCTCAGGAACAGAATACCCAAGTGGCGGATGCATGTAAACCTCCTTACGTAGCTCGCCATTAAGAAAGGCATTCTTGACATCAAGCTGAGAAACAGACCACTGGCGAACAGACGCCACCGAAAGAAGAGTGCGGATAGTGGTCATGTGAGCCACGGGAGCAAAAGTCTCGTCGTAGTCACGACCATGCTCCTGCTGAAAACCACGGCAACAAGACGCGCCTTATAGCGCTCAAGAGAACCATCGAGCGAGTCTTAATCTTATAGACCCACTTACACGTGATGGGACGAGTGAGATGGAAAGGGAACAAGATCCCAAGTACCAGTACGCTCAAGAGCAGCAATCTCCTCGGCCATGGCATGCATCCACTCGGGGTGAGTAGCGACATCCGGTGAAAGAAACAGCTCACAGTAGCTGCGCCAAAAAGGCAAACAGGCAGGGGTCAAGCGGTGGCGATCGCGGAGAGCGTAGCAAGGAGGAGAAGATGACCCATCAGGGGAAGATGGTGCATCAGAAGATGAATCATCAGAAGAAGATGGCTCATCTGGAAGAACCTCAATACGAGGTCGACGAGTGTAGACTAGTGTAGTGGGGGGAGCCTGAGGAGCCGCAGGAGGCGACAACGATGGAGAGGCCACGGAAGGAATATGAGGAGACTCAGTGGGACGGGTGGACGAGGGCAAGACAGAGATAGGTGTATCTGGAAAGGTCAAAAAAGACAGAGACTCCACAGAGGAAGTCGAAGGAGAGGTAGGACGTGGGTAGAAGGGACGAGACTCGTCAAAAGTCACATCCCGAGAGATCCGCATCCGTCGACCAACAGATCCCAAGACCGATAGCCCTTGTGCTCGCATCGTATCCCGAAAAACACACTCATCAGACAGGCGATCAATTTGGTGCGTTCGAGGGGCGAGAAGAACGTAGCAAACGCAGCCAAACTGACGAAGGGCAGGGTAGTCAGGAAGGAGACCACAGAGACGCTCATGTGTATTGCGCCTCGAAGAGCGAAGAAGGTGGATGTTGACGAGATAGGTGGCGGTGGAAACGACCTCGGCCCAAAAGTGAGGTGGAATAGGCGGCAATCATCGTGGCACGAGCGGACTCAAGGAGGTGACGATGCTTGCGCCAAGCAACACCATTCGAGCATGAGCACCGGACAAGAGGCGGCGAGTGTGCCCTTTCGACAAGGAAGGCTGCGCAGTGATGAGAGAGGTACTCGCCCCACAGAGTCGCACGAAGACACGAATAGGAGTGAGAGGCGAGTGCGAACCATAGTGGCAAACTGTTTATAGATAGACAAGGCATCACCACGAGAAGACATGAAATATATCCAAGTGTGGCGAGAGAAATCATCTATAAATATGATATAGTATCGATGACCTCCTTTCGAAACAAAGGGGGCCGGACCCCAAACATCGAATGAACAAGATCGAAGGACGCCGAGACACCGACTCACTATGAGGATAAGGAAGTCGAATCTGTTTGCCTAACTTACACACGACAATCTAAAGACACGTCTCCGAGGCAGACCCGAAGGCCACGACGAACTAGAGATGACAACCGAGATCCACAGATGGCCAAGACGATGATGCCACTGCTTTGAAAGAGCCGGTGAGCGGAGTGGACGAAGCGGAGAGGCTGGCGGCGATGGTGGCGCGGAAGGAAGGTGAAGCGGTCAAGCTCCCAAAGACGTTGTGAGTCAAGACGCCGAGGGCCGAACCAATCGGGGCTCCGTGCGGCGGTCCTGAACACAACAAGAGTCAGAATCGAGAATGACTCGACAACAAAGATCAGTAATCTGTCCAGCAGAAAGAAGCTGCATGGTAAGGCGAGGAACATGAGCAACAGAGGGAACATGAAAAGATGAGTTGCTAAGAGGTCATCGACCAGAGACAGAGAGAGAGGTACCATCAGCAGTAAGAACATTGACAGGAGAATCAAGAGGTGTAATGAAGGATAGAGTGGAAGAATCAGGAGTCATATGAAAAGATGCTCCAGAATCAAGAATCCACGGGAGGTGCCTGACTGTGGAGGTGGTGGTTTCGCGATGCTCAAGAGTCGAGCGTAACCGAGCGAGCTGCCGAGGAGAGGCTGGAAGTAGCAGCGATCGTCAAAGTCGACTATCTCCGCTCGGAGAGAAGCTGGCTGAAGGAGTCGATGTGAGCGTCAATGTAGGAACTGCAGAACACGCCGAGGGAGAATCCGAAGCGGCAAGCAAGCGTCGAAGTCTGGCTATCTCCTGCTTAGTGAGAGAAGCTGCTGGAGGAGTTGATGCAGACGTCGATGTAGAAGCACCAGTGCCGGTGCTAGTAGAAGAACGTCGTGAAGGATGCTGCTGCTTCTTATAGCACTGGGACTCAACGTGGCCGACCTTGTCACAGTAGGAGCAGTGAGAATGGCCACCACCAGATGGAGGGCGGCCACCACCACCGTGGCACTACATTGGAGGTGACAGCGTCTTGGCGTGGAAGCGATCGGTGTAGCGGTGGACAAGCGGCGAGCACGAGAGGAAGTGGTAGCGCACCGGCACCACTCGGTGACGGAAACCATCGGTAGGCGGCGCTGGACGGCGCGGCGACCAAGGTAACAAGGTCGAACAGGCGGCGCTGGATGGCGCGGCGGAAGTGGTAGCAGACCAGCACCACTCAGGCAAACGAAAACCATCGGTAGGCGGCGCTGGACGGCGCGGCGACCAAGGTAACGAGGTCTAACAGGCGGCGCTGGACGGCGCGGCGGTTAGATCGACGTTTTTGCGTTTTTGCGTTTCTTTTCTTTTCTTGTTGGGGTACGGCCCAACTACCTATAAGGTGCCGACGGAGGCAAAGGAACTAGGTTTCCCGTGAAGAGCGACGGCCTCCGGCCGGCAGGCGGGAGCGGCCGGGCGGCGGGAGCGGCCCGGCGGCGGGGCGGCGTCGGGCGGCAGCAGGAGGACCGGACGGCGGCGGGAGGGAGCGCGGCCGGGCAGCGGCGGCGGCGTCGGGCGGCCTTGGCGCGAACTGGGAGGCGCGAGGAGGCGGCGGCGGCCAAAAGAAGAGGCCGGCGTGCGGCCAAAAGAGGAGGCCGACGTGCGGCCGACGCCGTCAGATCCGAGCGGCAGCAGCGAGGCAATGAACGGAACAAACCCAGGTTTGCTCTGATACCATATTATGAATAGTGCTTGTATTCATATGAGGCCAACGGGCCGATATATATACACGAGTACAGGATGGCAAATATGGAAAGAATACATATAAGGAAATAGTACATGTATGAAAAGAATCTAAACTATCCTAATACAATGCAATCTGTTTATATCTCTAACAGTTTCCAAGTACCAGTATTGGAAGTTCGCGTTAAAAAAAAATGGAAATAGTACCGGAAGATTGGTCTGCCAACAATATGGTACGTTTTGAATCGAACAACACAGCATCAGTGTCAAGTTATCTCAAGTCAAGTCTTTTGAGAATATGCATGGCTCATTTTCTTTACTTTCAGAATTCAGGCATGTATCCAAAGTGGTTGAAAGACATGAGTTTCGAAGATGCATTTTTTTGGTTGCTTAAGAGTCATGAATTGGGTTTGGGAATTGCTACCCATTATGCATATGGTAGCCGACCCCCATGGCCCACCACATTCATAGTTTTCTTAATTCTTATCTACTATATTTCACTCCAGCACTCAAAACACTCATGTCCATTAAAGGGTTGGATGCTTTTTCTATGCTCACACGATAACCTTCCCACCTTTTTGACTCCTACACTTTCTAGTTTCTTCTCCAACTAGCGATGCATAACAACAGATCAAAGCTTTTGTCTTTCCTACCTCTCTCCTTACATCCCTGTCACCATGGCCATGGTTGGCAGGAGCTTGCATGCTCCTCCTCCCTCCCCCTCTTGTCACTCGTGGTCGGAGCCCCACGTGGATGCCCTCTCCTTTTCAAGGATACTATTGTTTGTGCTCACGAGCATCACCTAGTCCAGTCATGCTCCATGGTAGGCGGGCTTAGAGTACGTACTCCATGAGCGTCGTAGTCATAGTTGATGAAGAAGAAAAGCTCACCCTGTGCAAAGATGTGAGATATTGCAATATGTTGTTTGAATTGTTGCAATAAGAATTTAGAGATGTTTCATCTATTTATTTTTATTTTGCAATAAAATTTCAAAATTTTGGGTTTGGAAATTCAGGATGTTGCATCATCTTATTATAAATGTTGCAATGTCGCAAGGTTATAAATTTGTTGTTTGAAATTTCTGATCTTATTTTAGCACTTAGTTAAGTTCTATATTCATAACTCATTTAATTCTTTTTGTTGAGAAGGTAATATTTTTTAAATTTCTTCTCAACATTCCACTGTTATTATGCAATTTGTTGCATATATTGGTTATGAATATTGCAAAGGTTGTTAATCGATGTTGCTTCGGAGCGTCTGATGGGAAGTTTCTCATTGGATGTACGGGAGCTAGTTGGTCCCATTGGATTTTTAGTACATAATGCATGTATGTGGATTCAGGACCACCTTTGCCTTGTCTAATTTGAGAAAACTTCCATTTATTAGGACCATCTCGCTAACTTCTGCAACATTAGGATTTTTTTGTATGAATAATCTATTTTTTATTCATGCGAAAATACATGAATATGTGCGCACGTGTGTGACAAGCCAGAACCCTCCCCATACCATCTATATTCATATTCAATGAGTGGTGAGGACTTCACCTTATAAATCGGTCTTCCTCACCTTGACTTAGCAATATGGTACTAAACTATACATATTTTGGAATTAAGAAAACGAGTCATGCTCAAATGCGCCAATTTCTAACAGTTGCTTGGAGCTTTCATCTTACTCGGTCTAAATGTTCAGCTTGCCAAATGTTCTTACATTAAGCATCAGTATTCATGTTTTCATGATGAAAGGGAGCTTCTCTTTGTTGATCTCAAAAGGTGAGGGCAATAACTGGCTCAATGCGTGTAATGAAGTACGCAAGTCTGAATTCCCACCTGACAATGGCACAACAACTTTGTCAGACCATAAATTTAAGTATCTCGCTTATATGGACCCAAAGTTCTGTTACATTAATTTTCATGAAAAGAAAGAGAAATAAAAGGCCAATATCATTTATTTTCCATCACCTTCATCTTGTAGAGTGATCATATTTCATATCCTAACTTTTTAAGTGAATCAAAACTCTGACTTGTTAAGCATAAAACTTTTCTTCTGAACATCGAAACCTCCTAGAGTTCCATAGCACTTTTTAGTCAAACATTTGCAACATCACCTTGGACTAGAATACGTGAAATTATATTAATATCTCCATGGATGATATGTCAAAACAAAACCACAAAGAAACCCTATGTCATTATCGTCAGTTATCCATAAGTAGGTTGCCTTAGTGTTCTTTATGTAACTCATAAGATAAGCTGCATGCATTTTTCACACAAGGGCGGAGGGTAACATATATGGATCGACAGTGTCAACTGTCAAGGACCCAGGTAATTCTAGTGCTGCTGCAATGCTAGGGATAACTATGGTGAAATGTTTCATGTTTGCTTCAATAGAACAGAAAACAGTAATGTTGTTGCAAACTGTTCTACTCTATTTTTTCACTTGAACAGAAGAACCCAAATTTATACTAGTAATCAAGCTTGAGTGGATTTTTCCATTCCTGGAGTACTAATGAAAAAAAGGCTAGGATGTTAAGAGGAAATCATTGTTTGATCTTTTCAATTAAGCTAATGACCTGCTGATTCCTCATTTCCTCATTAAAGAGCCTATTTAAAGCTCTATACGCAGTACTAAGTGATTGAATTTTCTGCATCATTGAATGAAGGATTGGGTGTTGGATTTGTACCATGTACCCCTAGTTAGTTATTAGCATGGTTGATAGAAAGTGGCAGAGGATGGTGTGTAGGCAAAAACCTTTCATTTATAGTACTCAATTCCACAACAGATGTAGCTATCAACAATTCAACAGCAAGCCTATGCCTCTATGGAGCAGTTAGTATGTATCTCAAGAGTAAACCAAGTGTTGATCTTAATTTGCTACATCTTACTGGATTCCTACATAGATTGTTTTGTTCCATCTGGGCACTTAATGTTTAAGCAAATATCATTTTTTGTTAAGGTCAAGGCTTAAGCACATATCAGCTCTCACTGCACTCCATGCTAAGATTGTTATGAAATATTGGATATGACATTGCCATGTTTGTTGTTGTCTTTAGAAGGCATATTTCTGACCAAAACAATCTTTAGTTGCACACTTGCACCCCATGAATTTTTGTTCATGTACATGCATATATGTCAGCTCTCCTATGCAATTAACTTTATGCTTTTCCTTTCTAGACGAGTTCTAGCTTATTTGCCTACTAGTAATTATGTTCCGGCACAATATTGGATTTCAACTTATATATTTTTTTTGTAGGATGAGATAATGACCGAGGCTGAGCTCCACTGAAACATAGTTAAAGATGGTTTATTGCTGACTTTTGTTAGACAAGACCTGCGTTGTGATTTATGAACTTGTCATGTGATGTAATAAAGTTAAATGAACTAGTGATATACTTGACTATAGATAGTTCTTGCTTTTGGACCGTGTGACGTGTAGCTACTACTTGAACTAGTCTCTATCATCTACTTGTTACTTTGCTAATTAGAACTTACTACTTAGTAATAACTACTTACTAGTTACTACTTTCTTAACTAGTCTCTGTCATCGTGCGATATAGTTAAATTTGCTTGTTAAGCTACTAATATAGTTCCATTTTGGACATGTAGTATGGTTGATTGATTTTTATACGTGCGATATACATGTTTTGTTTTCGCGTATTATCCGACTAAATATTCGTGACCGAGACTAACTGCATTCAGAGCAACATGTACTCGCTCTGTATTTGTGATCGAGAATATCCGTATTCGTATTCGTATCTGACACTATCCGTATCCAACTTCGAGAAAAAAAATAAAGACAAAGATATAGGATAAGCGATATCTATCTAAATCCACTCTATTTGCTCTTCTACCCACAGCCTTGTAGATGGCGTGGCCTCCCTCATTGCCCTGTGCGCTTCATCTGTTTGGCATGGATGCAGAGGAATGTGTCTTTGCTAGCAGGACAATCGTCCACGTCTGCTTCGTTGGTTAAATTGTGCGAAATCTGTGAAGTAGTGTCTGTTCTTGATGGAATAAAAAAAATAAGACATGCAGTAGTTGCCCTTTTCAGGCTATAGGTGTTTTGAAATTGACTTAACGGAGCACAACAGCGTGCATATTTTTTTGATGCAGGTGTACTCAATTTCTCAAGTTTCCATGTGGAAAGATCGCTACGCAAATTACCTGAGGGAATTGGCAATTTGGGAATGGCTTCCGGTGCGGCGCGTATTCTCTGACGTTGAGGAGTAAAGTCACAGCATGACTTTACTCCTCTCAACCGTCCAGATCGCAACGAATGGTCCAGATTTTTTTAAGATTTTGATTTTTTTACTTTTAGTTTTTAGTTTTTTTACTTTTATCTTTTTCTAAATTTTTTTCTTATATTTCTTTATATTATCTGTGTTATCCTACCAAGTTTTTCTATTTTTGCACAAAACAAAATTTCGTTTGTAATAATAAGTAATAGATTGTAATCAGAAATTGTAAGAGCATTTGAATTTTATAAGCAAATAATATTAAATAATAACTAACATATTTAAACAAGAGGCTTGCTGCCCTAAAAACAAAATAGCTACAAATTCGCTTTGCCGATAAAGTTATGCATGGATTTCCTATCCATTCATTCCCCGAGACACTTTATAAAACATAAATCTACTTATTGTGAGATATAACCAAGTGATGTCCATAACCGAAGACATGGCTATTTGAATAGATTTATATTCTACAGAGATTGTATAACCTTACCCACATGTCATAAATATCTCACTATGTTATACATATCACACGATACCATAAGTACCCGATTTAAAAGTTTATGAGAAGTTTTTACATTACCGATCTTAACAACAACCGCACTATGATACCTTCGTAATATGTATAGTACCCTCCAACATCCCAAGACTCATACGATATGTAGGTAAACTTTGCTTGAACCAGTAAGGCCCCTATGAACATGGATGGACCTCCATGCCTACACTAGCCCAAAATCACCAACAATCCATCACGTGGGGTTGAGTTGCTAGAACGCGGTAACTTATTATTCTATGGCCTCCCCATATAGGCACATATGATTATACAAGAATACTTGGGTTTATGGCACAATAGATTGGTCTGTAATGACCCATGCGAGACAACTACAAACCAAAGTCTTGTGCAATTGCACCGGTCTCTGTAACCACTCGTCCAAGTATAAAATATTTTTTTTAGTTTTATTTATTAACTAAAATAATAGAGATACCATCACTGGACCAATATACAAGTGTTTTCCATTTTGAATAATTGACCAATTTCCAACCTACCATAACTAGTATCGATATGAGCATGGCTAAGAATCAACTATTCACTTCATCTACAAATTTCATAACTAAATATACAAGTAGTGGATAGTAATACTATGGTGACAACAGTTAGGGTATCAATTTATTAAGATAGGATCAATACAACAATTGGATATAACTACCAACCTTACCAACATAGCGATTTTACTGAAATTTTGTGCATGCACAATAATTTTGAAACACAACATACATAGCAGTGAAATATGGGATTAACATGGTCAAAGGGTGTGCTTACCTTCCTGCTGAACACTTGTCTCTTACTCTAGATTAATCTTGAAGCGTTCTGGTAAGTCAGTACCTAATTGGTAAAAGCCAAATAAGACAAATAGGAGTTAAATAAATTAAAATAGAAATAAAATTTTAAATATTTTTTAATATTACGAAATTTCATGATTTTATAAAATTTTAGAGATAAAAATCACTCAATTTGGAGTTCGGACGTAAAAGTTATGGGCATTTGAATTTGGATCAGTTTAGAAAAATGATGAAAAAGAAAAGGGAAAACATTGTACATGAATTTTTATTTTTCTTTATAAATAAAAACCTGAATTTATGACATTATTAGACTGACAAATGGGGCTTATTGGTTAGAATTTTATTATTTTTCTAGAACAACTGACATGTGTTGTCTACATGTTAGTGACACAGAACCTAAAACCGGTTTTGATTATAAATCTAACTAATTAACCTACTAGCGCCAACATGCCAGTAGCTCATTGAACTTAACCAAGATTAGTTAGCGCTAATCTAGTCTCCTTGATAGGGACCACTTGTCAGAGTGAGGAAACAAGGGAAGCATGGCAAAGGCATGGCTGAGTTTGTTGTTGAGCTCATCGATGGCAAAGCAACGATGGCACGGGCTCGGGCGGTGGCAAAATGGATTGGCGGGACTAGGGCAAAGCTATGAGTAGCAACAATGAGGCCTGTAGTGGTCCAGCATGGTAGCACGATGGCGCGAGGCGGTGAGATCGCTTGGGTGCGCAGCGGAGACTGCGAAAAGGGCTAGCTCTCACCCAAGGATAAGGCACACTAAGCTCAGGAGACTACAGTGAACCCAACGGGCCTGACATAGGAACTAATGGTCACCAAAGTAATGCTAGTGACGGCAGTGGTGGCGATGCGATGAGTGGCTATAATGAAATCTAGACAAACTACTCTAAACTCAAATCTAACTAGTGGGCGAGTATCTAAGGGGCTACTAGGAGCTCACCACAAAGGTTAGCGGTGATGGAGAACAGCTAGTGGTGGTGGAGCAATGGCGAGCAGGAGCGGCGATGATGGCTTCATGGCGTCAGCCAAGGTGGTGAGGGTTGGTCCACTTGGCAATGAGAACGGGCGGCAGAGCGACTCTTCTCATATGCGCACGTGTCGGCACGCTGCTGGACAAGTGGGCGCGAGGTGGAAGAAGGGTGCCAACAGGTGGGTCCTGGGCCCATAGTTAGCAAGAGGGAGGGAGACGGCGTGAGAGAAGGCACAAAATGGAAGAATGCGTTTTCGCGCTAGAAAGGAGGAAAGAAGAGAGGGTGGAAGAGTGTCTCCAGACGAAGATGGTGAGTGAGCCATAGGTGGGCTGGAAGCGGTGATGGGTTGGGCGACAGGGGATTAGGCCAAGGCCGGATTCAGCCCAAGTTGGGGCGGGAAAAAATTAGGATTTGAATTTTGATTTCAAGGCTTAGATTTGGGGAATTTTTTAATATATCAAACTAGCTCTACAAATTATGAAAATTTTTAAGGAGCCTCCTAATATTACTTAGTTTTTACTAAAATTATTTTAAGGATTTTTATAGCTTTATATTTTTCTTGAAAATTTAGAAACCGCTATTTTTATTGGGAACTATTTTAAATAAATACCCAAATATGCAAAAAATCTCATAATGCATAATTTAATATTTTACAGTGAATAAAAAATATTGGTCTGATACATCTGTGGCCAGATTTGGTCAAACCTATGCAGATCGAGCTAGATCTAATGGCCGCAACTCGGTCTTCGTCAACTCCCGTCCGCCGTCGCCTATCAATTTTTTGTTTTTTATTTTTTTCTTTCATGTTCGTTTAATCCTTTTTCATTTCCACCATATTTTTTTTCTTTTTTCATTGTCCAAATCATCTTAGCCAAAAGCCAACTGCCAAATTGAACACCCATAGTTTCAGCCACGGTTTCTTTCAGCTGTTATAGTGCCATTTCAGCCGAAAGCCAAAAGCCATCAACCACAGCTGAATTGAACAGGGCTTGGCAAGATTGGGAAATGAATTAATGGTGTGGCTGGTAGTACCATGTTAAGTTCTTTTGCATTGTAACCGACAGTTTCATGTAGTTCCTTGTAACTTAGGCAACTTATGTTGACAATGAGTTGAAATGAATGATCCTTTTCCTACAGTATCAGGTTTTCAAACAATTGTGTTGTACGTGGACAAGAAGTTGTATGCATAATCCTTCGCCTATAGTATCAGGTTTTGCTACAATGTGTTGAAATGACCCTGTTAAATGATTGCAAGTGACAATATTCTGAATTGAACGTATGATTGCAAGTGACAATAATCTGAATTGAACGTATGCAGCAACAGCTGCTTTCTTGTGCTGGCTGCTTGTTTAATTCTCAGAGACAAGCATATACATTATGTGCAAAATTTAAGTTAAACTATCACAGAAACATTGTAGGCTAGGACTCTACTGGAGACAAGAAATTTTTGATAGAAATTAGTAGTTCAACATGTTACAAAAAAATTTGGCAGCATATCCTCCCAATAAGGACATCACAAAAAGGAGATTCAGGCTATTATATAACAGGTCATAGCAGACCACTTCATAATATTCACATCATGGGCAATGAGCGAGCAGACCATTTTAGAGTAATTTTTTAATATGACCACATCAACACTTAGTACGAACACATTAGGTACATTGGAAAAAAAACTTAGCACAAACACATTAAAGCTGAAGCTGAACACAAGTCTTAGTAGTATCAGATACATTGAAATTGGCTAAAATTTTAAATTGAAATCTGAAGCATGTTTACATAGAGAAGAACATTAAGCTACTGCTACTACTAGGTTAAACGCCGACTAGCTGCTTCTGAATTAGGTACCCTGCAACGAGCTGCATCTGCTTCTGGTCTTGGTTGCATTCCTAGTAGTAGCGAAGAAGGGGAATTCGAGGAGGGGTCTCCGTGCGGGTGGATGCTAGTCGTTGTCTCCATCACCCTTGTCACGGAGAAGTTGTAATCATGGCACTAGTTGTTGAGGGCGATCACGATGCACTGGATGGAGACTGTGAGAGGTGGCACTAGAGTTTGAGGGCAATGGGGTGGCTCTGGTGGTCGAGGGCGATGGTGCAGGATGGAGGTCGAGGGCAACGATGAGCACGATGTTAGATGGAGGCGGCTGAATGGGGGGAGAGCGCATTAGGGATTAGGATGGGACTAGGGCTAAGGATCGGGTTAGGGATGATGAGGGGGCTCGATGCTAAATCACACGAGGAGGTAGGGTGTTTTTGCAAGAAATCATGTAAAGTGGAGTTGGGGGTCCTGACCCCTTGGATCGCGAGCTAAGGGGTGAGATCGTCTGAGTGCATGGGTGCACGAAGGAGGAGGAGGCTATGTGCATAGGATAGTCACGACACTAGGGAGTACATACAATATACACATATACTCTTGCACCCTCTCTAACTCATGGTGGATCCGACACATTGAGTTTGGAGAGAGAAAATATGATGTACTCAGGTCTACAGCTTGGTAAACATGATGTGCTTAGGCCTACGGCTCGGTAAAGAAGTCGGCAAGCTGGAGCTCTGAAGGCATATACTTTAGGGAGATGACACACTACAAAACCTAAGAGCATGTGTAGGAATTATCAACACCAATGTGTTTGGTGAGCTCATGCTTCACGAAATCACGAGCAATGCTAATTACATCTGTGATGTCAGACATCAGGCTTATTGGACCCTAAATAGGAACACCAAGTCAGTGAGTAACCATTGTAACCATGTAACCTCAGCAGTCACTGATTCGATAACTCTCAACTCAACCTCATAATAGGCAAAGAGCTGCTGTCGATTAGCGGAATCACTATCACATGTCACATCAGAAATTGTTAGGTCAACCTTAAGAGCTTCATAGTGTTGGATAATATATATTTTTAGTTTTACCTTGCCAAATATTTTGGCGGTCATTTATTTTGTCTCATCAGCAAAGTACAGTCACTTGCAATCATGCTTCTCTTTTCTTTGGCAGCTATGATTTCATATTAATCATATTGTCCTATTTATTCCTTCTAGGAAGGTGGATTTGCATGTTTAGTAATTTTCTATGGTAGCTATATTCCTTGGATACATACATACACTGTGTATTGTAAATATGTTTTTCTATAGCTTAACATCATCATTACAAAATTAGGAAGCTTTGTCATCGCATTTCAGTGCATCGATGATACCACCAAGGCTCGCGATAGGAAAGAGATAGTTGATGTGTGTTTTTTTTTTCTTTTTACATCATGTCAGACTTGTTAAAATTTTCTTTCTTACTAATTTGTAGTGTATCTTTAAATCCTCTAGGATTTTAAAGAAAATTCTGAGACTCATACTCCAATATTTTTCTTGACACTGCAAATCAGTGCACTTGAATTACATTGGCCAAGGCCTCAAATGTGGTATCCTATCTAGAACCCTAGGCGCTTAAAAGTTGAAGTGTATTAGTTAAAGTATACACCTTAGTATTTTATTATTATATTTTGAAATTGCTTGTACGAATAGTTGAACTTTTAGGCTTAGAGCATATATATTTGGTGTATTTCTTGTGACTTTCATAAGCCCTATGTAATTGTGCTCACAATATGTTTGATTTCTTTTAAGCATATAATTACTTGTTTAATATGTGAAAAAGTTCATAGATATCTTTATTAGTTGCATTGTAATGTAAAATAGATTATATTGAGCTAACTTTGCACAGGTCTCGTATTTTATCAACTATGTTTGTATTTTGATAGTCTAACACACTCTTGTTTTATATTACTAGCATTGAGAAACAAAAGGTGGATAGGTTATTATGCATTAGAAAACTGAAAGATGATGATGTAATTGTGTTAGCTGATGACATGTGAAACTGTTGAAGAAAAAGACTTACAAAATGCAGGTTCTTTTTTTAGGAAGATAACAGTTGTTGAAATTTTATCTATCTTGGTAGCAATTTGGTTACAAAACTCGTGTCAATTAAGAAACTTTTAGTTGAGTACTATGGCGTGATTTAACTATTTTAGGACTATTAGTTTTGAAATTTTGACTAGTGATTGGTTAAATTTGGAAAAATATACTACATTATTATTAATCTTATTATTGTTAGGTTTTAATAGGTAGTGTCTTGATAGTTTTTACTGAAAAAAGTTATCATGGACGGTACTTCACTGAAGAGGTATGTATGATCTTAGCAACATAATGAATTCAAGAGAGATTAATCCCTGAGTCCTGTTGAGTATTATACTTTTTCTATTGTTTCCTTAACAGGAGCTGCATGAGTTTCTAACACTACCAACACATTGATTTGATATATCATTCACACAATTCCAACTAGAAAAAGGTTCACGGAGAGCAACTTGATTGGTATGGAAGAAGTCTGCTTGACTTTTTTTTGCCAGATTTGTTTGAAATGCAATGTTCTACCATTTTTGGATTAGATATATGATCAGTATATTTAATTCATACCTTAAATGCATGCTAGAGTTGAGGGCAATGATTTCAGGCATCATATTATATTTTTTGGAGCAGCAATGTATAGTGGGTATCACGAACCACACAACAAGTTGTTCTCTAAAGCAACAAAAAAATGCCTAATTTGATTGAAAATGATAGGTCAGTCTTACCACTGAGAAGATTTATGTGCAGACAAAATTTCCTTTTGTTTGTCATGATTTATTGTTTTTTGTAGACAAGATTTTAAAACTATCGTCGGGAGTTTCTTTTATAAAAAGTCATCTTCAGAAGCTGTCATTGATGAGAAGTGTTAGGAACTGTAACTAAACTTAGACCCAATGGGACATAACAAAAACAAGAAAACAGAGGAGTGTATATATGCTCAAGTTCTCATACTACATTTCATTTATCTCACAAGGTTATGTTACATGGGGGTTTACATGTCCTTTTATAGACTCTATTACTGACTTAACAAACCGACATACAACTTATCAAAATAATCTTTTACAGCCCCAAAACAGCAACTCTTAGTAGTGCATTGTCTAGATAATTCTTAGCTTCATTGGCTCCTTTACAACTCTAGGTAAACAGCCTCCAGTATAAAACCAGCTCGGTTTGCAAATCCTTACTGCCATTTTTCACTGACATGCAAGCTCATCATTAGTTAAGTGCACATTTACTTTCTCCACTCAAGAAAATAAATCAATCTCCAACAAACTCCCCATTTAATTTATTTTCTTGAGAAATCTTTTCTGCACCAAACTTCATTGGACATATTCTACATGAAAATATCTTCTAGCAGATATTTTATCACTAGCAATTTCAGCTACAAATCTTCCTGTCTTTCTGACTGAAAGAACCTGCACTCACGATTACTTTGTAAATTCTCGTGTCTTTAATTTATTTTCTTGCCTCATATTTGTTTATCGACCTCCAATCATTTTCTTTCCAATGCTAATTTCTTTTCCCATAGGTGTGACTAAACTTTTATGCTTTACAGCTTCTTTAATTGTCGAGAAATTGCTCGACTCACCTATGTCAGTTTAACTCGTAACTTTTATCAAAGATGATTCTAATGTAATCAGCTGTTCGCTAGCAGTGGAGCTAGAACTTGAGCTTAAACTCAAACTTCAGTTCAAACATGAACTCAATCCACATTTACATGAAGCCAATTTTTTTCGCATTGTAGCCACTTTATTGTTTTAAATTTGGCCCCCCTGAACGTCCGTTTTTACAAATCTAACCCCCTATGTGGACTTACCGAGCTCGGCAAGAGACCTGCTGAGCCACCCGAGTGCAGCAGCTGCAAATGCACAGTTGTTGCTAATTAGCTTGTTCATGATTAGTTCTAATGCACATGATTAGTGCTAATGCATGTGGTGGTTGGCTTGCTACCGCGCTTGGGCAGCTTGGCAGGTTGCTTGCCAAGCTCCCTAGCTTGATAGGTGCCTGCCGAGCTACTGTAGTTCGGCAGGTACCTATCGAGCTTCCCTAGCTCGACAGGTCCATGGAGGAGGCTATATTTGCAAAATCATGTGTTTGGAGGCCAAATTTTGAAAAAAGAGTGGCTATAATGATATTTGTTTGAACAATTCCGTTTACATGGAGGCATGGCGTGTTATCACACTCTTACTCTTAACCGCTAAAATATGTGGTTGTCTTGACGAGATAACCATTTTGGTATACTATAGTTGTCGACAACCTCGCTTTATAAAGCCAATTGAATTGGATAACTCATAAACAACGGAAAATTTCTGTTATTATCCATATCTACCTTTGCAATAAGGCGATTTCTATTTTTGTGGTCAATTATTTTGCAAGAAACAACTTCGAAATGAACAACGTACCCATATTCTAGTAGCTACCCAATACTTAACAAATTCTACTTCAATTCGGGTACCAATAGCACATCGTGAATAAACTTCTGACCATCTTCTATTTTAAGTAGCAACTTTGCCCTTTCCTTCAACTTGGGCTAAACATCCATTGCCGATGGAAATCTTCGCCTGACGTGATGAGTCGGCATCTCCAAATATTTCTGGATTGGTTGCCATATGGTTAATTTGTGCAACCACTATCCATAATCCATATATCTTATTTCTCTTCTTACACAGTTTGGCAAGAATAAAATGCATCTTCTTGATTCCCCTTCTCTTTTGAGAAGTTTGCTTGATTATCATATCGAGATTTACAATATCTTGCAATATAACCTTGTCTCTTGCATTTGTTGCAAGTCATCTCTTCCAGCATCTATCTATAGTATGACTAGACTTCTTGTAAATACCACAACAAAAATTAGAACTAGCCGTACTTTTTTCTCTTCTAGCATAGGCTAGCTTCTATTGCAAATCTGGCCATGGATCACCTTTTACTTGATAATTCTCGCTATTTCTCGAATTGTGGTATTTGAAACTTAACTTTGTTTGGAAGGCTCTTTCCACTGAGCTCCCTTCACAACATCCTCTCTTCACGAGACTCCAATGAACTCATCAACTGTTGCACAGTAAGTGTCACCAAATCCTTCGACTCCCCGATAGCAGTAACAGTATATTCAAACATTTTAGATAAACTAATCAAATTTTTTTCAACTACCTTTTGATCTGCGACATTGTTGGGACAACATATGACGAGGGAATATACTTTTGATTGGGCACACATGCTGCATAATCTAGAATTTCTGGAAGAACCGTTTGGGGAGAGGGAGTGTGTGTGTGTGGGGGGCGCTTACGAAGGGTAGATTTGGTAGAGATTCTGACGCCCTTCCCATGTGAAATTAAGAATTTTCCTTGCTGTTACCTCAGATTACCGGTAAGCATCAGGAAGCTATGTGGAATTGATATACAACCTCTTCTTGACAAGGTCAACGAAAAGTTGCCGGGTTGGAAAGGAAAACTGCTAACAAAGGCGGGATAGTAAATCCAGCACTATCCTCCATACCAACTTACCATTTAACAGTCTTTGCTTTGAACAAATGGGCTATGAAGAAGATCGACAAACACGAAGAAACTTCGTGTGGAAAGGTGCTAACGAGGCAAAATGGAGGACATTGTCTAGTAAATTGGAATATGGTATGCCGACCGAAGAAATTGGGAGGGCTTGGAGTGCTATACTTGACAAATTTTGGTATGCACTCAATGGCAGATCCAGAACAAAAAAATAACCGGGGGTCAGCATACATATCACCACAGGTGATTGGAGTTTGTTGTGGTTACTGACCAAACAGTAAATAAAAGTCTAGTAGAGTGAGTATAGCAAAATTAACTAACATGACTCTTTCCTTGGTCTAGATCTTATATATAAATGGTCATAAGGCCTGATTACAATAATACCCTATACAGTGGTGTACTATTCTGGAGGTATAGGTGTCTTTTTACATACCTCATTGGGCCTTTTGGCCCAGGAAGAATGAATTTAGGTGGGAGCCACCCCTACAACAGAGTTATTGGACTTGAATTGTGGAAGTGCACACCTATGAATATATGTGCTGTTTGGGGTTATTGGACTTGAATTGCGAAGGTGCACACCTATGGATATATGTGCTGTAATAAGGTAAAATAAAATCATACCTGATGCCCCGTGCACCCCTCTAGTTGAATGTGGATATGCCCATGAGCAGGGAATTTTTTACCAGCCGGTATGGACCGATTTTCGCCAGTTTTCGGTTTTTATTAGCCCACTCTGGACGCTTTCCAAACAGGGCCCAAAAAATTTGGCCCAATTTAAATGAAATCCCGGCCTGAACTGGTCCATTCGGCCACCTTAGTGCCTTGACCTAGCTGACGGTTTGCAAGATGGCAGGAGAGAGGCACTCGCACGCGCTCGGTCTAGGGGTGGAAAACGGTAACAGGTAATTAGATTTATCCGATATTCGTATCCGAGAAAACACGAATGTGGTAAGCAGAATCTATATTCGAAAATGTTCGTATTCGTATCCGTATTTGAGAATATTCGCATTCGTATTCGAGAATATTCGTATCCGTATTTGAGAATATTCGTATTCGCATTCGTATTCGAGAATATTCGTATCCATATTCGAGACTATTCGATTCGTATTCAATCCGTTTCTAGAACCCATGAAAAATCCGTACGAATTTGGTGATTCAAAATTTGAATTTATGCGGTTTAAAACCGGTAACCGAACAAAAACCGGTGAAAAATCGGCAAAACCGCTAGGAATCCGTTTTACCCGATATTTGTGTCCGAGAAAATCCGTATTCGAAAATATTTGTATTCGTATTTGTGAATATTTGAATTTGTATTCGTATTCGTTTTAAAAATATGGATTCGTATTCGTAGTTGAAACTATTCAATCATTTCCGATACGTTTCCACCCTTAGCTCGGTCCCTCTGTGGCGGATGGTGGCTATGTTGCTTCGGTGCGGTGCTCCTCTTTGCTTTGCCCGCTCCCCTCCTCTCCGCCCACTTGATTCACTCCCTCCCCTATGCTTTGCCCATATGTACCACGGCCGGCTGGCTGGTCTTTCCGTCGTTGGCAATTGGTGCATGGAGGATGACAGCGGAAGAGGAGTGGCTGGCGGCCAAGAAGGTGGTGGGAGACACGATGATAACTTGGTCAACGGGGGAGGGCCCAAGACGATTGCTCGGGCGGCGGGGGCGGGGGCAAGATGGCGGTGGTGCCAGCATTGGTTTGGGCCATCGGGCTAGTTCAAGAGTATCGGCATCGGCACCCACTGGAGGTATGGAGTGTTGGATTAATGATTTTGCTTGATTGATGTTGTTTATTTATAGAAGTAGCAATGACAGTAGGAAAATAGCAATTAGTATTTGGTATTTTGGTACTAAAATAGCAGTTAGTAGTTGGTAGTAGCAATTGTTGATTTTTCATCCTCCTGGACCTCGGGCTCCATATGTGGGAGCTGCTGCAAGTCTGCAAAAGGCCTAGATGATGTGTGTTGCTGTTCTTAAATTTGTGCAGATTGGATCATTTTTTATGTTCTTTTGGTCGATCTGTTTAGGACCGAAGCCTTCAATCCATTTTCTTTTTCCAATTGCAAATGAGATGCTTCGATGTGCAGGATCGATAAAGAGTATAATAAGTGCTTTGATGCACGGGATGTCTTGTTTTTTTCCCGCATTTTTCTTTTTGTTCTGTTCCTGTATTCTCTGCCCTTGAGTGATGATCATGGCTAATATGGTCAGTGTCAGTGTTTGAAAGGAATAAGGACATTTAGGAATGGTGTCTGAAAATGTCTCTGTCGCCTAGCTTTCTTGAGGAAAAGACTATTGGGGATAAAATAACCAAATTGCATTGTTTTAGCCATAGGCAACGCCAAAGATGTGAGGAAGACAGTATATGTGAATTGAAGGTCAGCAAAGTGCAAATATGAAAAAGAAGAAAGCGAGGTTCTGGCATCCCAATATACAGTATATGTGTGACAGAGTGGATAAAGCTCTCTTTGAAACTTGGATCAACGTTATGCTATCTTCGGGAACACAAGAAAGCGAGGTTCTGGCATTCCAATCCGCTTGACGGACAGTCGCCAAATAGTATCACACCACACCTGTTCAGGCTTGCGGGGAGGAAAAACAAGACAGAGCTGCGGGAATTTGTTGTCTTACTGGGGAAACTACTACAAATTGAGTCTGTTTTTTTCAAAAACATATTATCTGATATAAATAACTGAAAAAATCACTGTAGCGTCTACTACAATCGATTTGTAAATCTTATTTTGAAAAAAAAATACTCTTTTCAAAAACTAGTTACCGTAGAAAAGATAAAAACAGAAGCATCAAAAAAGAAAGGGCATCCTATAGGAGACGCCGGATGATATAACGTGGAGGTGGACGACAGACACGGACGGGGAAGACATCATACATCTTGCTCAGTTCAATGGCTCCTATGCCAGGATTAATACCGATCGAAATGGTGTGGAGGATCAAGGCAGAAAACAAACACAAGTTCTTTGCATGGCTACTAATACAACAAAAAATACTAACCGCGTCTGAGTCTGAGCGCGCAACAAGCTGTGCGCAAAATCAAAAAAAAATATAGTGATGATGTGGTGCAGAGAGGGGAAAGGTCGAATGGAGATGTGCAAAAAAAATATAGTGATATGGAAAAGACGAACAATGGAGATGCGGGGTATCGATCCCCGTGCCTCTCGCATGCTAAGCGAGCGCTCTACCATCTGAGCTACATCCCCTTGATGAAAGGATCGTTTTGGTCAGTCTAACCATTTTAAACATTATATTGGGCCACAGGGAAAAAAATCGCCTAAGTCGGCCCATTTCGCACCGTCGGATCCCTTGCTTGCAGCTTTCCCGCAGAACACAGCACCGATTCTTCTTCATCTCCACCAGACACTTTCTATTAAGCTCAATTACGAGATACTAAGCTCAATTGGTTAGCAAACGTTCCATACAACTACTGAGCACCATGTTATTAGAAAATCAATTCTAGTAGCGTTGCCGGTGCTCTCCTTTGCATCGGTGATTGCAGGGCTGCTAACAACTTAAAAGCTTTGTTAGGCATCGGCTTGCATCTTGATAACTTGTTACATACTTAGCTGTTTGTATAGAAATGAGTTGGTTTTCTATCAGGAATAATGCCAGGCCGAAAGCCCGAAACCTTATGTGATTTATAGACTTGAATGTAGACACGTTGGTGGTACTGGAGCTTCGATAATACTGTTGATGTTGTCTATTGTATAATCAGGGCTAACATCTGCAAAATACTTGCATACCAACAATGTAGATTCATATTCCATGTTAAGCGTTCCTTTGTTGCCTCTGTATTTTCATAATATTCACAGTTGTATCGGTCTATTACCAACCAATGTTTATTTGTATTCCATCTACATGTGTATCGTTATGGATTTCTGGTATCATATGATGAACCTTAGTTCATCGGAGTAAACATCCGTCGAAAAGAGGTCAGACAATGACGATTTGAGGTAGAACGGCATTAGGTGAAGGAGGGCACCGATTAGGGAAAGAAACGGATCTAGAGTAGCCGATTTAGGGGGAAAGACTGAGTTAGGAATCGGAGATTTAGGAATACTTCTTCATTATTCATTTCTGGATGATAATGGATATATAATGTCCTTTTTATAGGGATAACTCGACTTGAGTTTTAAAAAATAATCTTTGTTTTTAAGAAAACCTATCTCTAATAGATAAAATATATCTATAAGATAGTAAACCCATCTAATAAGAAAACTAACTTTCTTATCTATATCCTAACTAATCTAATCTTACCATAGCTACTAGCACCGTGGGGTTACTATTCACACGCCTGAACAGCAATCTCAGCACGCCCATGAACAGTACTGTTCACGGTGTGAACAGTATTTTCAGCACGTGACAGTGTAGGCTAATTTAACAGCAACTGTTTATGCAAATTCTTCAGTTTGTATGCTGGTAAAATCAGTTTCATTTATCTACCTCCATTTATAGAACGTCATATTTTGACTTTATTCATCTATAATTCCTCAAGGAATTGCCATTACAAATGTGTTATTCATGTATAATTCCTCAAGGACATTATATTATTGTATCAAGAAGCATGTGGACATATCGATATTGTTTGTTTCCTTATGGTGCCAATCCAGGTATATACAAGTTAGCATACTCGTCCAACTTTAGTAGCATATTGGAGCCAATAACTGAGAACAATTATCAGCTATTCATGGTCGAGAGGCTAATGATGAGAGGAGCAAAGACATTTGTGAAGACAATGAAAGAATTCGACAGTGATCTCACCCTCTGTGATGATCCCAAAAAGAACACCAAAGTTTGGCAAAAGCCAGTCTATACAGATGATTGATGGTAGCTGACTACATGGTCACCTCTTATACGATGCAGCTCGCACTTTCAGCAAACTTGAAGGTTTAACATGGATGGCCGATTAATCATGAAAGCTAGCATGAAATTGTCTGAATGTTGCTATTGTTTGTGTGAACAGTAATCGGGTGAGCACGCACACCGAGCAGGGCTCGAGCGCCGGTGGACATACAGAGCGACCACACGCTAAGTGGTATGCTAGGGCCAACAAAGAGCCATACTTAGATAGAAGGCCTGTTCTTTTTTGCTGCGGCTTTTGGTTGAAATTTTTGAATTTCGGCTGTTTGCGACAGAGATTGTGGAGAGAGATACTCGCTTGCGATTTTGGTTGATACAGATGTTAGGCTTTTAACGTGTACTACAATTAACTTGTAGATCCCATCTTGAAAAAATATTCTATTTAAAAGTTAGGTACTGTAACAGAAGCCAAAAACTGCTTTTAGAAGCCGTATAGAACAGACCCAGAGTAGTTTAACCTGATCAGGCTAACACAACAAACAAGAGAAATACCTAAGTTGATTCTTGTTCTGTGGTGGGTTCCTAGCGGTGAGAATAGAGTGCACACCTCTTAACTTGGGTTTCAATCCCCGGTACGAGAGGGCAAAAAATACACTTGCACCGAAAAAAGGGCTTTACTCGTCAAGAACTAGAACGTCTAACACAATTACATAAGCTAACACACAGGGTTCAATAATCCGTTTGTATAAGGAAAACTGCTATACGTACCCGGCCGGTTAGCGAAAACCAACCGGTTATCGGGTGGTTTTTCATTTACAAATCAAAGACTTGATGTTTGAATCATCTCTAAGAGCATCTTCCATGTAAGAGACGCTTAGATAGAGCTTAGAGAGTAGTGCCACAATATAAATCATCTATACAAGAGCCATGACCTCCAATAGATACAACTATTTTATAGTTTAGATAATTTCATGCAATGCAAACCGCTATGGCTGAACTGCTGCTTCTCCTGGAAAAATTGTCCACGCAGAAAGCATCGGCTTCCTCTTCAGACTGTTACTAAACCTAGAAGATTATGTTGTAGGTAAATACCACAATTACTCCGAAGAATTTTGACTATAAATAAACACACTTATATACAAGTAGAAATTATCTGAGATTAATAAAGACTCATTCCCTTCTGTTTTCCCCAATTATTCTATGGTGATTATCTGTTGATTGGTTACATGGATTATATTAATGATGATTATTTCTCAAAACGTTATCAGTACAAATCGCTCTATAAGGTGTAAGGCATGCAAACCTCAAATCAATCTATTATGTATTGCAATCTTGTAGATCAATCTAGATTAAAACTCTATTTGTTGTAATACCATAGATTAGATTACCAGTGTTCTAGTTGATTCTAATTGCAGATTGATCTATAAATTGTTCGTATGATTATTCATCTCTATAATTCGGTAGATTAAATATCTAGGTTCTAGATCGGAATGCCTAGTCAGGTTAGAATCGGGATTGATTCAAGAGGGGAAAAAATCTTGCAAATTGTCACGCATGGATTTGGCGCAATGCTGTGGGGGAGTCAAGCCGGCCACGAACGCCGCCGAGCCGCTGGCCGCCCGAAGCCGCCGACGCCACCGAGCCGCCGCTCGTCGGACACCGAGGCCACCGAGCCGCCGCGCCTGGCCACTTCCGAGACCGAGGCTGCCTCCGCACCCGGTCGCCCCCGCGCACGGTGCCCGAAGCCACCGGCTGCCACTCGGATTTGTCCGTCGGAGAAGACGCAAACTCTGCACCTAATGCCGCCGCCGGGAGCCGCCTTCTCTGCGCCAGAGGCCGACAGCCGGGAGCCGACCGCCGCCTCCACGCCCGCCGGGAGAAGACGCGGACCCTGAGCCCGAGGCCGCCGGCTCCAATCACCCGGCCCGAAGTCGCCGCCTTGCCCGGCCTACTTCGCGCCTGCCTGAAGCCGCTGTGTCGCCGGCTCCACTCACCCGACCGCCTACCGCCGCCTCAGCGCGTCGGCTCAAAGCCACCACTGCCCAGCCTCCTTGGCCTCCGCCTGCAGCCGCCAAGAAACCGGGGAACCAAACCCTAGCTACCGGCCATTTTTGGGCCAATGAGGCACACGGGCCAAATGGGTCGAACCCGGCCCAATAGCGCGAAAATTAAAAAGGGGGAAAGAAAAAACAAGCCAGCCACTTTTTGGTTTAGCCCCTGGAGTTTAGGAAAATTAGAAACGTCAATGAATAATGCGATAATATTCCAAATTTTGACCCTGAAGTTTGTAAATATAGCAAATAAGTATAGGAGACTCACTTTCTCTCTAAAGAAATTATTCTTAGATTATATAAGCTTTATTATAATCTTGCTAGCACTTTGATATTATCATGTTTTTTGGATTTATTTTCTTTAGTAATTTGTTTCTGCTTATTAGTAACTCTAAAAATTGCTTATGAATTAGCAGAAATTCATTAACAATTATTAGGAAATCCCAGAAAATCCTAAATAATATCTGTTGAATAGATAAAATCCATACCTTACTGATTTAGCAATATTCATGCATTTTTACATGTCACAAATTTAGAAGTTTGCATGAATAATATAGGAAATGTCTGACATCGCTAAGAAGGAGTTTGCTGAGCTCGCCCTGGATGGTAACAACTACCTCACATGGGCAATGGATGCTAATATCAACTTGATAGCTTGGTCGCTAGGTGCTGCCATTACCCAGCCATCAACTGGGGGCTCCCGCCATTCCTGAGGCCGCCAAATGTGTGGCACTGCACTTCTTGAGGCGCCACATCCATCCAGACCTAAAGTCTGAATACCTACCAGAAGAGGACCTATTGGTATTGTGGAATTACCTGAAGGAAATGTATGACCAAGAAAGGTCCATCATGCTACCTGAAGTATAGTGTGAGTGGACCAACATAAGGTTCCAGGACTTCAAGAAGGTGTCCGCATATAATTCTTCTATTCATAAGCTTGATGCCAAGCTCAGGTTTTGTAACCAGAATGTTACAGACACTGAGATGATAGACAAGACTTTGAGAACTTTCCACCCCACCCATAGGACACTCCAGCAGCAGTACCATCAAGCCAAGTACAAGAAGTACCCGGAACTGATTACCACCCTTCTCGAGGCCGAGAAGAATGGTGAGTTACTGATGAATAACCATCAGACTCGCTCCACTGGGTCACAACCACTGCTAGAAGCTCATGCTAATTTCCAAAAGACTAGCGGTGGCTAGGGCCGTGGAAAGGGACCCAAGCAAAAGGGTGGAAAATGGAAGAATTTAAATGTGTAGAAGAGAAATGGTAAACCCCGTTGGATGGGCCAAGGGAGAGGAAAGCAACAGAAGCTAGACTTGGGCAACAAGGCAGCCTACCCCTCCGTGCCTTGCTATAGGTGTGGATGTATGAATCATTGGTCCCGTACTTGCTGCACCCCCCGGGCAACTCCAGATGTCAAATTTTTCCTTAAGATTGTTTAATCAGTTTAGATTATTCTAGGAGAACAATTGATTCTTTATGCTCTTTCGGAGCATTGATTGTTTAGGATTTAAATATTATTCTATATGAATAAATTGGGTTGCTTATTCTTTTGAGCTTTATTCCTATTGAATTATTGTTTGATTATTTTATGTTCTATATAGAACATTCCTTAAATCCGATGGTGGTGGAGGAGATTTGTTTGGTAGACAGTGGAACTACTAACTCGATTCTAAGGGATACCAAGTATTTTCAAATGTTAACCAAGAAAATGGGAAATGTCATGACCATCACTAGAAGTGATGCTCTAATCGTTGGCACTAGAAGAGCCACACTCGTTCTCCCTATGGGTAGCTGAATAATGATAAAGGATGATTTCCTGTATCCCAAATCAAAGCATACCCTATCAAGTTTCAAGGGTATTCGCTTGAACGATCTCCATGTAGAAACTAATAATGAAGGGGGTACAAAATATCTCCTCCTGACTAAGTTTGACGGTGATCAGAAACGAGTGATTGAAAAACTTCCCTCCTTTTCATCTAGGTTATACTATACCTACATCAAACCTGAAGAATATGTTGCAATGAAAATGGAATATGAAACCACAGAGTCCTTTAAGATCTGGCATGATCAATTAGGGCATCCTGGGGTAGGAATGATGAGAAAAATTATAAGAAATTTTATTGGCCATAGCTTAAAAACTTTATCCTTTTCTAAACCTGAAGATTTCTTGTGCCTAGCATGTGTCAAAGGTAAACTCATAACTAGACCCTCTTATCGGAATATTAAGGGGGAATCACCTATTTTCCTAGAGAGAATACAAGGTGATATCTGTGGACCTATTCAACCCCTGTCAGGCCTCTTTAGATATTTTATGATGGTATTAGATACTTCTACTAGGTGGTCCCATGTATGCCTGTTGTCTACTAGGAACCACGTCTTTGCTAAACTAATAGCACAAATTATCATATTATGAGCAAACTTTCCAGATGAAAGGATTAAGTCCATTAGAATGGACAATGCTAAAAAGTTTATCTCTAAGGCATTTAATGACTACTATTTAGCTTTAGGCATTAAAGTAGAGAACCTAGACCACACGTCCACACTCAGAAGGGCCTTGTAGAGTCATTTATTAAAAGGATTAAGTTTATTGCTAGACCACTATTATAGAATTGTAGGCTTCCCACCAGCTGCTTGGGCCATACAGTGTTGCACGCTGTCGTACTAATAAACTTAAGACCTACTGCATACCACCAGTTTTCCCCATTACAACTAGTGCTTGGAAAAGAACCAAATATTTTCCATCTACAAAAATTTGGTTGTGTTGTATACATGCCAATTTCACCACCACAATGTACGGCAATAGCCCCCCACGAGTGGTTGGGAGTCTATGTAGGATTTGAATCTCTGTCGATTATCAAATACCTCGAGCCTACTACTAGGGACATGTTTATGGCTCATCAGGCCGACTACATTTTTGATGAATATAATTTCCCGGCATTAGGGGAGCAAAGTAACTCACTGAAAAATGCTGAGAAATAGATTGGAATGTCTCGGGCATCCAAGCCTTAGATCCACGCACTAGAGAAATTGAACCACAAGTTTAATGAATTATAAACTTGTATTAAATAAAAAATAATATGCTAGATGCCTTCACTGATCAAAAGGGAGTAATAAAATCTTATATACAACAGTAAATACCTAGAGAGAGTGTAAGTACCGCAGACGGATACTCAAACCACTCCAACCCCTCATATGAAGAAGAGGGGGACAGCACGAGGAAATGAGGCCTCAATTCCACGGAGACATCTACAGAAAAAGGATCTCGAAGAAAATAAGTTACCTCTCGAATCAGCAGAAGAAACTCAACCTAACGTTGAAAAAATCCTTGAAGCGAAGGATCCTGAAGATAGGAGTGACTGAGGACATAAAGGAAGTAAGTTTCTATCTTGTTAAGGAGTATGAAGTAAAGGATTTGGATTGAGCCAAATTTTGCTTAAGCTTGCAGCTAGAGCATCTCTCTAGAGGGATTTTAGTACACCAATCATTTTATACCAAGAAAGTCTTAGAGAAAATTTAATATGGATACGTCACATCCATTACGAACCCCGATGGTAGTCTGATCCCTAGAAGTGGATAGAGGTCCTTTTAGACCAAGGATAGAAAATGAGGAAGTTCTTGGACCTGACGTTGCATATTTAAGTGCCATTGGGGCACTAATATATCTTGCTAATTGTACAAGGCCGAACATCGTTTTCGCAGACAACTTGCTAGCCAGATACAACGCAGTTCGAACACGAAGACATTGGGCTAGCATGAAAACTCTGCTTAGGTATACACAAGATCTTGGATTGTTTTTCCCGAAGAATCAAGACTTGACTATGGTTGGATATACAGATACAAGATATATGTTTGATCCCCATATTGCGAAGCATATTGCTCCTAAATTCTTTTATCCCCACAAACTCCAGAAGAACAGAGATATAAAGATATTGAAAGCTAGATCTTGTGATAATATGGCAGCTATTTTTACAAAATCTCTCCCAACCTCTAGCTTCCAGAAGTGCGTGCGAGGCATAGGTATGAAGCGACTTAGAGAGTTACAAGGTTCAAGGGGAGTAAACCCCTGAACCATAGCCCTTATTTAAGACTGAAAGACTTATATAATCCTAAAAATCTAATGTTGTACTCTTTTTCCCTTTGTGAGTTTTCCTAAAGTTTTCTCACGTGAAGGTTTTTAATTAAGCAATTAATGTGACACGAGAAACGGATGCGATGTACTCTTTTCTCCATCCCTTTTATCCCACTGTGTTTTTTTGGAGAAGTTTTTAATGAGGCATGTGCATGTCGTGGTATTCGTCCAAGGGAAGTGTTACGAAACCCAGAAGGTTACATTGTGAGCAAATACTGAAACTACCCCTAAGGGATTTTGACTATAATTAGACAAACCTATGTACAAGGAGAAGTGATCTGAAATTAATAAAGACTATGTTCCCTTGGTGTTTTTTCCCTAATTATTCTCTAGTGATTATCTGTTGATTGGTTGCGTGGACTGCATTGGTGAAGACTTATATAATCCTGAAGATCTAATGTTGTACTCTTTTTCCCTTTGTGGGTTTTCCTGATGTTTTCTCACGTGAAGGTTTTTAGTGAAGCAATAAATATGACACGAGAAACGGATGCACTGTACTCTTTTCTCCATCCGTTTTATCCCACTGTGTTTTTTGGAGAAGTTTTTAATGAGGCATGTGCATGTCGTGGTATTCATCCAAGGGGAGTGTTACAAAACCCAGAAGGTTACATTGTGGGCAAATACTGAAACTACCACTAAGGGATTTTGACTATAAATAGACAAGCCTATGTACAAGGAGAAGTAATCTGAAATTAATAAAGACTATGTTCCCTTGGTGTTTTTTTCCTAATTATTCTCTAGTGATTATCTGTTGATTGGTTGCGTGGATTGCATTCGTGATTATTATTTCTCAACACCAGCATCGCCTCTTGCACAACTACTCATGCTGATTTCCACCGTGGCAAAGAGAAGCATTTTTTCCCCAAAGCGCCCAATTAATCGAGATGACCTAAGAAGCAGAAACAAATATCTCTCCGCAAAAAATGGGCATCAAATTGGTGAGGACCGGTTTCGTTGTTTTCTTGAACCCCGGGGTTTGTATATTTAACACTTGTATGTAACCGATATATTAATGCCTAAGCGTTTGCTAGTAAGCACACTTATTACTTGACACTATGTCATCGTCAGTTATTCCATGTCGTGAGTGCTAGCTCTAACTAATTAATTAACTCCTCCTTGAAGTAAGTGGAGTAACTGATTAGGTCAAACAGATCGAGACTATTTTCAAAAAAGAGAAAGGTAAACAAGGACTAGGAGTTGGGCCGTACTTTTTCTAGCCAACACGAGGCTGACTGGCACGATACAGCTGAAGCATGATAGGGCGTGGGCTAAGCTGGCCCGAAAATCGGGTATATTGGGTGGTACGACACGGCATGCTCCAATAGCCCATGCCTGAACGGCACGGCCTGAAAAACTTGATGCAGCTATGACCGGTTCCTCTCAGATGACCTGCTCGATCGAGACCATGTGTCTAATAGGGCCTAGCCTAGGCCATCATGGCACGGTGATGGCCGTCGTGCCTTGGGCAGTGTCTGGGCCTCACTGGAGGCAAGTTGTGCCGGCACAGCATGAACCCGGTGGGCTTTAGGCCATGTCAGGATGATAGCACGGCACGGCTTGATTATTTCATTCAAAATTTTGAACAAAAGAATGAAATTTCATTCCTTTGGTTCGTCTGGCTGCCCTCCGAGAATTTTTCCAAAACGGAAGTTTGAACCCTGGATCTAACTACTACTCATTCCTCTGAAGCAATTAATAAGCCACATAAAATGGAAGCTAGCTAGCTAGCCTGCAGCTACATGCATACCTCTCCTCTCCTCTCTTAGCCTCTATGTACACAAGTAAACTACGTGCTACGTCTACAGTGACCTACACCTAACTTCCCTGGTCATCACCATCGCCATGGTCGCCATCACCTTCTTCCAGCTGCACCCTCCTCTTCTTGCCCTCGTTTAGCCTCACGCCGAACAGCTTCACCGCCGTGTCGTCGCCGCGCTGCCTAGGCAGCGGCGAGGCGCCACGCTCGGCTGGGCCGAGCTCCACCAGCCTGCAGCTGGCCGGCGGCGTGGGCGGCTGCACCGGCTCCACGTGGTTCTGCAGGAAGTAGATGATGTCGTTGTAGAGCTTCCTCATGTGCGCCAGCTCCGACAGCAGCAGCGAGTTGCGCCGCCGCAGCTGCCGGTTGTCCTCCGACAGCGCCGCCAGGAAGTCCCCTCCGCCGCTGTCCATCGCACAGTCTTCCTGGAAATGATGGTAGACTGGAGGTGGCGGCGGCGGCGAGAAGAGGCTGAGGTAAGGCTGGTGCGGATGCAGCGGCGGCGGCTGCGAGCAAGACGACTTCCTCCGGTGGATCTCCGAGAGGAGCTGTTTGGCGTCCTTCCTGAAGAACTCGTTGGCGAACTCCCACCTGTCAGCCACTATCTTCCTGAAACCCTGTAAAATAAATATACATATATACACCAAAGAAAAAACAAGCAATATTCAGCAGAAGATGCATGGATGTAAATCTGCTAGTCACATCAAGGTTCAAGAATAAGCAAGATCGATTGCGTGATGCGCTGATGCAAATGCATATGGTTATAATGTTTGTTGTGTAGATTGATGATGGCTAGCTAGACACAACGCCATTGACGACATAGGAGTTCGTGTGCTGTACCACATGTGTGCATGCGTAATGTCAATCTTTTCTCTGCCAATTAATGATTGGGAGTGAAGATCACTGCACTGCACAATGTGTTGATTGGTGAGGGGAATGGGGGAGATGGATGATGTTGCAGTTACTAGTACTAAATTGCTATAGTGCAGATGGTGTAAAAGTTTTGATTTTTTTTCGAGAGAACACGCAGGAGAGCTGTGTATCTTTACATTAAGCTGGTAACAGAGATTTGATTGGAGGCCACATGATCTGGAGGTACTAGCTAGGGACTTAATTAGGAGGGGAATGGACCAAAAAAACTCGTGGTGGTAGGTACATGACTACATGAGGGAGCAGTGTGTGGTACTGAGGTGAAGAGGAGAAGGTTCTCGTAAGCTATTTTCAAGTCCAAAGGAGCAAAATGCAAGAGCAAGATGGCCAGTATATATAGTATGCTTCTCATCTTGGAAAAGAAATATGCGAGTTTCCCATACAAGACTCAAAAAAACAAAGAAAAAGAAAAGCTAGAAGAGAGAATACATGCTTCATTGTTTTCTCAGACCAGGAAATTAACAAGAATGTGGCAAGTTGGAAGGTCACACCAATGCATTCTCAATCCCATCTAGCTAGCAAGAAGATCAGCAAAAGATGGCCTCTGTCCCACTCTATTCGCCAACCATCCAGAAACAAACACCTTTACTTGTCCCGTTCTAGGAAACAAGAAATGGAAACGATAACCAACACAAAAAAATCACCAGACATGTATATCGTATTATTGTACTCCTCTTTTTACCACCAAAAAAACATCAAGAACACACAAACCTTACTGAAATCAAAAGTTTAAGCAGATCCAAAAACTACCTAGCTAGCACCGCGTTGCATTGGGAAAAAAAAGCTTAGAGAGTGGCTGACATATGCATAGACATGGTTTAATCAGTTGCGTACATAGGTGTTGAGCTGCCTGACGAAGCTGGAGAAGTTGTTATGCTTGAAGTAGTTGGGGAGGAGGTCCCTGGCGAACTCCGGCGGCCGCCACACCACGAAGGTGGTCTCGTCCTCCCCCCACGACACGACGTGGTCGGTGCAGGGGTCGTCGACGAGCTGGTACGTCTTGGTCAGGAAGGGGGCAGGCACCGGCTTGGCGTGTGAGCTCTCCATGGGCACCACCATCTCACCACTACACCTCTCCACAAGGAATGCCATCTCTCTCTCTCTCTGTACGCCCAATATTGCAAGATAGCTCCTCAGTATAAGCAAAGCTCAAGCTTTCCTCAGTCAATGCAAGCTCAGAAACATGAGGAGAAAGTGGCTACTGTATGGAACAAGATAGGCAATATATGAAAGAGAGAGAGAGAGAGGAGGAGGGATACTGTTTATCTCTCTTCCCTCTAGCTATATCTCCAGTCTCACTGTCTCACACTGGAGCGCACATACACACATGCACGCACACCCCACGACCCTTCAAATATTCTCATGTGGGTCACTGTCTGGACCGACCTCTGAAGCTAGTCCCTCTCTAATCTCTCTCTCTCTCTCTCATCATTATATGTGCATATGCATGGGTAGCTGTGCAAGCCAGTACTGGGTGCTTCAAATGGCTGTTCCGGTCCTGAACATGTACTCATAGTTCATACAGGACAGTTCTTGCTGGGAGGCCTTGTGGTGTTGGTTTTAATTTCATGGCCGTTCAAATGGATGTTCATGGCCTTGTGGTGCTGGGAAACTGTTCTATGATATGTGACGATATGTACCGCGTACATGGATATGGGGTGAGTTTTTTTTGGGTTTATGATTCAGATTTATTCGGTAACTAGCTTTTAAATTAAATGACTTTTTAAAATAGAGCCTATAGGTTAATTGTTTTCGCCTTCGTAAGCAACCATAATTCAAAATTCTAAACAAAAAACTATAAAACAAAATCAAAAAGGGCCTAGGCATAGACATATGCGTGAGGAGTTAATGCACGGGTCGACGTACGTTGCATGTTGGGGTAGCTAGGAACAGGCCTGTATCTGATACATTCATGTCAAACAGATTAATAATAGAATCATGGTACGTTCACTACAACACTGCCTAGCTAGGTGGTGACGTGGGATCCGGATTTTAGATTTTATCATTCCAAAATTCTTGGTGATTCTATCATACTATTTTCTAGATCAGTAGATAGTATTCACAGATAATTACTGTATACCAAAAATATATCATGCGAAAGCGTAAATAATACAATAATAACTTACATATGGGCCAGTCAGATCGAAATCATTAAAATACAGCAGCGGAAACGGAACTCCACATAGGTGGAACCCTCAGGACACGCCCATATGCAGCCAACTGGGGTTCGTGACCTAGTTCTTGGCCTCGTCGTCTTCCAGTTTTATCGATTTCCTTTAGTTGACCGTAAGGTTTAACTTTATCCTTCTTACTGATTGAATAATGGTAATTGAGCAAGAATGAGTAAACCGTACTCAGCAAACCACCACACAGAATGCAATAATAATAGATGCAAAGCTGTCCAAGGAGGCTTGATGTTCTTTTATTTATGAAAATGCCAACATTTTGAGATATAATTATAGAAAATTCCTGAGACCTAGCCCTTTTACTAAACCATATTTTTAAGGATTGTAAGAGTGTACAGTAAGAATAGTAGTGTAGGTTCCATCTACCTGTTACGGAGCATGATTCCATCCACTAGATGGTAGTTTTGTTACGAGGGTTACATCCACCCATTATAATCACTGGGTTATATTCACCCAAGGTAATTTAAATTCAGAGTTACATCTACATGACGAGTTTTCATCCTACCCATAAAGGTTTTTGAAACAAACACTAACTCGAGCAAGTTCCCATACCTGCCCTTGACCGTAGGCATGGCTGTTCAAACAGTTTATACTCTGCAGAGACTATACACTTTACATATAAAAAATAATCAACTTGTTAGGTTTCACACATTTCCTTGGACATAGGAATTAAGGAGATCATCACAAGGCCTTTACAATACATCCCCCAATGTAAGCTACACCCGCTAAGGTTTTATCTAAAGGTGGCTACTCCACCACACTCAGATCCCCTCTTGCGCCACACGACGGCTTATACCAAGGACACGACTCATGTCCACGATGGCTTAAGCAAGCGACACGACTCATGGATCACTCCAATGGCGCAACTCGCACTGGTGGATATAAATTATTTAGCCAGATCGACACTATTATAGACTTGTAGCTGTACTATTTTACATTGGGAGGTCGTCACAGGATTCAGTCCTTAGTGTTATCTGGACGGTGCTACAACAAACTATAATTTCTTGTGCTACATCCGCACCAACATCTCTTACCATCCGTCCAGATATGTAAAGCAAAATGTAGGGTTTTGAGAGGCACAAAATTCTTTAGACCAATGTATCAGTCACTTCCCTTCAGTGACTGCCCAAAACAAGTTTCATATTTTAAAAGATGATGATTATGGAAAATTAATACCCTGTTACTTAAGCAAGATTAGCATGACGCTTAAGTATGATGTATATATAGCTAATAAAGTTACCATTTAGTATCTAGGGTAATAAGGATTATGTGGTAAGTGTCGAAAGGATGTTATAGCATTATTACAATGTCAAGTAGGTATGTAACTAATCTTAAGTTTAACACACATTTGCATAACAAATAATAGCATGCAATGTGATAATTGAAATGAATATAAATTTGCATAAAATATAGAGTCAATATGATCAAAGTGGTGACTTGCCTTACCCAATTTACAACGGCCATGATCTTACTCAAAGTTTTCTCAGTCAATGATCTTGAAACTCTGCCTTCGTCTTTATTCGGAACTTGATCCCACTCGAACTTGTCATTTCTTCGATACTTCAACTTCTAATTACGTGATAAATGATCAAAATCCAAATAAATCCAAAAAACATTCAAAAGGCCAAATAAATTCAATTGAGCTCATTTAAGTACTGCTATGATTGAGGATATAAGAGAAGATTTTTGTGAATTGTGGGAGGATTGACAACATTGAATGAAATTTCAGTGAAAGGAGGAAACAGCGAAGAAACTTTGCCAAGGAAGATTTAGAAGGAGGATCGAGGTCGAAGGAGCATTCACAAAAACATTCTACTTTGGATTTGAAGATGGCAAGATATTTCTGATCGGAGAAAACCAAAGCTTGATCTTTAATGACTTCTTTTATTTCTTTATGTTTATTATGGAAGTTCCATGAGTAGGGTTAGATATGGGAGTTCACTCGAGGAGATGGGATATTATTTGATGAGAGTTAACTAGCGAAGTGCATAACTTCAATTTATCAAGAAATCTTAGAGTTCATAATTTCTAGCTAATAAAGATGGAGGGTTTGTTATTTAACCAATTGTTATTTTGTCGATTAATAAGATTGTCATGAATGATCAACGGTTTGTGATTTATTGGAAAGATGATTTATAAAATAACAGGGTTCTCTTGATAAAGTTGCACCTTGAACTATTGGTATATTAATTATTTTTAATTACCATTGGTGATTTAATTATGTAGGTTAAATATGATCAAAGTAATGACTTGCCTTACTCAATTTATCATGGCCTTGATCTCATTCAAAGCCTTTTTAGTCAATGATTTTGAATTTTTGATCTTCATCTCTATCAAAATCTTGATCCCGCTCGCACTCGTCACTTCTTTGAGACCTCAGTTTCTAATACGTGGCAAACGAATGAAAGACGAAATAAATCCAAATAACTAATAGAGGTTCAAATAAGTTCAATCGAGCTTATTTATATTTTGCTATGATTGAGGATATGAGAGAAGATTTAGCGAGCTGCGGAATAGAGACAGATTCAAATGAATTTTTGTGTGAAAGCGAAGTAACGGAGTAACTTCATCGGGAAGGATAGAAAGAAGGATTGATTTTGAAGGAATACTCACGAAAATGCTCCGCCTTGGATTGGAGCATGGCTAGACATAGCCGATTACAAGATACCAAGGTTTGATCATTAATTAATAGATTCTTTGTTTAATTTATATTTATTAAGAAAATTCCGTATGTTAGGCAAGACCCACGAATAGATAGGAGAGTTTAACCGGTATACTGGGTATTATTTATCGAGTGTTAATAACCCAGTGATTTTAGGATATGGGTTTCACATGTGATGTGTATAATGTGGATGGGTGGAATTACCTTGACAATTCAAGATGCAATATTATCTGAGATTGCGACTGCTAGAAAAAATTGAACCATTAATTCCATAACTTGATTACAGTATGGAGTTGGTCATTTTACTAATTGTTATCCTGAGCAAGGTTGATTATTTTGTTGATTAACAGATTTGTTATTAATGGCCAATGGTACGCGTTTTATTGGATAAGGAGTTAGTATTTTAACTGGGTTCTCTCATTTAAGATTGCATTGATTTATCGGGGTATCAATTATTCTCAACTATTATTGGTGAACTTAAATCCCGAGATCATGATTGGATGATTATTAATTAGGGAAGATTACACTTTGGCATGACTTTTAATTAAATATGTTTTTTCATAAAATGACATCATTTTATGTACTTTTTAGTAAAGTTGGATTTAAGATACACATTGGTGGCATACAATTATTTTTGGGAGTCATCTAATTAGAGATTGGATTCAAGATAAGGATTAAGGACTTGGTCATGCTTAATAATTTCTTAATCATAAACAAGAAAATCTTTAATTTAGATCTTAGTATTTTATAGATAAATATTAGGATTGAAAATGATTTACTAAAATTGATTAAGCATTAACTGAGAGAGGGGCCCAAACTTTTTGATATAGATATTAATAGCACATTAAATTGATTTTGAGGATTAATCGAGCCTAAGCAAGGTCACTTTTAATCTAGGGCGTGCATTTACGATTTAAATATTTGTGGCTCAATATTCTAATTAATTACTTAAATTAGTTAAGCATTAATTGGAAAGAGCTCTCATGGTTTCTGAGAGATGGAAATAATTTCAATTAAACTTACATGGTTGAAATATTAAGTATCCCCATAAGAAGATTAATTTGTTAATCTTTAATGGCATGAAATTAGTCCAGGAGTAAATTTTTAATATTTCATGTTGCAAAATTTTGTGACATCAATTACCTTTAATTTGCATTGATAAATTTAGATCAAGGGATAAAGATATGATAGGATCCAAGATTAATATTCGAGTTTTCAGAGCAAAACTTCAGAGCATTAAATTATCTTGAAATGCTTCAAATTTTATTTCATGGTAATGTGGAAAATTGAATTATTGTATTAAACATTCTCATTATCTTGCAAATTTCTCGGTTGACATGGAATTTAACAAGATTAACTCTAGTATTTTTAATTTGCATAAACTCTTTATTTAGCTTCATAATTAAACTTTACTCTTAACGTTCTTTTCATTGCCTCTTTGCTAATCACTTGACTTTCACCAAATTATTTTTACAAATCCTTATTGGTATGCAATTAACCAAAATTAAAATCTTAATTATTTTCATTTTGCATAGCCTCTATTTTTAATTCCATAATATAATTTATTTAACTTTTAACTGATTATTTTATTTTTCTTGGAATTATTTTCTATTAAGGAAGGGAGATAGACATTGACATGTAGGGCCACTGACTAGTGCATGGCCCACTGTCATTAACTCCCACTGAGAGGGAAAACAAAGGGGTGTTCAAAGCATAGGGAGAGGGGCGGCTGAAACAAGGGAGAAGGGGGGCGCATGGCCGGCGCCTTCGCCGGTGGATTGTGGCTAGGGGAGGTGTAGTGACCGCCAAAATGGATTGCTCGAAGGGCATGGGGCTAGGGGAGGGTTTGGCATGTCCCGAGGTGGCACCAGGGATGGTCGATGGCCACTCATGGTGGCTGGGGCAAGGAGGCCATAGGGGCGACGGCGGCCAAGGAGGAGGGGGAGCAAACCAGGGCGAGCATGAGCAAGAGGGGAATCGGGTGAACTCACCAGAGCCGAGGGCCAACAGCACGAGCCTAGGCAGCGCAGGGGGTAGCTTCCGGCAATGGTGAGCTGGGGTGGGGGAGAAGCCTCGGCAATGGTGGGGGAACCTTTAGGGCACCGAGGAGTTGCTCCAGGGCAGAGAATTGAATAGAGACTAGCCGGAGAGGGGATGGTAGTGGAAGTAGGGGCGGCGGCTGAACTTTGGGGAGAAAGCCGATGCAAGGAACTCTGATGCACAAAAAGAAATCAAGTGGGTGGGGAGGTGGAGAACAACCTAGAACACATGGTGATGCAGGTGGCTTAGGAAGTACATGCTGGAGGCAGCCAGGATGGGGTGGTGACCGGCACGAGCGCGGGGATGGCTCAGCCAAGTGTGGGGACAAAGGCAATGGGGCACTACGAGCTTTTATAGTTAGACGAGCATTGTGGTGGTGTTGTGCACCCACAGTTGAAGGCAGTGCAACAGGGGCTGGCACGTGGACATGACCAGGCGGCACGGCGGTACGCGTGGCTGGGTTGGCAACTTGGAGCGGGCACGCGGGCGGCGTGGCACAAAGGCGTGCGGGGCGCTGCATGCCCGGCGGAGCCAGGTCGACAGGGCGGCATGCCCGTGGCTCAGCGCGTGTAGGTGCAGGCGAAGTACGGTGCCCGGTCGCGATGGGGCCGGGTCGGCGACTCGATCAAGTATGGCAGAGAGGAGGGGAGAAAGGAAAAAAGAAAAGGGGACCGCATGGTAAAGAGAAGGAAGGAGAGAAAGGGTGAAAAGTTTAGGAAAACTTGGATTCTAATGATATTTGCATTTCCTGGTTTTGGAGTTTTAACTGTCTTTAAATCTAGATTTTGAATTTCCAAATCCTTTCTTTTGAATTTTTTATTTTGAATTTGCAAATCCTTTCTTTTGAAAATTTGATTTTGAATTTGAATTCCTAGCTTGGTTTTATTTGAGTGCAATATAAATTTGAATTCTGGGCTCAAACCGGGTGAAGGCAAAAATTTAATATTGCTTTGCATTTCACATTTTATTTTATTTCGAGTATGGGATTTAATTTAAATTTTTTGATTCAAATTACGGTCAACCTAATTTTTAAATTAGTTGGCTCTTGCCCTTTGGATTTTTATTTTCCTTACTTGACAAAACAGAAACAAGAGCTTGGAAGATAGCCAATTTTTGAAATACACTGAAAAAGCGATGAAAAGGTTTTAAATTTTCTAAACTACATTACTTCCCATATTTGGGATGTTACACTTACAAGGGGTGAACTCCTGAGATGATGACTTCAGCTTGAAAGAGAGATTAGGCTTAGAGCCTAACGATTACTCAAAAGGTTGCTCGCTTAGAGCCTAACGATTACTCAAAAGGTTGCTCCTTGTGCTGAAGAATGCTTGGCGTCTCAATATGGCTTAGGGGCAAGAGAGGCTGAGAAGGGCTATCCACCTCAATGCCACACTCCATATTCTTGACCTTGTCCAAAGCTTGCTCCGTGACATCCAAAGGGACTTCCAATTTAGAATCCTCAAAGGGATCCAAGGCAACCAGAGGACAAAAATATCCAACAGGGCAACAACCTCCTGGAGCATCGGGCCACCTACGTTTGAATCCCCAAGGAAAGCCTCATCTTGTGATTGTGTGTGCTTGCAAGGATGCCCAATGCAAGGTTAACTCCGCTTGTTGAACGAAGCTAGGCCATCTAGCTGAGGAACGGCAAGGACACGCGGCGACTAAGGGGCTGACTCACTAGTGTCGATGCGAGAACAAGATCTCGATGTGATGAAATCAACATAACTTTCTCGAAAGCCTTGATTGGAGAAGAGCACCATGGTGAGTGTGTTGAATGGGATGTGAAGCTTGTCACAAACTACCTAAGCAACAACTGTCTTCACCCTCCGACGTCGTTGCACATGCTGCTCATGACAAAGAAGATATCACCTATATAAGAGGCCAGTGAAGGCGACCGCGACCTCTCGGGACAAAGACGAGCAAGGTGAAGGTTTGGGCATTGGCGAACTCGAATCAGCTAAGAGGGTGAAGGCCTTCGAGATGTTGTTATCTGTGGCTGGCATGGTGAGAGGAAGGGTCGGAGATGATGGCAACGGTGGCGGCCTCTCGGAGGGAAGATGAGCAACAGTGGATGGCCTCGGGCACCAGCCAGTAGCTCCCAAACGACGACAACGGAGGAGCCAGGAGGACATTAGCGAGGCCCCCAAGCGGTTAGATCAGGCAGCGACAGAGGAGGGCAAGAGACGACGACGGTGGAGGCAACCCCTCAGAGGCGAAGACGAGCAACGCAGCGGCCTCGAGTGACGATGGGTCGAGGTGGCAGTAGCGGCTGATCTAGCATCATCGGTTGGGGAAGGTCGCTAGTGGCCAAATCCAGTGACGACAGGGTGAGGGTGCCCTAGATCTGACGGCGGTGGGTGGTAGGGAAGGCGATGGTCGGTCTTCTAGCGGTGGAGTGCAGAGGGAGCCAACAGGAGTGGGAGACAGAAAGGGTGTGGAAGTGAGGGCGGTGTGGACGCGGGATGCCATGGACGTCAGTGTTAGAGTGGCGGCCAGAGGCGGCGGCCATAGCGTGGGCTAGAGCTAGGTCACCCCTAGCATCACTAGTCGTCCGTTGGAGGAGCTCATGCTTATTGTCAGGGGTATTTCCATATATACCTTCAATGTTGCCTGCATGAATTTTTTGTGTGTGGAAATATCATATGGATTACCAATGATATGATAAAATCATAGGGATATATCAATATATGATAACTGCATCTCAGTGTCCTTCTAGTATTAGGCTTCAGTTGAGAATCCGTGTTCTAAGATTCTTACTATCAGCATTGGACAAATTGGTTGACATTAACATATAGTACATGCATAACCCCAAAAGTTAGTCAATTTCGCCTTGTAGCTAAATATGTCGAGAAATATAACTATACCAAAATGCACCATCTTGCACATAATCTGTCCTAAAGGAGGGCGTGCACTTTTACAGTCATATATTTTGTAATAAATGAAGTAAATGGCATTGATTCTGTAGTCGTATTAACTTTACAGACCAGTTCAATGAGAACAATTGTACATATATAGGCACTATGATTTGACAAGATAGCACAGGGCTTCATGTATGAATGCCAGGAGAAAGTACACATAAACAAACGAGAGTATAAAGGCATGCACGAGTCATAAATTAAAACAAAAAGCTCTGCAAGAATGCATGGGAGGGGGAAAACCCCTAGAGCATCTATACATTACTCTTTTGCAGGCAAGAGAAGCATATATATGTACTAGCAACTGACTGGTATCCCCATGGTATTTAGTGACCAAATCGTTCCACACATCTCACCTTGCTAGCTGCATTGCTCAGGCAAAGATGTGTTTGTTTGCAGGGAAAGAAAGGAGGATACTTTATATGTTAATGACTTGAAGTTTCAAGGCATGCTCGTGACCTCCAGGGCATTCATAGGAGTTAAAAGGAGATAGATAAACTATATAGTAATGTAACTCTACACCCACCGATGAGTATCCTCTTTTGATGCAGCAACAATTTCCTACTGCTCTTCCCAGCTATATATTGGACTGCATGCATGCATGGGTGTGATGCAATGCAGGTAACTGCTTCCATTAATATCATATATCTGCAAGAGAACAAAACAATTTCACCCCCAACAACTTCCTGAAATGCTAACTGAACAAAGTTTCCTTATCTTTTGACTCCAAGGTGGATTTATTAATTACACCATCATCATGTGTATGTCCACTTAGATCATGAAAGTTGGTGCATGTTTCTTCTAGCACTTGGGATTTGAGGAAAGGGAAAAAGTTTGTGAAGATCTCTTGATTATATGATTCGTGAAATCAAGGGTACTCTCCACAAAAGGAGAGGTTAGGAGATAATATACATTGTAATCAAAAAAACATGAAAGAAGAGATGAGCTTAGACAAACCCATAACTGGACCTAAAAGCTGGGTGCTGAACATGATTTGTGGATTGCTTTTTTGCAAAGGAGATCTAGCTAGGGTTCTGGTGTGCAGTACTCAAGCCCCTCTTCTATCACTTTCTCCATTCCTTTCTCTGATGCTTTCCAAGCACCAGTTTGTCTAACTAGCCCTAAGAGAGCATATGCCACCCCATGGACATATCCATTTCAGAGCAGCCCTGGTGATGAGCCCAGGGTCTTGGCATGCCCCTAATTGCAGTGTTGCACATCCATCACCTTTAGCTTGAGGGCCAAAAACTAAAAGATAAATCACCTAAACATTAAACAAGCCATAGCTCACAAGGAGATGGCGCGCGCGCACACACACACACACATTTGTGACAAAAACAATTTGCTTTTGTGTCCTGTGGGGATTGGCTGTGAAATTTGAATATCACGGAAGATTCTGTTCCATATATGACAAGTTGCTTTAATGATGTGTTTGCAGAGACATTTTATGAGTACATCACATGACCTTTCTCCATCCCACATGTGGCCCACTGCATTTGACTGGGTAGATCATATAAATACCCAAAGAAAAAAGGGGAAAAAATTGATGAGATGGAGATCATCACATTACCCATGATATGAAAGAGAGGGAATACTATGTTGGGTCTTCTATATATAGATCACGCCAAAAATAATCTGATGACATCATGCATGCCACATTACAAAAACCAGCCTTTTAGACATGTAGCATCTGACAGTTATTGTCGGTTATCTTCAGATCCCTGGATTCAATTATTTCGACACATCAGATTTTTTCTGCTGTTGAAGGGTCTGTATATATCAGATTATTGTAGCACTTTTCAGCCCATGCAATTTTTTTTGTAATATTAGCCATATTTATGGGTTGGATCGAAATGAACCATCGGCCATTATTGATCATTACAATAAGATACTAGGAGTAGCAGGGAGCTCTATGCAAATATGAAACTGGCTAGATAGGAGATCTTATGTGAATATAGACCACTGTTCATGCATGTTCCTAGACTGTATGGAGAAGAGCTGCGCATAGTTGGATTTTAGCATGATTGTCACTCTTGCACCTGCAACCTCGTGACCATTGGATGCACTTGATTAAAATAGAGATCCTTTTATTATGAACCCGCCACCTAACTGTAATACTAGGCATGTAGAAATAATGTAGGGAAAATACGTACACCATTGCCCACACTTAGCTGCACAAATACTTTTTTCCTCAACAAAATGATACATACTTTGTACCATGCAGAACGCCAGTTAGAAGTTACTCTCACACAATTACCATTGCAAAAGTATAGCTTTTGCCGAGGCGCAAAGGTGGCGAGTGGCGACCAGAATTAATACAGGCATCAATGCTGGGCTAAGCGTACAGAAATCAGAACGAGGAAGGGGAAAGTAGATCCACCATCATTCATCCTAGCAAACTGTTCAAAGTTATGTTTTGCATGAGCAAATTCCATCTTTGTGTGATGTTTTAAGGCATATAAAAGCTTTTCTGTAGGGATATTATTTTTACGAGAGCAAATGCAGTTCATGTAAAGATAAGAGCAAATGTGTTTTCCCTCGACAAAAAATCCAAAAAGCAATAAACATGATAGGACAACGTTTCGATATTTCCGTAGTTTAGCAATACCCACAACCTTGTTTGGATTATTATCTACTAGAACAGTTGTAACTTCACATTGGGCAGGAAAGACCAGAAACATAATTATTCAGTAACACTATTGGTTTAAGCTTTATATTTTGCTTGTTTAATAAAAAGTTTCTTAAAACAGCTACATGCACCTTTCTGAGTTTTTAACAGATGAATGTGCCTCTTAGGACCACTCTACTAGAAGTGGAGTTTAGTGAAATCAGTGGAAAATATCAACTATCTTTTTGTTGCCATAGAATTACTTAAAGGTCCATTCTTTTTAACAAGTAACAACCACAAACCACATGATCAAGCTTTTTGTGCAGGAAACAGAGAAAAGGAGAAAAGGCGCTTCAAAGATGAGGAGGCTGCCCACCCAAGGAAAGCTTTTCAGAGAACATTTCCTTCTTTCCTCGGAGAGAGAGAGAGAGAGGTGGGTCAGGGTTCAGAGCATTAAGGGAAAACTGATTAAAGTCTGTGCTCATAAAGGAGCTGTAAAGATGTGAATTTACCACCCCTCTTTTCCAAACTCTTACACACCCCACATGTGCATGCCCCCCCGCTCTCTCTCATGCTGCCATGGGTCGCCTTAGGATATAGAGACAGGAATTCCTCTGAGCACTGGATTTAGGCATCTTTTTTTGGGCTTTTAGTTTTTCTCAAAGTCGAAATAAATGGAACAGTTTTTTAAAGCGGATTCTTCAAATGGTTTTCTGAGCCCGAAACCGTGTGTGCCGTTCATATCCGCGTTTCCGCCGTTCGTTGCTATCTCGAAAAACACAGACAAAAGCGATCAGCCCCCAAAAGAACAAGGTCTTAGATGTTTCTGCATTAATAAGCAGAGGCCATCATCTTGTGTGCGGTGGAGCCTCGTAGATGAACCAATTGTACCACCTCTGTTATGGGCGTGAGCCTTAGGCCCAACCAGTTCATTATTAGGAAGTTAGATATTAGTTTCTATTTATTAAATATATGATTAGAGATATGATATTAATTTCTATGTGTTAGAGATATGGTTAAGATTAGATTCTGTCTATTAGGGGGAGCCTATTTATATAAGGAGGTTGCCACATGCTATTGGAACCAAGCAAGAAATAACAAGTCATTCACATCTAGAGTCTCTCTCTCCCTTTACGTCGACGCCGCCCGGCCATCCTCTCAGCGATGTTTACCCCTATGAACTAAGATTCATAACAATTTGGTATCAGAGCCAATACCATGGCTTCTGCTGTCGAGTTAACAGGTAGCAAGATCATTGCTGGCTATGAAGAAATCATCGCTGGACTCAAGAATATCGAGAGCATGTTGAAGAAGATGATGGCGGCAAAAGATAAGGCACAAGCAGTTGTTGCTACGCGATCTGCAATGGCACAAGGAGCAGGAGCAATAGTGGCCGCGCCACGACAATGGCGTTGCTCCTTCATCTAGCGCGGGCAGCGATGTGACTTCAAGCGACGCCGGTGTGGCATCTTTCGAGGTCGGTGCAAGGATACAAACCGCACCCTGTGACGGTGGCGACACTACTTGGAGAGGCGAACGTAGCGATGCAGCTCTAAGCAACCGTGGCGTTGCATCAGGATGCACCCCTACTCCAAGAGCGCACACCGGCATAGCCATGGCAACCTCCGTCGCGTTCGGTTCCTCCACCGCCGCAGGCTCTAACGCGTCCTCACTCTCCTCCACCGCCCCAGACCCACTACTGCCAAGGTCGTCGCCTCCTTTCCATATGTCCCCGCCTGCGCCAGCAAGATCTCCTACACCGCCATCGCCGCTCCATCCCCGTCCTCCTTTGCCGCGGGCACCGCTGAGCGCGGGGTCTAAAACTTCGCAGCCGGCCCGGCCACGTTCTCGCTCTCCATCCTTCAGAAGGTGTAGGCGGAGCTCATCAACTACTACGGCTCCGGCATGAGCATCATGGAGATGAGCCATCGTGGGAAGGAGTTCAACGCTGCCTTCAAGAAGGCCGAGACCGACCTCCGCGCGCTCCTCGACAAGCTCTCCGCCGACGGTGCTGCCCTGTCAGCGCCGAGAGCATGGTAGCCCAAGCCACCCTGGACGTGCCCGTCTGCGCCACCGTCGACGAGATCTTTGCGCTCAGCGCCTGCCTCGTCGCCGAGCAAGCGGTAGACCAAGCCACCCTCGCCGCACCCGTCCGCGTCACCACCTCGCCTCGGGTTCTTCCTCGACGCCGGGCTCTTCACCGACACCGCCTCTCATTGAACCCCAACGCTGGATCGACGCTGCCTCTCGCCGGACCCCGACACTAGATTGACGCTGCCGCCTCAGCCTACCTCGAGCGGCGGCGAGTGGATCTGACAATCGCCACCTCTGGACGCTCTCCACTGGCTGTCGACCATCGGGAGCCGGAGATGATGCCACCGGGGAGTCGACGCCGGTCGATGTGTACCATGCCTCACGCATCTACAACAATAAATAGGAGACAGAGGATTCAAAAAAACCAAAAAAGAAAAGAAAAAATATCTTCTTTTGCAGGCACCGTTTAGCCGAAAGCTTCTACACTTTGTCGACGTGGAACTGTAACCATGGCCACCGCCTAATAGCTCGAGGGCGAACTGCATGTCCGTCAGGGGTGTAATGTCATGGGCGTGGGCCTTGGGCCCAACCGGTTCATTATTAGAAAGTTAGAGATTAGTTTCTATTTATGAAAGATATGATTAGAGATATGATATTAGTTTTTATCTGTTAGAGATATGGTTGAGATTAGATTCTATCTGTTAGGAGGGCAATCTATATAAGGGAGGCTGCCACATGCTATTAGAATCAAGCAAGAAATAATAAAGTCATTCTCATCTAGAGTCTCTCTCCCTCTACACCGACGCGGTCCGACCATTCTCTCAGCGGTGTTTATCCATATAAACTAAGGTTTATAACAACCTCATTCATCTCAGCACAGATGAACAATCGTTTTATATTGGCTAGCATGCTGAGGTTCTATTTGATCATATTCTATTAACTAGTTCACACAACACAAATTAAGAAAGGTATATTTTAGCGAGTAACTGAGTATAACTTCTTTCTCCCAGAAAAGAAGGTTGATGCTCTCTCTAAAAAGTAAAAAAACAAAGTTTGAACTCAATATGCTAGGAGCCTGGCATAGCAAGTAGCTTAGAAAGGGTTAGCAAATGAGAGTTGCAAGTCGCTTACCGGGCACCTGTAGGCTGTAACCCAACTGATAAAAGACACTGATATCTTGGCAAAGTTCTGACAGCATGAATAAGCACTTGAGTTAGAAATACGACAAGAGGACATCTGGAGGAAAAAACCATTACAACTAAGAATGATTAAACGGTCTATTAATACCACATAAATATACGATAACGTTCCAAGAGAAAAGTAAGTTCTCATCAAAATAACCATTTATTTCATCCCCTTATGCATATATGTATGTATTATATAGCATGCGCCACGTCAACCTTCTGATCACTTGCAGACATACAAGGTAGTGAAGCAGCTGCTAGCCGGCGCACAGATGAGCTAGCAGAACAAGCCCATGCATGCCGTCTCACTAATTATTTCTGCCTACATATGGCGCTGCTAGGTTCAGTCAGCCAGACATGAGTCCAAGCTCGTGCACTGCACACGTGAGTTGACACCAGGGCTCATGTCCATGAAGGTTCCAACACACACACACATTTAAACTTGAACCACACAAGCTAGCTACCAATCTGCAGAGTGCAGCTAAGCTCTGTGCGGTGCAGTGAAGCCTCTCTCTCTCTCTCTCTCTCTCTCTCTCTCCGTCCTTCCCTCCCTCCCACACACACACAAAAGTGCATAGCCGAGGTCTCTCGTCTGGTCTTCTGTTGCACCACATGGAGTCACATGCACCAATGCCTCCTCCCTCCCCTTTTCTTCTTTTCACAATCCAATTCGCAGAAGAGAACAGTTTTACATGTTTCTGTGTGTATCTACTGTTTGCCTGGCCTTTGCATCTGAAGCAAATATTTTTTTCCTTTTTACTGGACCTATGCACTGTGGATGGCTTTGCATAGAGCCATGCAAGCACAGATCTTTCCTACCTCCTCTTCCCGAATCTAGTCATGCTCAGGGTTCAGCACTGGCCTCTTGTCTAGAGAAACCATCAGTGCGTTGGTATAAACAAAAGGTTAGCCCACTGACCTAAAATTATGAATGAATCAAGCGCATAGTATACTCATGTTTGACAAAAGGTCTTCTATTGATAGCTCTTAGGTCTTCTATTGATAGCTCTTATTCATGGTTTACCTTCACGTCCTAAAGTAAGATATTCCTAGGAATAATAGAGCATCTAAAGGCCTTGGTTTCATCAAGTTGAACAAAGCAGAAGTTGATCATCATTCAGGCACCTTTTCAGCTTAAGCAAAGTGGTGAGTGGAAAAAACAATCAAATCAATGATCCCTGACCTTAATTAGTTTCTCGAGAATATAGAATATCAGATGGGAACAATGGCAGGTGATTGAGGGGATGTTTTCTTGAACTTAAATTGATTTCTCAAGATAGAAAGAAAGGAGCTGCAACACTAAGGTTGACAGTAGTCCTATGCTCAGTAGTTAACTTTGTCCCCAAAAAAACACCATAAAACACAAAAAAGGGGATCAATAACACATCCACTACGGCCACAACAAAAGGCAGGACTAGCCATGTGCCACAATTTGTTAAGGTAAAAACAACTTTAACACATTTCTAATAAGACATTTAAATGTGATCCAAAAAGAATTAAAGAAGAAGGACATCTCTACTCACTGTGATATATGTGGATTCCATCATTCAGTCCTGAGCTGCTCTCTGATTTAATTTCGAGGCTTCCTGCTTATCCAAGTACCAGGTAAATTAAGGATCACAAGATTCATTTGTTTGTCCCCTGAGAGGCAAAAGATCTGCTCCCAATTTCATGGTGTATGCTACGTACTAACCTGATCTCTCTCAAGGCCTTGACATGTGTCTCCTTTGGAGCATTTTCAGAGCATCTTGTGTGTACATAGAATGTGCAAACGCACACGATGGCCTTGTTTACAGTTTGGTGTATCATACTGTTCAGCTCGGTTTCCCGTTCATGTACAAATCATAAAGAGATATATACTACTGGAATACACAGAAAAGAACATGTGGTGTAATATTTACTTTCAGCCTATATGTTACGCAAATTAAACATACCATTTCCAATCAGATTTTTTTTTCATATCTGAGACTACACACATAACCTAAACGGCTAAACCAGGCATAAAAGTTTATGGCCCCATCAATACATCAGATAGCATGTGAGCATATATACTGGCAAGTTAGAAGGACAATGAGAAGATGGGACAATTTACTAGCAACACAATAACATGGGATGTCTCTACAGCGTGCTAAAAAGGAAGCCTGTAGGGAAGTGCATATGCAGGGAATTAACCAAGTGACTGAAGAATGTTGCGAGCAATGATTGTCCTAGTGAGCTCCTCTTTTGATATGCCTCCCTTGAGGTGGTCTCAGCAGACTCTGATACAAAGATTTAGATTTCCCTGGATAAAGTGGGAGGGAGGGAAGCAAGAGGAAAAGCAAGTGGGAATCATTAGAAGGTGCCAACTTTCTGAACCCAGTGGGTCCACTATGGATCAAAAGTTGCCCAATGACCTCTAAATATGCGGAGTTTTCTAAAGGCTGTGACTCCATACTGTAACTCTTATGTACCAAAAGAATGTTGTCTTAAGCATGGTATAGCTAAAGATGGAGGCTGTCTTTACTGATTTTCCAGGAAAAGAAGCAATGCATTACCAATGAGAAGGTAGAAAATTCTTTGAACAATGCAAGATTTTCTTGTAGCGGAACAACAGATACTTACAAATATGATGTAGTTTTGGATCTCGTGTGCAACTTATGTGTCATGCAAAGCTGAGAAGGCTCCTAAACTTAAAAAGAAAAGAAAAGAAAGAAATTGCAACTCTATCATGTTATAGTTAAAAGATATTGGCATACTGACTTGCTTAGGAAAGGGCATGTTCTGTCAAAATACGTGGTGAAAGAATAGAAACAGAAAAGCATATGTACACACATGCACAACTTAGGTTATAGGAAATTCATAGGATAGGACCTGCATATGTTGGTGCAATGCAGTCAGGAAAGAAGCATAAATCCAAAGAGAACTGATAGATTCCTCTAGTACCTTCCTTTGGTCCAAGGGATTTTCATACCTGCAGAAAAGCAAAAGTCACTTTTGAAGTTTAAAGGAAACATGGAATTGCATCGGATTGTCACCATCAGAAAAATCAGAATTTGTAAAGGCTTTACTTGGAAAGATGGCACTTCTTTTCACACAATCCACAAACGGGCAAAGGATCCTAAGAAGAATGTGATACAATAAATTGCTTTGCAAAATCTAAATATTTCTTTCTGTGACAAACAGTAATTAAATACACTAACCTCTATAAATAATTAAATAATTGATAGATCATCCGGTCAGTGTAAAACATTACAATATAAAGTGATAAATGCACCAACTAAAAGATGATCCAAACCTTAGCGTTGAATTCAACAAGTGCAGTATAGGAACCATATTGCGTATGTGTTGTGGTCGGTATTGGTTGGGCATGGGTCCGAGGACCGAGGGTAGAGCACTCGCTCTTGATCGGCTGGCCATACCGCCACCAAGGCTCTGAGACCTGTTGAAGAAGAGAGGAAGACTAGAAAACTTTATTTATTTCTTTGCTTAATGATAATGGGTACAATGTTGTCCTTTTATAGGGATGGCTAAACTTAACCCCTAAGAAACATATATCTATATTAAGTAAACTAATCCCTAATAATAGGAAAGTTATCTCTTATACATGGAAATAATCTAAAGGAAATAAATCTAAATAATAAGGAAATTGCACCGGGGAGATATTGTTCACGTGTACGGCGCTACAATGCCGCGCGGTACTGTTCACAGTGCTACAATACTATGCAAGTACTGTTCATCCACCCCGCGGTATTGTTCGTGAGCCTGCTGTGTGCATCTCTGGGATTCTAGGCCATAACATTACACTCCTCGCAGCGAGACAGCTCGTCTTCGAGCTGTCAGGTGGCGGCCATGGTTGAAGTCCTTCGTAACTCTATGTCGACGAGAGGACACGATGATGATCTTGTGTCGCATGGAAGAAAATCGACGAAGCTCCAATGGACAGCAACCCCTAGGTGTAGTTTGATGACGCAGGAGACATTGAGGACATGGGCACCCAGCACAGAGCAGTAACATCACCATTCTTGCCTTGGGATGCAACGGTTGTAGAAGAGATGCAACGATGTTGATGACCCCTACATGGAAGCAGTTGTGCTCCACACTTGCGGAGGCACAGTGTCGGCAGGTCATGTGGAGATGACTGCCGTTGGATAGCGACAACCTTCTTCCTTGGCAAAAGCACCAAAGGTGAAGTCTGAAGAGGAGTCGTCGTTGGTGACGTGGCCAGTGCCAATGCTGGCGTCAGGGAAGGTGGTGGCAGCACAACCTTTGCAATGGCACGCGACGCCTCTTTCTACTCCTTTAGCTTGTCCACCAACTCATAGCCTTCTTCAAGGTGGCCATCATATTGTCGAGTAAAGACCATATTTTCTTGTTGCTAGCCATCAACATGTTCAACGAAGATAATTCAGCACCGAAAGCCATGGTGAGTGGCTCTGATACCAAATGGGTCGATATTGGTTGGGCATAGGTCCGAGGACCGAGGGTAGAGTACTCGTCCTTAATCGACTGGCCATGCCGCCGCCAAGGCTCTGAGGCATGTTGAAGAAGAGAGGGATGTTAAGGGTATTAGAGATAGAATAGGAATCAGCATATTCTTCTGTAATATCCTTTTGTACTCCCTATATATTGCCCATTGGGCCTCTTCAATATACACACAATATTCATAACATGGTATCAGAGCTGAGGTTAAAACCCTAACCTCGATCTACTTCCGTTGTTGCTACCCTCGGGAGGATCGATCTACTCTCCCGGGGGCGGCCGCTACGCCGCTCGGCCCCGATCCGGTCGCCTCTGGCCGGAACCCGACCGCTACGCCTCTTCGGGCGGTCGCTGGAGGCTCCTCGCTCTAGATCTGGCTCGTCTTCATTGCCGGCAAGCCCGGATCCAGCCTCTCCGTTGCCGGTCCAGCCTCCCCACAGCCGGATTCGGTGCCCATTGGCTCGTCTTAGCCGGATCTGGCTACCCACGGCTGGCTCTTCCTCGCTGGCCGCCGGACTCTTCCTCGGCCACCCCAACGCCACTTCCTCAGTCATCGTCGCCATCGCCCGTCGGATCCCGCCGGCGCGGCCGCTCCCATGGCCACCTTCTCCCGGTCGCCGCCGCCGGATGGAGCCTGCTACTCCTCTTCGCTCCGAGTGAAGGGGAGATGCGGGAGGGAGAGCGAGCGCGGACGCCATGGTCGCCGTGAAAAAGGGTCAAGCGTGCGTGCGGGAGTGAGGGAGGGGGGTGAAGAGAGAGGGAGGGGAGGGGGATTTTGAGGGAGTTTTCTACTGCTGATTTCTTTTAGTCAGTATTTAGTTATTTTTGTTTTCGAGTATTCTGTTGCGTCCATCCAAGTCCGTAGTTCTAATTTTTAGTTCGTCTAAGCCGTGTGAGTCCACAAATTTATTGTCAGTTATAGAAGTGTAGGAATTTTTCTTTTGCATGGCAGTAGCCGCCGCTCTACTCTCTGAGCCACGTGCAGATCGTAGAAGTCGTTATGATGCCGCCGCTTCTCTAGCCGCCGCCCCGAGCTTCTAAGGCCGCCGCGCGTCTTTTGTACCTTGTGCACTGCGCCGCCGCATTTTGGACTTCGATCTGCGCCGTCATGTTTCTATCTATTCCTCTTTGGTTTGATTTGACAGTTTATTCAAAAACTGCACACAACAACGACATTATCAAGACTCGGACGTCGAATATTTTATTTTAGTATTAACCCTTTTTCAAATGCAATGCTATTGCATACGCTTTGCATTTGAGAGGGGTGTTAAGGGTATTAGAGATAGAATAGGAATCAGCATATTCTCCTGTAATATCCCTTTGTACTCCCTATATATATTGTCCATTAGGCCTCTTCAATATACACACAATATTCATAACAAGGGAGACTAGAGAATTTTGTCTATTTTTTGCTTAATGATAATAAGTACAATGTTGTCCTTTTTATAGGGATGGCTAAACTTGACCCCTAAGAAACATATCTCTATATTAAGAAAACTAATTCATAATAATATGAAATTTATCTCTAATACATGAAAATAATCTAAAAGGAAAAAAACCTAAATAACAAGAAAATTGCACCCGGGAGCTACTGTACCGCGCAAGTACTGTTTATCTGGCGCTGCAGTACCCCACGATATTGTTTGCGAGCCGTTGTATGCATCGTCAGGATCCTAGACCATAACACTATGTTTAAGTGCCGACAGGTCATAGCTAATCTACTAAAGCCCTGAAACAACTCCATTGTGCCCTTGACCATTTTAAACTAGCCTGATTGCATGAACCATGTCGAGGGGATCCAATTGAGTGATGCACAACTAATTTTATTGATGTCACTGTTATTAACTGGAGCTGCAAAGGAAACATGATGACAGCGCACATCTTCAATTGGACAGCCAGCATTGCCAGGCCTCTCAAGTTTGCCTGTCCCGAATGCCTCCTCAGCTTCCAATCATTGTGGTTATGGATTCTTTGCTTGTCAGTTATCTAGAATATGATCTGATGTTACATATATAAATACAGAATAGTTTTGACAATGTGATCATTACTTTCATAATTCTAGACTTGAAGCATAAATAATCAACTATTTATCCCAAAGAGTTGAACAGCCACGGCTCATGTATGATTGACCACATTTATTAGTGATATTCATGTGTCAGTCATTAGTCATTACCAAACATTAATCTGCTTCCTAACACAATCCACTATTATTGCCTCTTAAAAATCTACAGGTTCCCTAACTGTTAGTTGTCAGAGGACATGACTGATGGTCATACCGGTCTCTCACCATGGAAATGAAAGATATTATTAGTTCGCACATTTACCTCAGCAAATAGGTAGATAACTGTTTATAGTATGAAATATGTCACATCACTCCAGTGTTCAAGATTCAGTAAGTTCAGAGGATGAATTAGACTCCATGATGCCAAATTACTACAGGATTTACCAATTGTTGTAAACATCATTGAATACAAACAACAGCAGAGTTTGCGTAGCACTGACATATGAAAAGAAAACTAATAGCTCTAATGTTTGGGAAAGCAACAATAGCAATTGATTCTAAGGGAATATGCACACACTGCACTGTAAAATGTATGACCAAAAGAAAAGATCTGAGATGTGAATTAATGAAGTTCTTTGTAGACGACATCCTTAGTACCTTTTCCAATTCTCTGGCAGCTGGCACGAATCAAGGCCTATGGATTTCTCTTCTGCTTTAGTGCTCTCCATTCCGCTACCTTCATCCACATAATCAGTATTGGAAGCCAATTCAGATTCAGATGATCTGATTATGTGACATATCTCTGATGCTTTGTCTTCTTCTGCTTCCTTTTGCGTCTTTGCCTCCTATAATCTGAGTCTGAGGAACTATAAGTTGAGCTGCTTTAGATGAATATTTAGAGTCAGTCACTGATGATTCACTGTCAAAGTCAAAACCTGAAGCTTCACTACTATCATTTTATGAATCACTATCTAATTGGTGCTCTTCTCCTACTCTCGGTGTTCTAGAAAGCGTTACACGCTAGGTGGGAAGGCAAACCCATTAGAAAAAGGCAAAGAAGTTTTTTTTTTTAACGGTGGCAAAGAAGCATTTGGCTAACACAATAAGAAAGCCTTCTCTGTACTCATAAGTCATAAGATTATCTGTATTTTCGCTTCCTTCCTCTTTTTCCAGAAGCTTGGTCTTTCTTTATGTTCATAAGCATTAAAATTGCTTCTCTGCTGCTTCACACTGGCTTCATCCCTGCTAAGTCCCTTAGCATTTGATCTGCTGCTGCCGATATTCTTTCACATGCAGCCTGAACCTTATCATTGTTGCAAGACATACTGATTTATGGAATAAGACCCTCTAGTTTATGAAGGCAGCCATCATGTTATCCTGCAAGATGAACAACCCATATTGGTTAGCCAAGCGTTTACTTCAGCCAACAAAAACTGATATGAGATAGTAGCCACAGTACCAGTCAGAGTCAACATCCACGCATTGCTTGGCCTGAAATGCGGTCTCCCATCACTATGAGCCTCTGCATTAGACCTCCTAACACAGTTGCCAACAACCCTAATGCCTAAAATGAAGTAAATCCAACGCAGTCAACCCAAAAATTTAGGCATTTAATTAGTGAGGCTTGTCATACACAAACTGGATTGCCTTAGAAGAAGTTGGCTCTCCAGCAACTACATAAAGAAAAATCATACAGTTTGTGATCATTACATAGCATGAATCCTCCAAGGCAAACCTCGAGCAGAAGGCAGTGGCAAATCATAACTTTCCTTGGCCATGCGAACGCATAGCAACCAATGTAACACCTCCACATTAGGGTCCTTCTCCAAAACCACATCTCTAACAGCAATCTGGATTGTACCACGGTACATGACGATCCTCCCTCGAACCCTCAACAGAGTGCCCAGAGTCACCACCTCTGACATTTTCAATGCCATCTCTGCAGTTGGTCAGAATCTAGTGTCCCAGATAAACTGTCTGCAATTATGTGCTGATGGTGCAGCCACAGGACACATTGTACACAGCCAGAGCCATCATCAGATAGGAAAGGAAGGGGCGGCGTAATCCTCGGAGATGAACCCAAAATCAGATAGGAAAGGAAGAGAGCCCTTACCCTCCTTGCCTGTTGGATGGGAGAGGTGCCGCTATCGCGGTGGCCTAGGGCTTTGCAAACAGGGGGGGTAGAGGCGCCGCACGTCGGGTCACGGGAGGCAGCGCACCGCCGCGGCCCAGCGTAGCCGGAGCACGGCGAGGGAAGATCGCCGCGTGGAGGGAGCCGTGGTGAAGACGCGAGCGGCGCTGAGCACGGCCGATCGGGAGTTGGGAGGCCGCGCGCCGGGAGGGGCGGGCGAGCCGGAGCGAGGAGGCGGCGGTGTGCCGCCATGGCTTGATCCAAATCCAAATTTAATTAAAAAAAGCCTGATCCAGTCTAGGTCCAAACTGTTACAGCCCAGGCTTGATCCAGGCCCAAATTCTGGCCTGGGCCTTAGCCTGAACAATCCTTCACCAAGGCCGCATGCATCGAACGCGAGCAGCGCCGCCGCCACGCGGGGCCGCTGAAATTGCTGCAGTCGGAGAAGGAGGGGAGCGCACTGTCACCGTCGGCAGTGATCTTGACGACGCGGCCATGTCGAAGAGCACTTGACCGACTGCACCTACAAGTGCCGGCCCAAAAATATATGGCAATAGCTTAAAATTGGCAGCTAAATCGTGAGTATTTACAACGTGTAATTGGAGGGAGACGTACGGGAGTCAGGTGGTGATCATTTTGGCTTATTTTTTGTGGCTTATGGTTGAAAAGCATTATAGCTGGCTGAAAAAATACTGTAGCTGACAGAGGCTTATTTAACATAATTAAATTTAAAAAAAATTAAAAAATATAAAAAATATGTTAGCCCATCACAAACAACATAACGAATGCGGCAAAAAAAGAACCAAACAAAAAGTTCAAAAAAGCCAAAAGTTCGAAAAAGACAAAATTATGAATAGTGAAAAATAAGCCGAAGCCGAAGCTTAAGCAAAGCAAGCGGGCGGTTGTCGCAATAGAGCATGAGGACGAGGGAGGACCAGGCGGGCGGTAGGCGGAGGGCGGCCATGAAGAGGTAGTCTGGTACCAGTCGAATTAAGGGGCAGATTTAATCCACTTATGCTTTATAGTTTTTGTACAACGCTATAATAACTCTTATTTAAATAGTGTGTTTTTTAAAAATAAGATTTATAAGTTAATTATAATAGATATTATATTGATTTCAGTTGTACCAGCCAAAATTACATACGACTGTCTCCCTCTACGTAATCTTTCTCACGAACAGCTATAAATCAAAAACCATAAACTATAGCCTAAAAGAACCTATCCAAGAACTCGTCACCATCCTTCCGCCGGTAGAGGTGGGGAGGACTGGAGGAGCAGTGGCCATCCCAATAGGCGACGGTGCCATAGTCGTTGTCTGAGTCCTTTCTTTTGAGGGGATCAAATTGAACTCAGATTATTTTTCAGGGGAAATTGAACTAAGGGCATGTTCTTTGTTTTGACTCTTGCTACAGTATCTAACTTTCAAACAGAGTATTTTCTCAAGACAGTGTCTACAAATTAATTATAGTACACGTTAAAAACCCAACATCTGTATTAGCCAAAATCGCAAGCGGGTATCTCTCTCTCTCCGTAATCTCTATCGCAAACAATCCAAAATTCAAAAATTTCAGCCAAAAACCATAAGACATAGCCATAAACCAAAAAAAGAACAGGCCCTAAGATGTTAGTACATAATAACCAAGAAAAAGTCTACTTTATCTACTGAACTTTTGTGTTGATCTAAATTTTAAATCTTTGCCCTTCTCAAGCATTAATACCGAGACCGATTGAAAGCAGTTTTGCTTCAAGTTGGTGCTAACATAGTAGTGGAGCCCACTCGTCAGCCTCAGCGGGCCAAGTGAGAGAGAAAGAGATATAGACAGAGGAAGGCATCGGTGCATAGGGAAGCAAAACAAGGGATGGCGGCAGTTGTACATGCGCTTCATCACCGATGGCAAGTGACAGCACAAAAAATATGACCGACTGCCAAAATGGGTTGTAGGGGCCACGTAAGGTGAGACGAGGTGACATCGCAGGCGAAGAAGCATTGTGGCAGCGAGGCCATGGTGAGTGGCAGTCGTCCGGTGGAGGAACACAATGGCGGGGGTGCTATGGCCATGCTATCCATGATTTAGCGTGAGCACGAGCTAGGCTACGTCTAGGAGAACACTCCATTGCAAGAAGTCAAACCAATACTCACCGAGGGCGACGAATCAATGGCGAGAATCAGTGCGGCTGATGACGTGGAAGAACTTTAAATTTTGACAGATGGCTACACAGAAATAAAATTAATTTGAGAGGGATACTCAAGAATGTTGAGAACACGAGATGACATGGAATATTTTTGCACGATAACCACTAGAGAGAGATGACGCGAGGAAGCCTCCCAGGCCGATAGTGTCGCCCTTGACAACGAAGATGTCGACGCTGTTGGTGGTGAATATGTCGATGAGGTAATGGTCATTGGGGACAACGATGGTGGCTTGGGCGCTGAGAGACCATGTGGAGGTCATCCCGTTGTGTATGATGAGTAATTAACATCGGTTTAGGAAAAGTCGAGTTTGAGTCGGTTGGTTCGAACCTTGGCGTTGCGCGGTGTAACGGGCTCGGTCGAACTTGGTCAAACCTGGTCAAATGGGATTAGGATGCATATTCTGATGATCCGACGGGTTTGTTGATGTTATTATGCTTACATGTATCGAGCGGTGCTATTTGATGTGTTTCTTGTCTGTGTGGCTGCAGGACGTCAAGGCGAAGTCGTGGCAAGACACGGTGGACCGGACTAGGCGCAGGTGGCGCTGAGGTCAAAACGGTCGGGATGTGTCGAAGACGGCGTGGACTCGAGGTGGTTGCGAGGCGTGCGAGGCAAGGAGCACGGAAGCTTCCCGGAAGGTGCGGGGGGGCGAAACGGAATTTCGCAAAAGCGCACTGGCGGAGGCAGCTCGTTAGGGTTTAGCCGGCGAACGGGTTGGAGACCCATTAGCCAAGGGCTATAAATAGGTGTTGGGGGCTGCATACCCCTTTGAGGTTCACAAGTGTTTTTAGTGCTCATTCATCACTTGGTGTGTGTTCCTCCCAAAAAGCATGAGAGGCACTTGGTGTTCTTGAGGATTGAGAGGGAGAGGATGGATTGAGAGTCTTGTAAACCTTCTTGTTCTAATGTCCATGCGTATGGGGACTCCTTTGTATTTTTGGTTGGAATAATGGGAGACTATGTCTGAGTTGTTCTTGATGCTAGCTTTGCTTTTAGTTTCTGCTTCGGTTCTTTCTTTTGTGCTCTCTGTACTTCTTTGCTTCCTTCTGTTTTGTTAGGAGTTGGTGTTTGAGAAGTAGCAAAATGAATTTGCTCAGAATTGGGTTATCCTCAAATCATTTTGGCTAGCTTACCCGAGAGTAATAAGCTTGCTTCTAATCTTCTTGGCTCCCTGTTCATCTGCAGTTTCTCGGCAGCAGCTCCCTTCCTAGCTATTTTCGGCTCAGAGTTTTAGTAATTTGCATACCTGTTGCTCTGCTTTTTTTCTCTGCAGTTTTGCTGGCTCAGGTTGAGTTAGATTGGCTATCTTCTTGGATATGCTATCTCTCAAGTACTGGTTTTGGAGCTCTCAGTTTAGCAATTCTTTGCCCATTTGTGTGTTCGACCAGCAAGAACATTTAATCACATCTCTCTGTTAAACAACAGTGTTTGATTCCATTTGTCTCTTCTTTGTTCGGTTAGGAAGAGTAGTTCTTTTGCAGTTCATGTTTTATATTTTTGATGGTATGATTTTCTTCTCCAGTGAAGGTTCTTTTGGTCCGTTTTTAAAGATCTTCAGTAAGCTTGGATTCTCGTTCTTCATAGCTTACATAGCTATCGGAGAGTAGAGATTGGTTGAAAATTTGGGGGCGATTTTTACTGGCACCATTCACCCCCTCTGTTGCCATTTTCGATCCTACAATTGGTATCAGAGCCGGTTAGCTCTTCTTTGATAGATCTTTAACCGGTCTCAAAGAGCCATGGCGACGGACAAGTATTCAACCAAGCCTCCCGTCTTTGATGGCCTGGATTACCCCTTCTGAAAAAGCCGAATGGAAACATACATCCAGGCTCAGGGGTATGCCATCTGGCGGAAGGTGAAGGTTCAGTTTGTTGTTCCTGCCGATGAGAACATCAATACCGGGACTATGGCTGATGTTGAGGCAAACGCAAGGGCAAGGAACTTCATCATTCAGGGATTGAGCAGAAGCGAATTTGAACGCATCTCTCACCTGTTGTCCGCCTTCGATATTTGGACGACCCTCGATGCTTACCATGAGGGCACCACCCAAATAAAGGCGGTGCGACAGGACCGATTCAAGCGAATACTGACAAATTCAAGATGCTTCTGGCGAGTCCCTTGACGAGTGCTTTTCTCGCTTTCACAAGATTTTGAGCAACCTCCGAGCCGTCGGTCTCACATACTCCGACTCGGGTAGCGCTCGACAAATGCTTTCTGCACTCGATCTTTGGGTTTGGGAGATGAAGGTGACTACCATCAAGGACACCACGGACCTCTCGACCCTGACTCTTGACGCGCTTTACACGCGCCTCAAGACTCACGAGATTGACATAGTCTCTCGTCGGTCGAAGTCTCAGTCGATGGCACTAGTCACCGATCCCACTTCGCTTTCTGGTTCTTCTGCCGATTCTCTTTGCGGGTTCTCCCTAGCTGCTCTTTGTGACGTAACTGATGATCAATTAGAGCAGCTAGAGGATGAACAACTGGCCCTCCTAGCTCGGAAGTTTTTCCATGCTTACAAGAGGAGGAGGGACAGAAAGAGAGGTGGACCAGTTATTTGCTTCGAGTGTGGTGGCCCCAACCACATTGGGCAACCGCCCCAAGGCGGGAAGGGCAAAGGAGACTACGGCGGTTCGAGCAAGAACGACTACCCCGACAAGAACCGCAACAAGAAGCCCCTAGCTTAGACGCAAGGCAAGAAGACGTTCCGCGACCTTGGGAAGGCTAAAAAGCTCTTCCAGTGCGTCCTCGCCGCCTTCGACGACCTCGACCTCAGCGAGGTGGAGGGATGGAGCGACGACGACGGGACGGGTGACCAAGACCCCAAGGGCGACGACGACTTCTCGGTATGTGCTTCATGGCCCTTGAGGCTAACCGAGCGACAATGAGCTCTACTCCGACTCTGACGAGGTATACCCATCTTACGACCAACTTAATGATGCCTTTCTTAAGCTAGGTAAATTTCATGCTAGATCTAGAGCTAGATGTAGCGAGTTGGAGAAGGAAGTAGATAGATTGTCACGGGAGCTTACTTCACGTATATCTGCTCCCTCCCGTGACGAATGTGATACATGCCCTGCTTTGCTTGGAGATATGGAGAAGTTAAGGACTTCTCATGATAGTGTGACCTCTGAGCTTGATATACTTAAGGTGGAGAATATTAGTCTACTTGCTGAACTAGAAATGAGTAGGATAACTCCTTCTTCATTTACTGTTGAGACTATTTCTTGCACCTCATGTGAGGTTAAGGACAATGCTTTTAGAGGTCTTTACACTATGCTTCTTGATCTGTCCGAAACATGTGAAAATTGCAATAAGTTGAAAATGAACTTAAAACGGGCAGATCATAAAATTACTGGACTACAAGCCTTTTTACTTGAGCCAATTGATTCATGCTTGAACTGTCCTAAATTAGCACGAACTCAAGTCGTCTCCAAACAGTTTCAAGATATGATTGATCATGATAGGAAGTTGTCTCAGTTTGCTTCTAAGGACCCTGTTAGCTCACCATGCATTAATTGTAACAAACTAAAATCTAATTTGATTGCATTGGATGAGAAATGTGTGAAGCTAACTAAGGACCTACTAGAGAAGCCACCTTGTGCTTGTGGTGTGATTGTGGAGAAGGGAGAGAAGCCCCCGGGTAAGGTAGAGACGCCTAGCGACGTGAACCAACCTGCTAGCAGTAGGATGGTCCCTTCTGAGTCGATTGTGCGTACACAAGCCAGTCTTCCCTCTGCTATTGGTTGTTCTTCTGCTCCCTTACCTTCTGTTGTCTCCTCCCCACCTTGCTCTTCTTGCACCTCTCTCTTTCGGGAGTGTCAGTATCTTATGAACACTCTCGAGAAATTTGTAGGAGGCAAGAAGAAGCTCAATCTTATTCTAGACCAATCTAAAATTTGTAAGTTCAATCGGAGTCTAGGATATGATTTCCGTGAGGATGTGAGGAAGCATCCACCTGTCGTGCTCAGACCCGTAGCCGCATGTGTGATTGAGGTCAAGCCCAAGAACAAGAATGTTCAATTTAAATCAGCGGGTTTTGTCCAAAGGTTTACGACGAGAAGGTGACTTCACTGCAGCTTGACCCCTCGGCGAAGCCATCTCATGCTATACGCCTCGGAAGGCGGTATCATTGCACCTTCGCCGAAGGATGGACATTTGATTGACCATTGCTTCAAGCGCCAAGATCGCGCGAAGAGACCGTGTTGAGTCTCTTAGGCGTATTCAGGGTCAGCCCCAGACCTTGAGTGCACCTAAGACCAACATGAGGTCTAGGCTTGCTACTGTTGGTAGCATTGGGCAGCATCGAGGACTTGGTTCTTCCGAGTTTTCTATTTTTCGTCCTCATGCTTCCTCTGGTCGTGACTTCCGCCGTTCTGAGGGTAGATCTCGCTTTCCCCATCGAGATGCCTACCTGCGGCGTGATCAGCATGTTGTCGGAGCTCCGACTCGCTCTTCCGTAGCGATCGGACCCGACCAGCGAGCAGTCTGCCCACGGACCTTACGCTTCTTTGAGTGACGAGGCGTAGGGTAGATAGAGGTCGATCGTGTTTGACTACTTCATCCGCCGATCGTTACTCAAGATGGGTGCCAAAATCACTCTTGATTTACCCCGTCTTGAGACTTTACTCTGTTTGACTCGGGTTCGCCGGCGAGGGAAGGAAAGGTTTGGCTTGTAGACTCGGGTGTTCACGACACATGACCGGAGATTCCCGTTGGTTTTCTTCCCTTGCCCGCGCTCCAGGTGATGAGACGATCACCTTCGGAGATGCTTCATCTGGGCGCGTCATCGCCAAAGGTACTAGATGTTGCCTTGGTTAGTAAGCTGCAGTACAAATTGCTTTTCGTTTCTCAGCTTACCGATGACGACTTTGAGGTGAGTTTTAAGAAAAGCAACTGCAAAATTCTTGATTCTTCGGGTAGTCTGGTTTGCGGGATTTCTCGTTTTGGGAGGATCTTTCGTGCTGATTTTTCTGAGTCTTCTGGTGATCCTCTCCGTTGTTTGCTTGCTTACGAGTCCCACGATCTTTCCTTCGGCATAGGAGACTTGGTCATATTGGATTTGACCATTTGACCCGAGTTAGCGCCATGATCTCATTCGTGGTCCGCCGAAACTCAAGATGGTCAAAGATCTTGTTTGTGCTCCATCCCAAGACTGAGAAGATGGTTGTTGCTTCTCATCCTCCGGTCCACGGTGACTATGACCGATGCACCGGACATTGCTCCATATGGACACGGTTGGACCAGCTCGAGTGCAGTCAGCAGGAGGGAAGTAGTACGTTCTTGTTGTGGTCGATGACTACTCGAGGTACTCTTGGGTGTTTTTCTTAGCCTCGAAGGATGAGACGTTTTCACATTTTTGAGGTCTTTTCAGTAGGTTTTCTGTTGAGCTTCCAGGTGCCTTACGAGCGATCCGCAGTGACAATGGCACGGAGTTCAAGAATTCCTACTTTGAGAGGTTCGTGATGAGGCGGATGTAGAGCACCGGTTCTCTTCTCCACGTCCCACAATGAGAATGGCGTCGTGGAGAGGAAGAACCGTACCTTGGTCGAGATGGCTAGGACAATGCTCGATGAATACTCTACACCACGGAAGTTTTAGGCTGAGGCTATAGCCACCGCGTGCCATGTTTCAAACAGAGTTTTTCTCAGGGCACACTTGCACCGCACTTCTTACGAGTTAAGATATGGGCGAAAGCCCAGTGTTTCTCATTTTCGTGTGTTTGGTTGCAGGTGCTTTATTCTGAAGTCCGGAAAGCTAGATAAGTTCGAATCACGTTCTTGTGATGGACTCTTTCTAGGCTACTCGACTTCTTCGTGGGCCTATAGGGTCTGGAACTGCGAGTCTAGTAAATTGGTAGAGACACGTGAGGTGACCTTCGATGAGGCGGTCAGGGACTAGGCCCGACATCTCGAGTTCTTTAGAGCGATCGAGACCATCTTCGTGGATGATGAGGACGATGGAGACGAGGGTTGTCTACCTGATCTAGTCCCTCATCCACCCCTTGAGGTGCCTTCTTCCACCGCACCCCAAGGTGATCAGCCCATGCCTCTAGCTTCCTCTGGAGCTAGTGGCTCTGTTCCTACCCGTCGACTCACGGTGAGGCTACTTCTTCATCTCATCCTGGACCTCCTAGACATATCCAAAAATCTCATCCTTCAGAGCAGATCATTGGAGACCTTGTTGAGCGAGTTACTCGCTCAAAACAACATGTCACTCTTTTGTCTCCATTCTGCTTTTGTTGCTTCCTTCGAGCCCAAGGATATTTGTCATGCTCTATCTGACGACTTTGGGTCAATGCCATGCATGCGGAGCTAGAGAGTTTCGAGAGAAACAAGGTCTGGATGCTTGTTGAGCCCCCTCGAGGTCACAATATCATTGGGACCAAGTGGGTGTTCAAGAACAAGCAAAGTGAGGATGGGGTAGTCATTCGAAACAAGGCTAGACTGGTTGCTCAGGGGTACTCCCAGGTTGAGGGTCTAGATTTCGAGGAGACCTTTGCCCCTGTAGCTAGACTTGAGGCCATTAGAATTCGCTTGTCTTTGCGCTTCTAAGGGTTTCAAGCTTTACCGATGGATGTCAAGAGTGCCTTTCTCAATGGCTTTATTGAGGAAGAAGTCTATGTGAGACAACCTCCAGGTTTCGAGAACCCCAAATACCCTAATCATGTCTACAAGCTTTCCAAAGCGATGTATGGACTTAAGCAGGCCCCTAGAGCTTGGTATGAGAGGCTTAAGTCCTATCTATTGAGACATGATTTCGAGATGGGTAAAGTTGACAAGACCTTGTTCATTCGCCGGCTTGGCAATGACCTTCTGCTCGCCCAAATTTATGTCGATGATATTATCTTTAGCGGCTCTTCTCATACTCTAGTTTCACAGTTCTCGGATGTCATGAGCACCGAGTTTGAGATGAGCATGATGGGTGAGTTGACTTTCTTCCTTGACTTCCAGATCAAGCAGACTCGGGAGGGTACCTTCTTGCATCAAGGCAAGTACATCCGTGACCTCTTGAGACGTTTCGACATGAGTGATGGAAAGCCGGTGTCAACTCCGATGGCTTCTACGGCCACACTTGACCTAGATAAGGACGGCGAGCCAGTTGATCAAAAGGAGTTCAGAAGTATGATTGGCTCTCTCTTGTACCTCACTGCCTCGAGACCGGACATACACTTCTCTGTGTATCTTTGTGCCCGGTTTGAGCTTCTCTCGCGTATCTCACCGTCGAGCAGAAGCGCATCTTTCGGTACCTTCGAGCTACCATTGACTATGTTATCTAGTACTCTTCCTCCTCCTGTCTATCCCTTAGAGTCTTTTCGGATGCAGACTTTACCGGCTGTAGGATAGATAGGAAGAGCACTTCGGGCACCTGCCAGTTCATTGGCACTTCTCTCGTTTCTGGTCTTCGAGGAAGCGGTCCGGTGTTACACCCACCGCAGAGGCCGAGTATGTTCTTTGCGACCAATTGTTGTAGCCAGGTCCTTTGGATGGTCTCGACTTTGCGGGACTTTGGGTTAGCTATCGACCATGTTTCGCTCTTTTGCGATAACACGTCTGCGATTAGCATTGCTAAAAACCAGTCAAAGACTCTCGGACCAAGCACATTGATATCGATATCACTTTCTTCGAGACCATGTACAGAAGGGTGACATCGTGCTTCAGTTTGTGGAGAGTGACCACCAGTTGGCTGATATCTTCACCAAGCCTTTGGATAGCACGAGGTTTTCAGCTCTGCGGGGAGAGCTTGTGGTGGTTTGTCCTTATGGACTGTTGTGAGGGGGAGCTTTGGACTTTACTGCATTATCATATTAATTATGCTTCTGTCTCCTTACTGTTGCATCGCATCTGCGGGTGCATTGGGTTTTAGTCCTTCTAGCATAGGTTAGAGTGTATCTCTTGCTGAGTTGCTTAGACTTCTTGCTCTTATCTTATGCTTTCAGGATAGCTGTTTCTTATCTCACTAGGTTGAGCTCACTCACTTCTTTTAGGCAGTGTTTGGATTGGGGACTTGATGGGATGGGATAGCTCCATCCCAGGTATATGGGATAGGATAATCCCACTTTTAGTTTGGTTGTAAGGACGGGTTAGTCACTGTTTTTTGTTTGAATAGAGGGATAGAATGGGATCTAGTGATTCCACCTCTTGTTTGGATCAAGGAATAGAGTGGGATGGCTGCATATACTCACCTTCCTATGAATTTGGTAGGATTACCTTCTTACCAAGTCAATTGCAATATTAAACCTTACATATAGCTAAACCACAAATCATTGTCTAGTGGCTTGGGCGCTGAGAGACCATGTGGAGGTCATCCAGTTGTGTATGATGAGTAATTAACATCGGTTTAGGAAAAGTCGAGTTTGAGTCGGTTGGTTCAGACCTTGGCGTTGCGCGGTGTAACGGGCTCGGTCGAACTTGGTCAAACCTGGCCAAATGGGATTAGGATGCATATTCTGATGATTCGACAGGTTTGTTGATGTTATTATGCTTACATGTATCGAGCGGTGCTATTTGATGTGTTTCTTGTCTGTATGGCTGCAGGACGTCGAGGCGAAGTCGTGGCAAGACACGGTGGACCGGACTAGGTGCAGGTGGTGCTGATTTCAGAACGATCGGGATGTGTTGAAGACGGCGTGGACTCGAGGTGGTTGCGAGGCGTGCGAGGCAAGGAGCGCGGAAGCTTCCCGGAAGGTGCGGGAGGGGCGAAACGGAATTTCGCAAAGCTGCACAAGCGGAGACAGCTCCATTAGGGTTTAGCGGTGTAACTGGGAGACCCGTTAGCCAAGGGCTATAAATAGGTGTTGGGGCTGCATACCCTTTGAGGTTCTAAGTGTTTTAGTGCTCATTCATCACTTGGTGTGTGTTCCTCCCAAGAAGCATGAGAGGCTCTTGGTGTTCTTGAGGATTGAGAGGGAGAGGATGGATTGAGAGTCTTGTAATCCTTCTTGTTCTAATATCCATGCGTATGGGGACTCCTTTGTATTTTTGGTTGGAATGATGGGAGACTGTGTCTGAGTTGTTCTTGATGCTAGCTTTGCTTTTAGTTTACCTTGGTTCTTTCTTTTGTGCTCTCTGTACTTCTTTGCTTCCTTCATTTTGTTAGGAGTTGGTGTTTGAGAAGTAGCAAAATGAATTTGCTCGAACTGGGTTATCCTCAAAGCATTTTGGCTAGCTTACCCGAGAGAAATAAGCTTGCTTCTAATCTTCTTGGCTCCCTATTCATCTGCAGGTTTCTCAGCACTCCTTCCAGCTATTTTCTTTCGAGTTTTAGTAATTTGCATACCTGTTGCTCTGCTTTTTTTCTCTGCAGTTTTGCTGGCTCAGGTTGAGTTAGATTGGCTATCTTCTTGGATATGCTATCTCTCAAGTACTGGTTTTGGAGCTCTCGGTTTAGCAATTCTTTGCCCATTTGTGTGTTCGACCAGCAAGAACATTTAATCACATCTCTGTTAAACAATGTTGTTTGATTCCATTTGTCTCTTGCTATTCGGTTAGGAAGAGCGTTCTTTTGCGTTCATGTTTTATATTTTTGATGGTATGATTTTCTTTTCTCCAGTGAAGGTTCTTTTGGTCCGTTTTAAAGATCTTGATAGCTTGGATTCTCGTTCTTCATAGCTTACATAGCTATCGAGAGTAGAGATTGGTTGAAAATTTGGGGCGATTTTATCGGCACCATTCACCCCCTCTCTGTTGCCATTTTCGATCCCACAGCACGGTAAGGAGGAGCTAGCGAAAGGGTTGGTAGTGGGTGACGGGGACTCGGTCTAGAGCTATAGAGCTAGGGCGGGGCGGTAGGGGGTGTTGGTGCGTTGAAAAAGCAAAGAGGGCTAGGGGCGGCTAGGGTGAGGAGGACAGTGGGGAGGGGCTTGGGTGGTAGGAGGGGGAGGTGGCTTGAGGGAGGACGACATGGGGAGGGAGGCGGTGATGAGGAGGTGGGAGGTGGAGGAGAGGGAGGGGCGTGATGATTATGCAGAGAGAGGATAGGGAAGAGGGGAAAGAGAGGGAGAAGAAAATGGTGTGGAAGAACTCATAGATCATGACATGTGGGCCCATATTATTTTTATTTGCTGACTCAAATGACTAGTGTCCATGTCAGCAAAAACCACCTAACTTGTCAAAAACCACTGCCATATCAGCGCTATGTGGATGAAAACCAGGGAGGAATACTCTCAGGGGATAAGTTCACACGTTTTGATAGCTAAGAGGTGTCGGTTACCTGATTTTATAGTTTGAGGTTGAAACTTAGAACAAAACCATAGTTCAAGGGGGGTAAAGTAGGTTTATTCATAATAACTATGGCCCAGGCCTTAGCTGAGCATGCCAACCCCTCCCTCACCGCCGGCGAGCACAACAAGGAGATCCGATGTGAGCCTCTCTGCTTGCTCTATTCTATCTCACTGACCAGTGGGCCCCGTGCGACATTTTGCTTAGCCTAATCAGTTAATTGTAAGTAGGTAGTTAGTGTTTCTATGGCATGTGGACCCGAGTAGATTAGAAATTCTAATTAACCACTGATTTAGATTCTGAGCCACTGACATGCGGACCCCGTACCCTTAAAACTGTTGTGTAGACCCAGTCCATAGACTATCTCTGACATGTGGGTCCTAATTCCCTACAACCACTGTGTGGATTGAGTCCATATGGATCGTGACCCCACTTGTTAGTCACTCCTATTTTCCTGAGTAAAAATAACCAAAAAGGAAATTAAAACTAACTAAACCCCACATGTCAGCCACTGCATCTTTTTTTAAGAAAAATAATTGAAAAAATAAAAAAAAATCCTAACCGATCCCAAAATTTCTGAGTTTCTGGAATTTCTGGTCGATTCAAACTTTGAAGGGCCATAACTTCCTCACTTCAATTCCAAATACAATGATATTTGTTTATAAATTCATTTAAATCTAAAATATTTCCAACCAGACCAAAATCATAATTTTGGATTTATTTGTATTTTTATTTGAATTTTATTTGAAGTTGTGTTGAATGTGGATACTTGCACGTGTACATACTTTAGCGCTTTGAATGCTCGCGTCGCTGATGAACAAGATCCTACACTAGCCATATTTGACCAAGGCAAGTCTTTATAATTGATCATATTGAACCTAGTTTTCAAATACAAATATTTTACTTTCAAATACACGTGCATGCTTACTATTATTATTTACTTAAATACTATGTTAAATATTGTTTGCCTAGCTATACCATATAATTGATACCTACTATTTCCCATTCCTTGATTATTGATAACATCTTCCCGATGTCGCCTTAGGATACTTATAATAGATTAATTCCACCATTGGTTGAATTTTACTAGTTTATGGTTGTGATTAAAAATGTTGTGATGAAATGAAATACAACACAAACATTGCCAACTGAAACTTGAAAACATAATAATAGGAGTGGTAACGTGGGTTACCACTGGAAATAGAAAAAATATTTGATAAATTGGTGGAGACTCAGATGAGTGGTTGGAAGGAGACTGGTGCCGTATCACACGAGATCTGGGTTTGTTGGCTTGTCTCGCCTGAGTCGATTAAGGATCCAATCTTGGACCGCTCTCTTCTACACCCAATCATGCAACCACAAGCCAAGTATGGGATTGATCCGGCTAACTAATTTGCTTAGTTTCAATGTGGACCCCTGTGCATTACATTGGTAGATGAATTTCTATATTTCTATTGTGATTATGTTAGGAGTGACCCGTAATGGTCACTGCTCCTTATGGATTTCGTAAACATGAAGGGTCATAGACTCTCTAACAATGGCTGCCCTCATTGAAAATGTTGCCCATAACGGTTTCATTCTGGGGTGACCCATAACAGACACATGATTTTCTCAATCGCACGTCTACAAAAGCATGTAGTAGATGACATTATGAGTTAATCATATCTTATGAGTTAATCATATCCCACATGTTGAATCGAAGAGCGACCCCTACAAGCCTCCACGCACGATACTCATCGTCGTGGTCGAGTCACTGGTGGAGACATGTTGAAGTCCATCGGGCACCCCGACCACCTCACACTACTGCCACTCTCCACCCGGTGGTAGAACCACCGCCACATCCAGCTCGACTCCCACTTCGTCCGCATCGCATTTGCGGAAATAGCTTTATGCACGCATATCGAAGAATGAAGTTGATGCTTCCCAAGTTGGAGTATTCGCCCTCCACGAGTTTCTTTGGTTGGCACCAAGCGTTGTGCAGGAAGGAGGATAGCGCCGGGCTTGGCCACATCATCTCTGCCCGAGAAGCCCAATAGTACACCATTAACCGGACGAGGGCATTGGGGGTCAGCTGCGCCAGCTCCAACCCATACACCCGAAGGACCTCACCGATGAACATCATCGTTGGAAATCGGAGACCGGCATCGAAGTAGGCGGTGAACACGACCGTCTCCAAATCCATCGGGTAGGGCTTTGTCTCAGCGGCGGAGGGTAAATGGACTGTATCACGGTCTGAGATCTTCCTGTCACACACCAGAGACCGAATTAGTTCTTCGGTCGCCAGACTCTGCCCCAGCATGTTCGTGCACACGTCGTTCACCTTCTTCGTTGCCTTTCATCGCTTGTTGGTCATCGACGGATCGCGTTCAACTAGCTCATACTCCACCTAGGTCACCGATGAGCTCATGCGGTCGGACACGCCGCCATGGCTCGATGAAGCACTAGCGGCAGTGTGACGAGAATGCTAATCGCTGCCATGAGCCATTCACTAAAGATGAAGGGCAACACCGGTTAGCACGCTTGCAAGCAAGCGCTAATGGCACGGTCGAGGGAGCGGCGATAGCGGGGGTGACTGCTACAGTGGAACCCACGAGCGAGGGCACTAACCAGCGCACACGCGAGGAAGAAGAGCAACATTGGGGGGTGGCGGTTCGCCAGGGGCACTGGGCTTTAAAGGCAAAATGCCTTTTTCGGGCGTCCCTTTAGAACTCATGCCACAAGATAAGACGGCGCACGACGCGCCAACCACAAGTGGATGCGTGTCCCCCCAATACAGCAACCGTGCACAACCATAGTCAACAAGACCAAACACATGGGCTAGTTCCTTACCAGGCCGAGAGGACGGCAGGGGCCAAACGGCCTAGGCAACATGTTTTCGGCTTGCTCAAGATGAAACCCTTTACCATGAAAGGCTCATGTTGTAAGAATGGCCCCTACCGGCATCCATTCGGCCTACTGAGCCAAAAGGCCCAATAAGGCATGTAAAAGATATGTGTACCTTGGAATAGTACCCTGTGGTAGGGGTGTTATTGTAATAAAGTCTTATGGCCATGTGTATATACTTCTTTGGGTTAACAAGGGAGGGAGGATAGCTCATTTCTCATACTCACTCTACTAGTCCCCTCTTCTACTGTTTGGGTCATAGCCACAGCACTACCCTTGCGTAGTTTTCATAAATTAATGGTTACTGGATAATAATGATTATGGACGGAAGTATGGAAAATGGTTATGATAACTCAATATGAAAATAAATATGATGAAGAGCACTCGTTCTCTTGACTTAACTAAACTGGACATTTTGGTTTTAGTTAAAAATGGTTTGGAAGCTAGCTATAGCATGTTATTTGGTAAATTAGCTTCACACAAAAAAACATAAGACCTTCCCTTGGTTATGTCTGACATGTAGATATATGTCCCTATAAATGTATTCTGCTATAGAGACTTGCTGAGTAATTTTGTATTTATTATTGCTTAATATGTGGTTTTAGATAATGGAATTGATGATCCATTATATGGATACATCTATGCCCCTAGTTATGACATGGAAGATGAATGTCACGACTAGGTTTAGCCTTAGTTGATTGCCTATGGCAGAATATGGATGTCTCTTTTGGTTTATTTACTTTCCGCTTTTTTATTATGAGCAATCTCATTTGGCCCATCGGCCTGTTCTGTAAAATTTATGGGTTCTTATGTAATATGAAGTATCCTTTTATTATACACATATATAGATGTCATATTTACCCATGTTATATTACGTGAGTTAGCTACTGATCTAGAAACTAGCTCAAAACACATTTAAAATTCGAATTGAAAAATCCAGATAACTACATTACCCCTTTCAAATAATCTTATTTATAACTAATGGTACCCCAGTTACTACAGTCCAACGCCTGAAGTCAATGCCAATCCCAAGTCGTCCCATAGCAGCTCGGTAGCGATGGGGTGATATATAGCTGGTCCACTCTTTTTATTTTTATTGTAATTGATACACTTATTCCTCAAAAGGATAAAATGAAAAGCTTGGTGTTAATACACCTACCATGTAGTATTTTTACTGCTCGTCGGCGTACGCGTCGCCGTCGTCCAGCAGTCCAGATCTATACCCCCCACTAAAAGACACGCGCTCGGCACTCGCCTAGCTAGCGACACATGCCTTCGCAGCGAGCGAATCAAGCCGTGCCGCCTAATCCAATTTGCCATATCGTGGGGATTCCACGGCCGGTGGTTAAGCTCACCAAACCGTGAGGGCGACGGCCAGCGAATCGTCCGCGCCGCTCCGTGGATCGTCCATCGCTCTCCTTCACCTACTCCGACATTGCTACGTCGCTCGCCCGGTGGCGCCAGAGCTTCACTGGCATCACTGCTCTCCGTGTGACCAGCAGATCCAACTGGATATGCCATGCATGCTGCCAGCCTGCACAAGTGACAAGACACATGCTAACGAATCGGCGTCCTGTTCGGGGAGTTTCAGCTTCACCGGCTGATCCCGCTCATATCAGTTTGAGTATCTGATTTTTAATTTATTTTTTATTATTTTTAAATTTTATTTTTTTATTTTTTAACTTTTTTGAGTTTTTTTATATGTTCTTTTTTTTCTCGTATTCGTTTGTGTTATCCGTGATAGATTAATCTATTTTTTCTATTTTTTATATTTAGTTACGTCAAATAAACCAATATCAGCTACAATATAATGTAAACTAGCTACAGAATAATTTTAACCATAAATCAACTTATTTCAGTCCAACCAAACAGCACCTAAAACATCCTGGAGTGTACGTAAACCGATCTAGATCAGCCGAATCCCTCTTAATTTGTACGAGGAACCGGTCAGCCCTCTGTCTCTATACCTTGTCTGAGAAGCTAGCTGCTCGAAGAAGTGGAATTATGGACACATGTCCACGTTCTCAAAAAAAAAAAAAGAGAAACGTTCTACAGAAAATGATCGTTTTGGCTACTTTCTGTTGTTTTTAAGACACGTTTGGGTTTTGGATCACGCATTGAGACACCTTTCGTACGGCAGGTAGTAGAATTAAAGCATATGTGATACCCATTCTCTACTCATCACCATCTCCTAATCTCAAAACAACATTATTTTTTTTGAAAAAAGTTAAGTGTCAGAATAAGTTACCCACTGAAACATCCCTGTAAATCCCTGTAGAAATTTGTGAATTTTTGAAATTTATTATGAATTTTTGTAAATTTATGGAAAATTTACCCAATTCGGAAAGCTTTGCGAAAATACGCCTTCCCGATTCGGAAAACCCGTTTTCTTTCTCTCCCTCGCGTCTTCGCTCACGCGGCGCTTTCTCCGTTGCCTTGCGAAGCCGCCTCGGCCGACATGACGCGAGCGGGCAGGCCACCGCCGCTTGGCGGCGCTGGCCAACCCACCTACTGACACTCGGTCGGCCAGCCCACCTACCGCCAGCCACCGCCAACCGCCACGCCGCAGCGCAAGCCGCAGCACGGCGTGGGCACGCCCTCCTCAGCGATCGCGCACGCCTCCCTCTCTCACGGTCAAGCGTCGTCCTCTGCGCGCCGGAGGCCATGCCGCTCCCTCACGCCCTCGTAGTCGCCAAGACCTTCCCGTTGCTGGTGCTGCGTGGGAGAAACCCCGCCGCACCCCCTCCTCGTGGCTAGCCCGTTACACCCATCCCCGAGCCTCCCTGTTGCGTAGTGTCTGCTCCATACACTCCCACACGCCTCTCGGTGCAGCCGATTTGGTTCCCATCGCTCCTGTCGCCGGCGATCGCCTCCCCTGGTCCCGGTGAGCCCTAGCTCGATTTCTGTCGATTCTGTCCATTTCTTTCCGATTCCTTGCTCTAGCATGATCCTTAGTGTATGCTGAACACCGTAGAAGCTTAGGTTAGGCAGTAGAATTAGCCGATGAGAAGGTGGTGAGCTTCATGAGTCGGTGAAAAGGCCTCACCGTGGCTAGCTCGACTGAGCTATCCTCGAGCTAAGCTACCACTGCCATTAGCTACCTGCAGTGCTGTAGATGGTTAAAGCACAGCCAATTTGGCCAGGGAGTCATCGGAGTTGCTTAGCGCCGCCGTGGAGGTCACCTTCTTCCCGGCCGACGCCAACCACCGTGGGTCATTCCCGCAGATTCTAATGTGCCAAAATGGAATCCTAGGGTCAAACCGCTTCACTCTGTGAAACCCATTCCTACCCTAGTGCCCTGCCGTCGCCGAATCGCCGGAGAGGTCGAGCTCTGCTCGCGGCCGGAGAAAGGGGGCGGCTAGAGGAAGAAGACGACCTAGGGGCGACGTGGCCGCATCTAGGGCGTCGACTCCATTCTAATCGAGCCGTTCGTGTCGGTTTAAACGTGAGCCGTTGATTCTTCATAATGGTACCATCCGAGCGCCCGCAGATGCGGGATCACGCTCGTTCGCGCGGGGCACGCGTCGCTCATCGGCGGCGTGGGGCGTCTGCTGAGCTTCGCCCGCAGCAGCGTGGGCCGTGGGCCGCACGGCCGCCGCTGCCGCCGCACTGTGCACGCGGGCTGGGCTGCACTGTTCACCAGGCCGAGCCCGTTACTGTTCACCGTATTTAAAAATTCAGAAAATGTGTTAAAAATTGTAGAAAATTCTAGAAAATCCCAAAAATTACAAAAATACATCATTTTGACCAGAATAAATTCTAGAATTTAAAAATGATATTTATCTTCTTAAAATGTAATTTTAAGAGTTTATAAAATCAAAATATAACATTAGGCTTAGTAAAATATATTTGCTTTTAGATAAAAATTGAAATGTTATTAAATTTTGAGAAATTGAACTTTAGAATTATTAAAACTTATTTTAAGTAATGTTGTACATTAATATTTGCTTGTTTGTATTAATTTCCTTGAAATAGCTAAAATCAAGGTTTGACATGTGCTGTTATTTTATGTGTTTGCGTTAGCTCCCGAGCTTCTCGAGGCTGCAGATCCAGAGCCAGTTGCCCAGCTGTACGAGATTGTTGAGATACCGGATCGATGTGCAAGTCATGAGTTTTTGATCATGTTGAATCCCATGAAATTACAGTATATAGTAATTAATTGCATTATGATTAGTTATCAAATGCTTGTTGTTAAAACTAAAATGTTTAGAATGGCATGATATCTAGTTACTCCTACCACTTACAAATGCCCTGTTTACTTGATAGCCATATTCACCTTGACAACCTTAGTAATTATGAGTTACTGCATTATGAATAATAGATTATATCACATGACATTTTGTACTACTAAGAGACTTTGGCTACTGGCCATTAGAGTTGGAAAAACTTGCACCAAGGGGAAAGTCAAGAGTGGGGGCGTCATACAAGTGATGGTCGCCCATGGCTTTACTTTGGGAGAACCAAGGGGGAAGTCGGGAGTGGGGAGTCATCACGTAAGTGATATCAACCCACGGCTTCACCTTGGGAAAACTAGGGGGAGGGTCTGAATGTGGGGTCTTCACATAGATGATTCCATCCCACGACCAAACCCTATGATTGGACCGAGGGTAGAGAGGCTGGTGGTGATCCGGTTAACCGGATTGGGCCTACCGCTTTACCCTAGGATGGAGGCTGTTTGGTTGGTGGTGGCTGAAGCTTAGGAGTTCAGCAGAAGTTGTGGTTGGTGCCTCAGTGGAAAAATGTAAGGACAAGAACCTTATGCCAAGTAAAGAACATAGTGATCGCTTAAACCACAGGAGTTGACTTGTCAACACTGGTTTAGTAGCTGCTCAATTCGATTGAACCTCTACAGGCTAAGGTGTGTTGATGCTGTGGGAGTTGGGTATGCTGCGGATACCTAACAATGGTAGTGTTGGCTTAAAACGGCAGGGGAGGTTCGGGAGGAACATGTGGCGTGATCGAGCGATGCTACGGTAGAGTCTATATAAAGAAGCGGCGGTGAAACGACCGGCTTTCTTAACTCGATCATGAGGGTTAAGGAATCGTGTGGGTAAAGTTAAGCAAACTCTGCGAGTAAATTAATGGTATTCGAATACTGCAGTGCTTTAGGTTAATGAAGTTGTGTTAATTGGGTGATTCCAACAATGAGGCATAAGTAGATCTTTGGAATTGAATTGAGATATGGATGAACACTTTGTTGATTAAAAACCCCCTGATCTTAAGGAGCAAATGTTTTAATTTTGATTGTTTGCAAATAAAACTGCATCCACAAATGTAATAAAACCCTATATGCCAAGCCTTGAATATCCTTGCATATAGTAAAGAAAGAATTACCCTTGTGACTTGCTGGGTACGGTGGTACTCATGACTTCATGAACAAATTACCGAAGGACAATGGATGGAAGGAGGCCGGAAGAGGAAGAAGCCTGGAGGAGCCAATCGTTTTTATGATGATTGGTGTTAGGTCTTAGCCGCACTCAGGCCGCTTGGGGTGTGTTGTGTAATATGTTGTGGTTTGTGGGCTTACGCGCCCGTTGTTATACTCATATTAAGCATATGTTGTAATAAAGGAAGTCTATATTGTATGCGTGTACTGTTATGATAATCGCTTTACAAAAAGGAACGTTGTTACTGTGCATTTCTGTACGGAAATGGCGTTCCGTAACGTCACCAGAAATGGGGGCGTTACACCCACTTTACAAACATTTGCAGTACAGTTTGTTCGGCTTTGCTAATTCTCATTTGCCTGCGAATTTTTAGAAATCCCGGTCACCTTTCTTCACCGTTGAATCTCATCGTAGTTCGTGTAGATCATCCTCTCCAACGACAGTGGACAGTGGTGGCAGCGGTTGGCGGATTAGAGCTCAGGTTCACCCGTTTAGAGCTCCCCCGAGGTCCTCGGGCTTAGAGGGAGGCCAGGATGGCGGAAGATCGACAATGGGCGACGGTGACGGCACCGCTAGAAGTAGGGGAGGAGCAGAGCGGTGGAGGTTAGCGTAGGCGACAAGACCAAAGTGGTTAGGAGGCTATGGGTAGTGGTGGCAAATCCGGCGGTGCAGGGGCATATCTCGCCGGAGAAGAGGAAGAAGGTGGCGACATCAGCTTTGGGAGGCGGGGCAGAGGAGGAGGAGGTGGCATTGGCGAGGCGGCGGGAGGCAACACGTGTAGAGAGGGTGAGGTACGGGCTAGCACTACAAACCCGATATATAGAGGCATTTTCTTAATATAGTAGAGGTATTTATTTTTCTTATCTATACATTGTATAGAGATTTTTTTTAAAAAAAAAGCATAGAAGCTCCTTTCTATGCATCGTCACTCTGAATAAAAAGATATTTTATTAAAATACCTCTATATTCTTTGCAACATTTTATAGAGATGCTTTATTGTGTATCTAAGGAAATAGAAACATTATATAGAGATGTTACCTTGTGCCACTAGTATAGCAAAACCACAAAAAATAAAATCTATTAAATACATGGACTCTTGCAAATAGAGATGCAAACGGATCGAATACGGACGGATAACGTCTCTACCATATTTGTTTTCATTTTTTTTCTCAGATGCAGATACGAATACGGATAGCTCGGATACAAATACAAATGCGAATAATATCGAATACAAATACGGAGCGAATATGAATCGAAACGAATATGATCACGGATATTTATCGGAACATGAAAACCCCTTAAACTATCCATCCAAAATCAATGAAAACACATAAATAGCTTATCTTGCCAAAACATTAATGAAATCTAAACAAGCATAAGTATTTTTATCCATAATAGTCATACCATTGTACATATTTTAAATCTTCAAATGGCAGTTAATTTTTTCTATAGTCCTAAATAATTCTTAATGGATTTCTACCATTTACATGCGACTAATAAATTAATTAAGAATTTAAATTTGCATCAGACTGATTTAAATGGCAGTACATCAATTTAATTGGTACAAATTTTAATCTACCGACAATACTAAATTTATTTTTAATAAACATAAATATTTGCTAGTGGTGTTTGTAATTTAATATGACTAGGGAACCTAATGCAGCCTAATGGTAATGGAGGCTTATGGCTTGGTTGGGCTAGTGGGCTGGTGGCAGGGGAGATGAGAGAGGCTGACTTGGGCTGGGCAATATTGGGCTGAAATCATGGATATTCGATTTCGTATTATCTGGATAATCCGTATTCGTATTCGTCAGATATCAGGCCTACTTTATTCGTATTCATTTCCGACAAAAAAATCCATATTTGTTTTCGATCCGAGAATTATCCGAAGAAAATCCGATCTGACACAATCCATATTCGTTTTCATCTGGATCGATCGAAAACTATCCAATCCGTTTTCACCCCTACTTGCAAAGGTTGGTTCTTAATCTCTAGACCTAACGGGAACAATTTTTCTGAACTTTCCACTCTAACCATTTAAACCCAACAAGCTCACTGTTTAGTTGTGTATTACAATATTTATTTGTAGTTTTTTTAACACATATCAATCACCTAAAAACGCTTCTATAGGGTTGGAATGCGTCTCAAAAATGTCTTTGCACAATAAAAACTTTAGGCAAATTAGAGAGACCCTCAATATCGTCTTGTTTCTATAAGATAAAATTCTACGTGTGCCTCAAAAACGTCCTAAAATCATCCCAAAACCCTACGGTACAATATTTTGGAGCGATTTTCAAGTGTCTAAAAAGCATATGACTGTAGGACTAGTTATTTTGAGACAAATTAGAAAGTGCCTCTAAAAAAGTGTCTCTGCAAGGGGTTGTTCTTGTAGTGCAGGTCTGGGCGAGGAGGGGATGGGTGAGTTAGGGCATCCGCAGTGTATAAAAATAGGGGTCATAAGCCACCTTAAGATCGACCTTATACATTACAAGGTTGACCTTAAGCAGGCCATAAGCAAAAAAGGCTTAAGGCCAGTCCTCAAGCTAAAGACCTGGCCATAAGTATTAAAATACAATTTTCTTTTAATCTTGTTGTTCTCTCTCTCCACCAGCCAACTATCAACAACCACATTCAACAGCAGCATTAAAATATAATTTTTTTACTGCCGAGTGGGACTCTTGTTACAGCCGAGCGGTGACATCAAACATAACAGCGGTGGCCTTAACAATTAGATGAGGCCCACCTTAAGATCCATTGCGATATATACACTCCTGATGCCCTCAGGGTTATAGTTGTTGCATGAATCGTGAAGCAATTGAAAAGTGAGTGATCTTCGTAAAACTTCAAGCAACTTACCGATAGACAGCATCTAATAGTTGCAGTGGGGTGGGGGTGGGGGGATGAACTATATAATATATATAGGAGTATTCAGTTCTATTTGGATTATATATTCATCCAGTCACATCGATCCGACAAGTTCTGGTAGACATATCTGAGATTGCTCCATAACTTAACCGCAAGAAAAGGATAAGGAAATTAGCACACAAGCAACATCTCAACGACCTGTGTACGTCAAGCTCACCAAACCAAGCTTCTTTAGGACTGCCTACTTGTAGATGTAATTTATGATATGGGGAAGTTTAACAAACACATAAAACATTAGAACCACGATAAAATGTGCACGAATATTCAATAATCAATTTCTCTTCTAGAGCTGCTCAAAGTCCCAACTAGATCGTAAGCTCAGCCAATTACACCCTCTAATGCAGACTGCAGATTGCGCTACTGCAAAACATGGCAACGTCTCAATGGCCATTTCGTATTGGCATCTAAAACTGTTTTTTTTACAAAGTCTGACTTTCAAACGGAGTATTTTTAAGATAGGGTCTATTAATCGATTGTAGTACACACTTTATAATTTTTTTTATAAGCTATTACTATTCATAAGCTAAAGCTAAAACCAAAAATCAACGCTCAGCAAGTAGTAGTAGTGCTCACTCCTCAACAACACTGCAGAAATACGTACATAGGCAGCAACGGTAAGACGCCTCACAAATATAAAGGCGTAGTCGAGCAGGGTTCAGACACCCTTGTGGAACACAACCGCAGCGCTCCGACACGTCCACCTCGAACTCGACCTCTTCACAACAACGCCGCTCCGCCGCCGTGCACCGCCATGCAGCTCGCCGCGCTGTGCACCGACCCCTTCGTGGTGTCCTGCACCTTCCTCTGCCTCCTCCTCCACCTCGTGCTCCGCTCCCTGCACCCCACCTCCTCCTCCGGGCGCCGCCTGCCGCCGGGCCCGCCCGGCGTGCCCCTCCTCGGCGCGCTGCCGCTCGTCGGCCCGGCACCGCACGCCGGCCTCGCCACGCTGGCGCGCAAGTACGGCCCCGTCATGTACCTGAGGATGGGCACCTGCGGCGCCGTGGTGGCGTCGTCGCCGTCGGCCGCGCGGACGTTCCTCAAGGCGCTGGACGCGCGGTTCGCGAACCGCCCCGCGGTGGCCAGCGCCGTAGACATCACGTACGGGTTCCAGAACATGGTGTTCGCCAACTACGGGCCCAAGTGGAAGCTGATGCGGAAGCTGGCGAGCGTGCACCTGCTCGGGGCGCGCGCGCTCGCGGACTGGGCGCGCGTGCGCCGCGACGAAGCCGGGCGCGCCCTGCGCGGCATGGCGGAGGCGGCCGAGGCCGGGCGCCCCGTCGTCGTGCCGGAGGTGCTCGTGTGCGCGCTCGCCAACATCATCGGGCAGATCACCGTGAGCAAGCGGGTGTTCGACGCGCAGGGGGACGAGTCCAACAGGTGAGGATCGAGGTGCAATATTAGCTTAACTTGGTACAGAGAATCCACCAGCAGGAAGCCCGTGAGCTCATCTTGGTGGATTTTGTACAACCTCTGCTATCCATTTTCCAATTGGAGAGCTTAATTGCGGTTGAACTCGACTTGGTAATTAAGAACATGCAAACATTTCATTAAAAAAACCGACAATTAAGATCCCACTCCAGCCCAGGCGAATTTAACATTGGTTTATCGCCAACTGCAATCCACGGCTCGTTCGTACTACCCATGCTTCAGCCTATAGCGGCATAAATCGGCCTAGGTAAGTGTTCTAGCCAGATAGAGAGACACAATTTTCAGTTTAAAAAAAACACTAAAACTTTTTCCCTCACTATTTTTTTTCACTCTCCACCGCTCTCTCCAATTTTCTGGCTCTCTCACTAATCGTAATGGTCAACATCAGTTGAGATGATGGCACCTTTTGGCCATTAAAATGCAGTAGCAATTTACGGGAATTAACTGGATATACCGATTCCCTAATGGTAAAATTAGGAACACAAAGTTTCAAGATTGTTCTAAATATTTTTCATGCTAACGTGTGAACCAGCACGCCTTGGACCGAAAAGATCTCCGGTGAAGTCCTCTAGTCAGGGAAGAGTACTCGCACACCAAAACACTCGAAACTAAGTGAAAGAAATCCATGTGGAAAAGAAAACATAAATACCAGGGCTATTTTGCTTGAATTTGGCGGCTCGATCGATCGTGTCCGCAAGAAACTGAGGAACTAATTGCGTTTTTTTTTTGTGTGTGTGTCTGTGTGTGTGTACATGTACAGCTACAAGGACATGGTCGTGTCCCTGCTGACGGGCGCCGGTCTGTTCAACATCAGCGACTTCGTGCCGGCGCTGTCGTGGCTGGACCTGCAGGGCGTGCAGGCGAAGCTGCGACGGATCCACCACCAGTTCGACGGCCTCATCACCAAGCTGCTGGCGGAGCACGCCGCCACGGCCGGGGACCGCGCGCGCGAGGGCCGCCAGGACTTCGTCGACAAGCTCCGCGCCAGCAAGGACGACGACGAGGACGGCCAGACCATCACCGAGGTCAACATCAAGGGCCTCATCTTCGTAAGTTCCAATCCAAACTGAATATTCTTTCTTTCTTCCTCCCTCCCTCCTCCCTCCCTCCCTCCCTCCTTCCCTTTCTAATCAATCAATGATCAGCGCAAGTGATCGATATCAGTTAATTGAACCATTTCATCCTTTTTCTTTAATCCTTAGTCTTAAATCTAGATAATTGTTAAAAAAATATTCAAATAATATCTAGACACACCGGATATGTAAAATACAACGCGCATTCGTGTGCATATCACATGGGAACCACTAGGTGCAACGAGCCATGATCAAAAGCTAGCCAAGTAGGTAACCAAGCTACTCGATCGATCTTGGTGCAGTTGTGGGGGCGGATGGTGGGGAGCTAGCTAGTGGGGTGGTTGGAAAGAGATCAAAGCACTGGGACAAATGTTGCTGGTCTCGTTACGATGATGGATGGGGCAGGTCGATCCAAACCAGTCTGGTGATAGCTGATGGTCAGTCTGACTCAAAACCTTAAATCAAATTGCCAAAGTCCGTAGCAATTTCGCCATTCTGTCTTGCGCAGAGGCTTGTTCAATATTATATTATATTCAATTCTTTCACATAAATACTAGCAAAAGATATTTTATTTAGAATTGTGGATTAGATATATGGAGTTAATTACCTGATCTCTCTAGAAAATCGACAACCACAACAACAAAAAAAAGAAATTGGGTGGCATCTTAACATATAAAAAGAACCGCATATATTAGGGGCACCGCTTTAATTAATTAGAAGATGAGAAAATTTCTAGAAATTCCCTCGTTGATAAGAAAAAAAAAAGGAAAAAACAATTCAGTTACGAAAAAGGATGAATAATCTGAGGCATGTGATCGAAAGTACGTCACTTCAGATTTGTAACTTCAGCTCCCTGCAGTTCTGAAAACCACGCTTAAATATGAGCCATAAGTCATGGCATTTTAGCTTAATCTCCCCCAGACCCCCACTTACGTACCACCAACCTATATTATAGACGCCGGATAATTAAGCGAACTGTGAGAGTGTGAGAGATGCTTGAACCGCAAGCCTAGCTATTAATCTTGCCAACATGCAATAATTTAGCTCTATAAGCCTTTCGAATTAGGGCTCGTTTATTTCGGCTTGAGCTTTCGACTTCTAACTTATTTTTCATTATTTATAAATTTTATCTTTTTATGATTTTTTTTAGTTTTTTGAGCTTTTTTATCGGTTCTTTTTTCGTATTCGTTTATATTGTCTGTAATGGGCTACCCCTATTTTTCTATTTTTAAATTTAGTTATATTAAATAAGCCACATTTAGTTACATTGTAATTTACATCTATCTTTGTTTCAAAAAAGAAAAGAAAAGAAATTTACAAATGTGACTGTCTCGATCCTGAACCACATCTGATTAGTGAGCTTGTGCACTACTCATGCCACTAAAGGTGTAGCAAACGGTACTAGATCATGTGGTGTTCTTACCTACTGCATGTCACAGGCTTATAATTTTTGGCTTAGATTTTTGAATTCTAGTTGTTCGTGCGAGAGAGTACGAAGTGAGATACTCGTATGTGATTTTTATCAATATAAATAAAGTCATAATAGTATTTACTATAATCGTCTTGGAGATCCTGTTTTAAAAATATATTTTATTTGAATGCTAGCTACTATAAAAAAATCAAGTTATAAAGTCAAAAGAATCCATCCATGACCTCACTTGCCTTGCAACGCACTGCTGTTTTCCAGCTAGAAATGTTTCCTTTTCCAGGACCTAAAATTATTAACAACAAATGACCATTTTCACGACCAAACTCGAAAGCAATATTTAATCGTCGTTTCTTTGTAAACAAATTGTGCTATCTGGAAGGGGATTAGTTTGGTCCTTGGGTTGGCGAGAAGGTGGCCTACTGTCTGATCTCCCGTACTTAGTTGGCACAGAGTAGCTAGCTTAATTTGCTTTACTTTCTCTTGAAACCATTAAGCTCTGGTTTATTTTTGATTTGAGTTTCTGACTTTTGATTTATTTTTCATTATTTCTAAATTTCATTCTTTAGTGACTTTTTAGCTTTTTGCCGGTTCTTTTTCTCATATTCGTTTGCATTGTCTGTGATGATATATTTTTATTTTTTTATTTTTTTTAAATTTAGTTACGTCAAATAAACCACCGTCAGCTACAGTATAATTTCAACCATACGTCAGCTTATTTCAGCTCAACCGAGCGGTACCTAAGACAACTGTATATTTACGTTGTACCACCAAACACGTGGAAACAACACATCATTCTCAGAGTATATTACCAAACTGAACATATTGCCAAGCAGAGTCATGATAATGTGTTTTTGTGATGCAGCTAGAGGATCAAATGTGCCGTCAATGCATGGTTTCTCTTAACTATGGAACCGAATTGAAAAAAAAACTTGTATGGGACAATGTATCATCAGTCTGAAAATGCGTCTTTGATCATAACAATAATCAATACAATAAGTTGAAAATTTTCCATTTCCATAAGGACCAGCCTCGCCCTGAAATTTGATACCTAAGCGTTTGATCGAGACAGTGCACTTCCATTAGACGGTCTAGGTCTAGGTACGACTAGCCGTGTAGAAACACACACTTCTCCTTCGCCATATTTATATACGTCCAAGTAAAGATGCAGTAAAAACATTGTTTTTTTTTACTGTAAGTCTGAAACAAGTGCATGCATGCAGGACATGTTCACGGCCGGCACGGACACGTCGTCCATCATCGTGGAGTGGGCGATGGCGGAGATGATCAAGAACCCGTCCATCATGGCGCGCGCGCAGGAGGAGATGGACCGCGTCGTCGGCCGCGACCGCCGCCTCGAGGAGTCGGACCTCCCCAACCTCCCCTACCTCCAGGCCGTCTGCAAGGAGGCCATGCGCCTCCACCCCTCCACGCCGCTCAGCCTCCCCCACTTCTCCTTCGAGGAGTGCGAGGTCGACGGCTACCACGTCCCCGGCAACACGCGGCTGCTCATCAACATCTGGGCCATCGGCCGGGACCCGTCGACGTGGGAGGATCCCCTGGAGTTCCGGCCGGAGCGCTTCCTGTCCGGGCCGGCGGCGAAGGTCGACCCGCTAGGGAACTACTTCGAGCTGATCCCGTTCGGCGCTGGACGGAGGATCTGCGCCGGGAAGCTGGCCGGCATGGTGTTCGTGCAGTACTTCTTGGGCACGCTGGTGCACGCGTTCGAGTTGCGGCTGCCGGACGGCGAGGAGAAGCTGGACATGACCGAGACGTTCGGGCTGGCGCTGCCCAAGGCCGTGCCGCTCCGGGCCGTCGTCACGCCGAGGCTCGTGCCGGCCGCCTACAGTTGAGCGCTGCATCGACACGCACGTGACCGTACGTGCTCGTTCGATCGTGTCCGGCCGTGTGGTGTTTAAGGTAGAACGGGTGGTTTGATGTTGCATCCCCACGTAGAATCTGTCATGTTCGTACAGTTAATCACCTGGTTTCTGAACATATGAATTGAATTGCAACCCATGTCTGTCTCAGTTGGCCTTGTCTTTCGAGGCAGACACAATCCAATTCTGAGGCTGGATGCTTTGCCAAAGCGTGTTTTTGAGCTTCGTCGATGTATGGGACAGATTTTGTGAGAAATTATGGGGCATGTTCTTTTCGGCTGTGGTTTTTGGCTTTTGGTAGAATTTTTGAATTTCGGCTATTTACGGTACAGATTACGGAAAGACAGATACTCACTTGCGATTTTGACTGGTACAAATGTTGAACTTTTAACTTGTAGATCGTTTAATATGTAGATCGTTTAACTTGTAGATTCTATCTTAAAAAAATACTTATTTAAAAAGCTAGGCACTATGTAAAAGCTTGCCCGGCTAGCTACTCGCGCGCCTCCGGTGCTTCTAGGCCCTCCACCACATTGAAAGGGCTCGATCGCGCGTCCACCCACCAATAGGGGTTCCAGGAAGCCGTGCCCTGCTACAGGCCATATACGGAAGAAATTAAATCCTGTAAGGTCGTATCACCTTTAGACCCCAAATAGACCCTTCCAATATATATTTTTCGGATTAGTTGACCCTTTTAATCTTATGCCACATGGCGGAATAAGGTGGTGATCATTTTGGCTTATTTTTGATGGCTTATGGCTAAAAAGCATTGTAGTTGGCTGAAAAAATACTGTACCTAATAGAAACTTATTTAACATAATTAAATTTAAAAAAATTAAAAAATATAAAAAATATGTTAACCCATCACAAACAACGCAAACGAATACGGTAAAAAAAGAATCGGCAAAAAAGCTCAAAAAAAATCAAAAGTTCAGAAAAAGATGAAATTATGAATAGTAAAAAATAAATCAGAAGTCAGAAGTTTAAACCGAAACAAGCGGGACGTAAGTCAACCATCTCTTTGCGTAATCATATACCATGATTTGAAAGGAGTCCAATCTCTTAAACTAACTCCCTTCCAGGCATTGTATGGATACCCACCTCCTCAAATAGGTGACATGCTAAAGAAAAACGCTTTTGACTGGGGACAGCAGCAAACTGATGCATTAAGGGGGTGTTTTTTTAGCTTTTAAAAATGGTTTTTGGTTTTTTGTTATAGTACCTAACTTTTAAATGGAGTATTTTCTCAAGACGAGATCTATAAATTAATTATAGTACACGTTAAAAGCCTAACATCTGTATCAACCAAAATTGCAAGCGAGTATCTCTCTCCGCAATCTATATCGCAAACAGTCAAAATTCAAAAATTTCAGTCAAAAACCATAAACCGCAGCCAAAAAGAACAGGCCAACAGACCATGACATCATGTCCAGTCCCAATTTCCAACAAACTTTCACCATTCCGACAGATGCATGTGGAACTGGTTTGGAAGATGTGCTAACGCAGAATGCGGCCACTAGCTTACTTTAGCAAGACCTTGGGTCCAAAAGCCATAGCACAATCTATCTATGAGAAAGAAGCAATGGTAATCTTGAAATCCATTAAAAGACAAGACATTATCTGATAGGAAATGATCAGTCATCAAAATTGACCAAAAAAGTCTGAAGAACTTCACAACACAGAGATTAACTACGGGAGTTTAGCCCTAGGCTGGCTTGTCTTGAGGGAAGGCTCCTCGTGTATCATCCTTAGCTACGGAGAATTTGGGTTGCTAGTATTCTCTTCGTTGGGTTTAAGGAAGAAACCGAGTACATTAAGTTTAGACTAGGAGATTTACATATGAGCTGGAAGTCCTGATCAGTGCTAATTTTTTTTTTGGATCCTGGTCATAATCCTAACTTGGTTTCACCCGTGGGGTGCGTGTTGCGTTCATAACCTCTCGTCTTATTGTCAAAATAAGATGAAAACGAGTGGAGTAAAAAACCACTTTGGAAAGCCGTGTACTCTTATTAGCATGAACAGGGCCTGAGATCCTGCCACATAATGGCCGCGTTGGACAGACAGGGCAATGGCAATTAAATTCTTCCCTTGTGCACCATGAGTTGAGGAAAATGGAGGCTCCTCGTGTATTACCGTTAGTTACTGAGAATTTGAGTTGCTAGTACTCTCTTCATTGAGTTGTAAGGAAGAAACCGAGTACATTGAGTTTAGACCAGGAGATTTACACATGAACTATAAGTCCTAACAGTGCTATTTTTTTTTGGATCTAGTGTCACAATCCTAACTTGGTTGCACCCATGGGGTGCGTATTGCGTTCGCAATCTCTCGCCTTATTGTCAAAATAAGATGAAAACGAGTGGAGTAAAAAACCACTTTGGAAAGCCGTGTACTCTTATTAGCATGAACCGGGCCTGAGATCCTGCCACATAATGGCCGCGTTGGACAGACAGGGCAATGGCTGCGGCCGACCATCCGCACCGCACGCGGCGATGGTCACTGGTTAGCGAAGCCAGAGCTGCGACGACGTATACATATGCCGGCCGGCGGCCAGACGCGCCGGTGCGAAAAGACGCAACATGCCAATGTATATGAGTCCCTGGCCGGCTGAACGCTGAGTAGCGGCGCTGCGTGCATATCGCTAGGCGGCCTGGCCTACGCACCTGAGAGGCTTGCCGGGGCCAAAATGGGCGTGTGCTCCATGCTTGTGTATGGGCCAGCGACATGTGGCAGAATTCAATCGCCTTTCTCACAGTACCTAGCCAAAGGAGACAGCACTGACCTGTTATTTTAGACTACGGTTGATGATTTTTCTGTAACTGATAACTTTTTATCTGTGTTTTTTGAGACGACAGCAGATAACCGAAACGTCAGTATGAATGGCGTACACAATTTTAAACTCGGGAGGTCGTTTGAAAAATCTGCTTCAAGAAGCCATCCTTTTAGTACAACTTTTGAAGAAACCAAAAGCCCAAAAGAACAAGCCAGTGGCGGATGGTCTACGACCCACCTAGAGCAAAACAACAAGGAAAAATTGCCTCCAGATTAGGTGTAGCAACGGGGTTGGGGTCCTGGGGAGGCCCCCGCTGCCTCGCCCCTGTCCCCGCTATCTCAGCCCCACCCTAACCCCATTTGGCATACTAGGGGCAGATTGGCCCCTGTCCCTCGTCCCGACCCTTATAGAGATCTCCGTGGAGGATTAAAAATAGGCTAAATATATAAGAAAAGAATATAATTTTCTATATTAAAAATAATAACTATTATAAAAAAGTATTTTTTTATTTTTACCTAGTCCCTGTGATGAGAGGGCGACCCTCGCCTTTGCCCCGCTAGTGTAACGGGGGCTGTCCCCGTTCCCCCGCAGGGGGAGATTGCCCCCCGCCCCTGCTAGGAAAATTCCCCGTGGAGAAATTGCCACCCATATTCTACATGACGGACATTCCACCATTGTATCTGATCAAGATTTAATTGTTTAAAAGCTCAACTGAATTCCACCATAATTGTTAGTTGTGTGTAGTATAGACAATCCTTAAAAAAAAGAAAAATGCATCGAAAAATAAAAAATATATTTGTAGAATATATATGTAGATACCATTGCGATCTTTTTTTAAGGGAACAACGCATTCGTACACTACACACACCACAACATACACACGCGTATACGCCTACTACACACGTATATAGGTAACCGTTCATCTGATGCTAACAAGGGCTCCGGAGCATGTTCACATTATCTTAATCTTCTTTTAAGGTTGAGGGCAAAAGTAAGCATAAAACATTGCCATATCTCATATTCTTTAACCACACGTATTTAGATCTGGCCAGACGGGCCATAGCAACTGTGTCGCTCCGAAGTATGATATTGTTAGTCTGATCCAAATATGATATGATACGATACAAACAGTAAATGAGTTATGCTGGCTCGGCCCGTCTAAGCATGCCATGCTTGGCCCGAACCTCGACACGGTGGATTGATCTGGTATGACATGAATAATAACTCTTTTATGGTATTACAGTAAAATTATTTGTAGTTAACAATAAAATCACCTATGTTAGTGTTAATTTACTCTTCTAAGTATGGACGGATGACTTGATAATAAAATTAATTATAACTAGCAACAAAATTATTTAATTGATAATAAGAATACTTACGACTGGCTGTAAAAATATTTGCAACTAAACGTGTCTGGGCCGATCTGACGGCCCGCTCTCTCTTTGTATCATGATGGATCAACACGATACGATAATTTATTCGGATTAACTGTGCCAAGTCGTATCAATCAAACCGTGATCTATCTAGATCCACACCGATGCGTGCTAGGCTGCTCATCTGACCAGGTCTGCGCGCGTTGCCGTTGAGCGGCTTTGATGCTTCGTCAATCGTTCTGCAAGTCTACCCACAAGCTTTTCCGGAGATTTGGACATATCTAACATCGTGACAATTAAAAATTCTAAATCTGGCCTTCGGAATAAAAAAAATCCACATCTAACCCCCTTCCCAACCGCGGGATTATGCCATGCCGACACGTAGCGGATCGTGCGGTCCGGACCGACGACCGCGCATAGGCCGGGTCGTGCGGTGCAGGACCGCACGACTCCACTGTTCACTAGGGACCGGGGACCGACGTGCTCTTACGGAGTGCGGAGATTGGAGACATGCGGTCCGCAGACGGAGTCATGCGCTCGGGCTCCGGTGAACAGTGGAATCGTGCGGTTCCAGACCGCACGACCCAGCTACAGTGCGGTCGTGCGGTCCCGGACCGCACGACCGGCCACGTGTCCGCACGGCACAATCCCGCGGTCGGGAAGAGGGCTATATATGGAATTTTTTTGCTCTCGAAGTTAGATTTGAAATTTTTAATTGCCATGGTGTTAGATGTGTCCAAAATTCGCTTTTTCGTCCTCTGCTCTGGAGCACTCGAGTGCACTGTGAGTTTCTTGAGTAGAGATATTTGAAAAAAAAACGAAATAGGGAAAGCAGCCTCCTAGGGAGCAGCTGATTGGAAGCGAAAGAAAGACGCATCCGGACATTTCTCAATGAGGACAAAGATGCATCCGGACATTTCTCGAGAACTCTCTCAGTTGTTTCATGTCCTGCTCATGGAAACACACGAATAGTCACCAGATGCCGAGCCGAGACCAACACTGATACACTAGACAAGGTAAAATTAGTGTGTGTGTGTGTGTGTTTTGCGAGTAAAATTAGTTTCTCCATAAGCTAGTCATCGAATTCATATTCCATGTTTCGATTTCTCTTAGACACCGTGATTCGAATGTTGCTCTATCAAAGCTTTTTTTTACATTAGCAGCAAAAGAATAAAGATGAGATAGAATAGGGAGTGTCTACGATACATGTATATGTAATATTTTTCTCTATTAAAGCTGAATTCAAAATGAAGCATAAGAGAGTGCCGCATCATAACATTCGCTTGGTATCGCCAGATTCAATTATAATGAACACAAATAAATAAATAAGTCAATAGAGCATACATCTAGAGCGTGCTAAATGGCACTCAATAGATCATGCATCGATCAAGATTCTAATCTACATATGTTTCTATGGAACAATAAAACTTAATAATAACTTTTTCGCACTAAATTGCAAACAGAGTTTAGAATTACCGTAGCAACGACATGTGGGCACAATCTCAGTACACTGAATAATTGATGATGACGTTGATTTTTTTCCCACTCGCGAGTTTACTATGATGTGATTTTCTCTCCGATGTACAACTTAGAGTTTACCTAGCTAGGACTGAAAACGCTAATTAAGTTGCTAAGCGCCAAGCAACGCAAGTTCGCGTGCAGCTTGACTGATCCTCGTATGAAATCGTCCTGGACGTGTGGAAAATTTTCATGGGGAAAAAATCGCCATGGGTCAATTCGCACTCTCGCCGTCGAAGGTCGTTCTCAGCGGTCTCAGCCAACAATCTAGCCAAGCTGATGGAGAGCTCTCTCTCTCTCTCTCTCTCTCTCTCTCTCTCTCTCTCTCTCTCTCTCTAGGTTTCCCAGCGGCCATCGCCCATCAGCCAAGCTGCACTCGATCGGCACAGCAATCGACTACCGGACTACGACCGCCGGTTGGGCGAGTCGTGGGTATCATACTGATGACCCGGTCGGCGACGACCGTCGACATCTGGTGGGAACAGTACCCCTTGACCTCTACGATTACGTCCATACAGAGTCGTGGTACGCGGCATTTATCTCACTTTCTCTTGCAATTTTTACATCAGTGGTGTATCGAGGGGGTTATGTCCACCTCCTTCGACTGATACAACGACAGTAGCCTTGCAATACACGCCAGCAGACGGACAAGTACTACTGGTTAAAACTAACAATGTTACTCTCATTGATCCATCGATGTTTGCTGAGCTAAACATCTGACCCACCTCTTAACCCTAAACCAAGTACAACGGTTACTGGGACTCTGCAGTTGTTACTTTTGGTTTCAGTAATTGAAGCCGGGGGGCATATGACCCATTCATATATGTACAAAACCAGCCAACCCCATATGTCCATATATCAATGGCAACATTGTAATTTTCCTCTTATTTGAGGGCAAAACTGTAATTTTATATGTCTAATTTAAATATTTAAAAAGATATCGATAGTCAAAAAATTAAAAGTTCGATTATACCTATATCTAAAATGATATGTATTTGTGACGAAAGAGAGTAACAACTAAGCAAAAAAAAAATCCGACCAAACCCTTGTTAATTTTAGAGGGCACATGCTGGCAGTACTGTTGACATGGTCCGTCAATGCATGGGTCTTCTTCTTCCATGGTTCCATTCCACCCGTAAATAGCTTCCTACTCAGCTATATATTCTCCATCGACCACTTCTTCTATTCTTACGTACTCAAGCTTGAGTGCAAGAAACAAGTACAAGCTAGCATAGACGACATGGCTACTAAGCTGCCCGTCCTGGCGGCTTGTGCCTTGCTGCTCCTAGCTGTGGCGTGCGAGGAAAGACCTTACTGGCCTCTGGAGATGGGGTTCTACGACGACAAGTGCCCGCAGGCAGAGGCCGTCGTCAAGGACGCCGTCAAGAAGGCCATCGACCAGAACCCCAGCAATGGCGCCGCCCTCATCCGCATGCTCTTTCATGACTGCTTCGTGGAGGTATTGCATGGTCTTTTTCTTGAAGACTATGTATCGCATAGTTGAGCATAAACCAGCCCCGGGCCAATTGCCACCTTGTACCAAACACGTCATCAAAATCTAATAGGAACGCCCCCTAGGTACATGCATGCATGCATGCATGCATGCATGATGCGTGAGTTGAGCATATAAAAATACGGTTTTGCTATTATGCCAAGCCGACTGAAATTTTTTTTGTCTCTCAGTCACTTGAAGTTGCACTCTCAATCAACTAAATTTGCAGCCTCCCTCCAAAAAAACAACTGCAACTTCAGGTGATTCAGAGTACAAAGTACAACTAAATTTACATTTAGTTGCACTCTCAATCAACTAAAATTGCAGTCCCCCTCCAAAAAGAACAACTGCAATTTTAGTTGATTGAGAGTGCAACTTCAAGTGACTGAGAGACAAAAAAGTTTCAATCACTTTGACAATAGCCACTCCCATAAAAATAAGGTGCACATTGCATGGCGGCATGCAGGCAGGCTTTGCTAGCTGCCTTGCTTCCTTACAATTGCACGTATGTAGCTTTTAGTGTTATCATGCATGCCAACTTATTTAACAATGAGATGATCTCTTCCTAGTGTGACAAACATGTTTCTCACGTTCTATATGTAAAATAAAACTATAGGGTCTGTTTTTTTGCTGCGGTTTATAGCCTTTGGTTAAAATTTTTGAATTTTGGCAGATGTTTGCTTGTGATTTTAGTTGATACAGATGTTAAGCTTTTAACATGTATTACAATTAACTTGTAGATTTCGTCTTGAGAAAATACTACATTTAAAAGTTATGTACTGTAATAAAAGCCAAAAGCCGTCTTTAAAAGCCATAAAAAACATGCCTAATGTACATGTTTCTTTTACTTACCCGTTTGTTGTTTCTTTAGACATTGGGCTTTACCTTAAGTTAGTGCAAGGAATGAATTCGAAGCACATACTTCGGTAATCGATTAGCTGGACTTACTGGTTGAAGTGTGGATCATTAGGGTTGTGACGCTTCCATCCTACTGGACCCGACCCCGTTGAGCCCCCAGCCAGAGAAGGTAAGCATGCCCGTGCGCGGCTTCGAGCTGATCGACGCGATCAAGGACGCCGTCGAGGAGGCCTGCCCCGTCGTCGTCTCCTGCGCCGACATCATCGCCTTCGCGGCCCGTGACGCGTCCAACTTCCTCAGCAGCGGCAAGGTCAACTTCGACATGCCGGCGGGCCGCCGCGACGGCACCTGCTCCAGCGCCTCCGAGCCTCTCAAGTTCCTGGTCCCGCCGGCGTCCAACCTCAACGATCTCGTCTCCGCCTTCGCAGACAAGGGGCTCTCCGTGGAGGACATGGTCGTCCTCGTCGGCGCGCACACCGTCGGGCGATCACAATGCTCGTCCTTCGTCCCCGACCGCCTCAACGCCCCCTCCGACATGGACGGCGGCTACGCCGGGTTCCTGAGGAGCCAGTGCTCGGTCAGCGACGACCCGACGGTGATGCAGGACGTAGTGACGCCCAACGCGCTGGACAACCAGTACTACAAGAACGTCCTGGCGCACAGGGTGCTCTTCAACGTGGACGCGTCGCTCCTGACGTCGCCAGAGACGGTGAAGATGGTGCTGGACAACGCCAACATCCCCGGGTGGTGGGAGGACAGGTTCAAGGCGGGCATGGTGAAATTGGCCAGCATCGAGGTGAAGACCGGAAGCAACGGCGAGGTCAGGAAGAATTGCCGGGCTATCAACTACTAGTAATTGGAGATGCATATTCATGCGTACGTGCTCATGCATGGTGAAGGATTGATATTTCTCTCGGTTGTTTGTTTCATCCATGCCCCACTTTTGTGGTTTGGTTATTCGCTAGCTTTGTTTTGATTTCTATGTATCTGGAACCGTAGTTACAGTTCAGCTTAATTAATTTACGTATGCAACGTGCCAGCATATATTTTGAGCAGAGAAAGATCTTGGATGCATGGTTCGAGAAACGTAATACTTCGGTTGGTTATGTTGCTATCATCGGATGACTAGAAAGGAACTGACTCTACTTTTACCGATTCTTCCATAGAACAAAGATCTTTCGTTGGGAGTCGGTCCGATAGCTTAGCGAGGATCACCATGAGATCATGGCTGTGGAATTATGTCCTCACCTCACGGGAGGACACAGACATATATACGTACCCATATAAGTTTTTTTTTTCCCGAGCGAGAATACCTTAAAAATCCACCGATTCGCTTGAGGCACACCACGGTCTTGCAATTTACACCCTCAAATTAAACTTATGTGAGCAGGTTTCCCAACTTAATTATAAGTACAACCAATTAACATTAGTACGTGTAAGAGCTTAGTTTTCTTAGAGAGAGTACATATATAGAGGACACACACTCCACTTACAGCCAGTGGCGAAGCCAGGATTAAAATTGAGGGTGGGCTGAAGTATTTGTCGGACTGAACTAAGTTGACACAAATATAGTCTTATACTTTTATATAATTCATTCGCCTGATCGCCTCCACCGGTCCACCCCTTATTAGTTCATTCGCCCCGTCGCCCGCAGGCCGCAGCTCCTCAACGCCCTCCCTCTCTCGCTTCTCATATCGCTCGGCGCCTCGGCTCCTCCGCTCCGCTCCTCCTCGCTCGCCGCCTCGCGGCCCTCGCCTCGCTCCCGGCTCCTCCGCTCCTCCTCGCTCGCCGCCTCGTGGCCCTCGCCTCGCTCCCGGCTCCTTAGCAGCTCCGCTCCTCCGCTCGCCTCGCCTCGCTCGGAGTCGCCGTCTCGCCTCATTGGCTCGCTCGAGTCCGACCCAGATCGCCGCGGCGCCTCGACCCTCGCCGCCCGGTCCGGCTCCCCCGGCTCGGTCCCTCGTCGCCCGCTCGACTTCTCCCGCCGGGGCATGCGCCGCCAGATTGCTGGGAGGTGGGAAGTGGGAAGTCTGGAAGACCGGAAGTGAATTTGTGCTCCTCTGGGTCTGCCGCCGCCTGTGAATAATGAATGTGTGAATCTGTGTTTTAGTGGGCTGCTGGGCCTCTTTAAGGGAAATGGATTGCTTTTTGTTGTTTGTTACTTGTTGGGCTTAAAGCCTCGTGATGTCGCCGACTCTCAGTCGATTGGCGCCGCGGCGCTGCGGGAAGGGGCGGGGGCTTGTCGCCGCCGGGAGGTGATGCTCGAGCCTTACTAAGCCTCCCCTGGATTTGCCCCTGCTTACAGCACATATGTGCTACACACTCGAAAAATTTTGTGAAGACTCTAGGGTCTCACGGAGTGAACACATGCTTTTCTTACTTAATCTACACGCGTGTGTGTTTGTAACGCCCCTATTTCTGGAGACGTTACAGAACTCCGTAACTGTACAAGAATGAACAGTTACGACGTTCCAAATAAAACGATTATCACAACAGTACAAGCTTACAATAAAGATTTCACTTTATTACAATATGTAGATGTTATTAGTATAGACAGCGGGCGCGCAAGCCCACAAACCACAAAATATTACAAAAACACATCCAGACGGCCTGAGCGAGGCTAAGACCTAAAACCAATCTTCATCAGATAAGACTGGCTCCTCCAGGGCTCCTTCCTCCGCTGGTTCTCCTTGGATCCATTGACATTCTGGTAAATTGTGTAGCAAATCATGAGTACCACCGTACCCAGCAAGCCACAAGGGTGATCCTGTATTACTATATGCAAGGATATTCAAGGATGGGTGTATAGGGGTTTATTATACTTTGTGGATGCAATTTTATTTGCAAACAAACAAAATTAAAACATTTGCTCCTTAAGATCAGGGGTTTTGAGTTATCAAGAAACGTTCATCATTATCCAACTTAACATCAGAGATCTACTTATGCCTCATTGTTGGAATGACCCAATTAACACAGCTTCATTAACCGGAAGCACGGCATATTCGAATACCATTATTTCACTCTGCAGAGTTGCTCAACTTTACCCACACGATCCCTTAACTCCCGCGACAGAGTTAAGAAAGCCAGGTTGTTTCACTGCTCAATTCTCTATATAGACTCTACCCGGTAGCACCGTTCAGTCACGGCCACAACGTAAACATAAATCTCTCCTGCCGTTTTAAGCCAACACTACCGTTGTTAGGTACCCACAGCATACCTAACACAACGTCATCAAAACACCTCAGCCTGTAGAGGTTCAATCGAATTGAGCAGCTACTAAATCAGTGTTGACAAGTCAACTCCTGTGGTCTGAGCGATCACTATGTTCTTTACTTGGCACAAGGTTCTTGTCCCTATATTTTCACCGAGGCACCATCCACAAACTTCTGCTGAGCTCAACAGCACCAGCCACCACCAATCCAAACAGCCTCCATCCTAGGGTAAAGCGGTAGGCCTGATGCATTGCCGAGTCCCACCAGCCTCTCTACCCCAGGTCCAATCCTAGGGTTTGGTCGTGGGCTTGGATCATATTTTGATGACCCCACATTCTGACCCTCCCCCTAGTTCTCCCAAGGTAGAGTCGTGGGCTTGGATCACGTTGTGATGACCCCACATTCTGACTCCTACCTTGAGTTCTACCAAAGTAAAGTCGTGGGCTTGGATCACATTGTGATGACCCCACATTCTGACTCCTGCCTTGGTGCAAATTTTCCAATTCTAATGGCCAGTAGCCAAAGTCACTTAGTAGTACAAAATGCTGAGTGAGATGATCTATAAATCTTATTACAATGTTTCAATTATTACTATGGTTGTCAAGGTGAATATGACCATCAATTAAGATAGGACATTTTTCAGTGGTAGGAATAACTAAATATCATGTCATTCTAAATATTTTATATTAAGCTATTAGTATTTCACAATTAACCATAATGCAAATACATTACTAAATATGTAATTTCATGGGATTCAACATGATCAAAAACTTATGACTTGCCTTGCTGATCAGGGATCTCGACTATCTCGTATAACTGGGCAACAGGTTCCGGCTCTGTAACGGCGACTTATGCGAACTCGGAAGCTAGCATAAACACATAAAATAACAACATAAGTCAAATCTTGATTTTAATCAAGCTCAAGAAAATAATCTATTAAAAGAAATATAAATTGTATATAAACTCAAAAAGAGTTTGGATGATGTTGGAGCTCAATTTTTGGGAAATGAATAGAATTTGAATTTTGAAATAAAAAGGAATTTAATTTTACAATGTCTAAATTCATAAATTAGAATTTATAAAAATTCATAAATTAGAATTTATAAAATTCTAAAATTTGAATTTAAGAAAATGAAGGTCATATTTGGATTCTAGAAATTATTCTGGTCAAGATAGTGTATTTTTGTGATTTTATGAATTTTCTAGAATTTTCGGGATTTTTGGGGATTTTTGAATTTTTAAATGTTATGAGCAGTGTTGGGCTCGGCTTTGTGAGCAGTGGCGGCGGCCGACTGCTGCCTTCGGCCGAGGCGGTCTGTGCCCATCTTGGTGGCGAAGCCAGCGCTTCAGCAGACGGCGGCGATCTCGCGGATGCGAGCGCTTGGATGAAGCGGTTACGGAAGATCTACGGCCCGGGTTTAAACGGGTATGGACGGTTTGGATGGAAATGCGCGGAGGGGCGAGATGACGCCATGTCGCCCCGGGAGGTCGTCTTCAACCTTCAGACGGCTCCCTCCCGGCCGGAAACAGAGCTCGCCTCCTCCGGCGAAACGGTGACGGCAGTGCTTCGGGTAGAAATGGGTTTCACAGAGTGAAGCGGGTTGAGACTAGAATTTCATTTTGGCACTTTGGAGGGTCAGGGGATGAACGGCAGCAGCTGGCAACGGCCGAGAAGGCGACGGCCCCCACGGCGGCGCTATGGGACTCAGGTGACTCTCCGGCCAAATCGACCGTGGTTTCACCATCTACGGGACACTAGGAACATGCTAGAAGTAACGGCTTACCTCGGGGATAGCTCAGACGAGCTGGCCACGGTGGACCTCTTTCGGCCGACGGCGAGCTCAGCCGCCAGTTCACTAGGCTAATGCTACCATTTAAGCTAAGATTCTACTGTGATCAGCATGCAATGGGGATCATACTAGAGCAAGGAATCGGAAAGTAATGGATGAAATCGAAGAATTTGAGCTAGGGCTCACCGGGACCAGGGGAGGCGATCGGCGGCGGCTGGGGCGAGGAGAAGCTAATCGGCTGCTCTGGGAGGTGTGTGGGAGTGTCTGGAGCTGATCCTACGTGGCCGAAAGACTTTGCATCGCGTGTGTTGTGCTGGCCACGAAGAGGCGGTGCGACCGGGTTTCTCCCACACAGGCGTGGGGAGAGGGAAGGTCTTGGCAGAGGTGTGAGGGGAGTGGCGGCTTCTGGCGCGCATGTATGGCACTTGACCGTTGTGAGAGGGAGGGAAGAGAAGGCGCGAGAGGGCGGAGTAGTGCCCACGCCGTCTCGGTGTGCGGGCGGCGCGTGGCCCACAGCGGGATCAGAGAGGGGCTGGCTGACCGGTGGGGCTAGTTAGGCGGATGGCGCGAATGCAGGGCGGTGGTGGACGCTGCCCCTTGCGTTGCTGGCGTCGTGGTGGTGGCTTCATGAAGGCGGCGGGGAGGCAAACGCGCGCGAAGGCGCCAGGGAGAGGAGAAGACGTAAAGACCAGAAGGGAAAGCGTATTTTCGCTGAGAATTTCCGACTTGGGTAAAGATTTGAAAATTCAAATAAAATTCTAAAAATTTGAAAACTTGGGCTGTTTCAGTGTTTTGATTAAATGAGACACACTGCGTCAATCCTAAGGATTGAACCAGTGGGTGAGAACGAACACCTTCGCTCTTACCACCAGGCTACTGGCTAAGCCAACTTAGTTAATTACCACGTAAAAATGCTGTAGGAATATCAATTCACTATGTAATCAAAATAGATGAGGCTCTTCGGCTAAGTTACTAAAACAATATATCTCATGTCAAAATTAGCACCGCAAGATGCCAATATATCTCAGTTCCATTTACTTGCTGTTTTGGGCGAAACGCACTACAACAAAAACCTCATGTGGAAACACTTTTCTATATACATTTTTTTGTTTGTCTCTACAGATTGCCATATTGTATTGTAAAGACACTCTTTGTGGCACTTTATAATGTTTGTGGCACTTTATAATGTGCCTTAAATGTAGATACACTATTTGAGATATCTGTAGAGGCTGTTGTATTTTCAAGGGCATTTCAGTAATTTCTTAATTGAGAAAAGAAATAAAATGGAAAAGAAAAGAAAATAGGGCCCACCTATCGGTAGATCGGAGCGAAGAGATAAGGGGGAGGAGACCTAGTCTTCTCCCGTGTGGGTGTCACTCGGCAGATCGGGGCGGCGGCGGCTTCGGAGAGATGCGGGCGCGGCAGCACTGTGACACTGGGGCCCCTGTTGGTGGCCACCACGCCGAGCCCCGCTCCCTCCTCCCCCACACGGATATCTATCTCTTCAATTTTCTCTTTTCCTTCCCGATTTGGCTCTGGATTTTGGTCCTTGGGGCCTCTTCTTCGGTGATTAACCGTCGGTCTCGGCAGTGATTCGCAGCCCCTGGTGCTCGGCGGCGAGGCGCACTGGGTCGTGCTCCTCGGTGTTCTTGTGCGGCGTCTCCGTCACCTCAGCTTTGCCTATTTGATGTGTCCCGAACGGCAAAAGTAGGCACTGTATCTCCAACAACCTTGCCCTCTCTCTGCGACACAGCGGGGCACAATGTTTTCTGGGTCAACACCTTCAGGTGTGCCTTGCTGTTCTTCTTGGTGGCTTCGAGTGCCATCCGCCCAGTGGGATTCTCGATTACTCTTTGCGTATTACTTGTTTTGTGAGCCATACTAGTTAATTGCAAATCTGTGAATTTTCTAGTACTAGAAGACATTACATATGATGCTTGTGGGCTGTGGGCTTATTGCTCTGTGATGGAGTTTGTCTAATGCTAAAATTGGTCTGTACAACTAGTTAGATTTGAGCTCTGGCTGTGGCGCTTACTTCTGTTCCATTGCACTTTGAGTTATATTTTCAGTTTGTTAGAAGTGGCATCCAGATCTGTGATTATAAGTTGTGTAGTGGTCTACTTCTAGATTTCAGATTAGTACTCAGAGGATTTATTCCTTTTGTTTCTGAGTGCAAAACGAATAGCGAGGTCTTGGTTTCTTTATAGCGAGGTCGTGTAAAACGAAAGGAGTACGTGCGATTTAGCTAGGTCTTGGTTTCTTTTCTGTGGCATTCATTTTGTTTGTAGGCCAATATCTTAATTTCAGTCAATGTTTATTTGCACCATCTAAAAAATATTTTCTGGAAAAGTTAGATGAATGTAATTAAGGTTTGCTTTGAAATAGCAAACTTGAATTACAAGCTCGCATTCTCATATTTTTGGAGTAGTTTTAGGCCTCGCTCCAAAAGGATATAACTTATGGTTTTTAAAGGTCAGAAGTCGATTGGAACACATCGGTTTCTTAATTTCAGTTTTTTTGTCTTTTTTGTTTTTTTTTGTTTTCTTTTTCCCCTTATTCCTTTGCATTGTCCCAAAAGATATATCGGTGTTTTTCAAGTTTTCTCAAATTTTATTATTTTTCTCTTTTTTTGACTATTTTTCTTATTTTTGGCTCAGACAAGGCTAATAGCTACTTATAGTGCAATTGCAGCAAAAAAGGTTGGGTTCGGAATGACTTAAAGTTGTCTTATGCTCGTATTGTCTACAGTAACTAGCTTTTAAATAGTGTGTTTTTTAAGACGAGATCAATAAGAAGATTATAGTAAAAAAGTATACTGAGTTTAGCTGTACCAGCCAAAATCATATACGACTATTTTCCTGTGCATACTACTTCTCACGAACAGCCAAAATTCAAATATTTAAGCCATAAGTCATAAGCCATTAGTAAAAAAACCCACATAAAATCTACAGCAAAAATAAAAATCATGACTTTCACTTATGCCCGTAAAGTTGGAGGGAGAATGAACTTGATTTATGGGCACCTAAACGAGGCTTTTTTGGACAACCAGCATAAAAGTAGTGAGACGAGTCAGGTAGTCTCTCTCTCTGTCTTCTTTCGCATAAGCTGTTCGAGAGTACGGGAAGGCTTTTGCTGGGTCGCATAAGTGTGGACTAGGCGTGAAAAATGATAACGAGTAATCTGTTTTATTCGATGTTTGTGTATAAGAAAGTATGAATATAGTAAGCAAAATTTGTACGTAAAAATATTCGTATTAGTATTGGAAAATATTTGTAGTCGTATTCAAGAATATTCGTATTCGAAACTATTCGATTCGTATTTGATCTGTGTCTAGAACCCGAAAAAAACTCAAATAAATTTTGTGATTCAAAATTTGAATTTAAGTGATTTGAAACCGGTAACCATTTCGATAACCGATCAAAAACTAGTAGAACCACTAGAAATTTATTCTACTGATATTTTTTACAGAGGTTATAAGAGGATATTCATATTTGACTGAATTAAGTACATATTCGATTTATATTATATTTGAAAATTATTAAATTTATATCTATATTAGTTTTAAAAATATAAATTTATATTCGTATATAAGATTATTCCATTCATTCTCATGGTGCCGCCCCAGAAACCGTCCGATCACACACTGTAGCGCAATGCTTCATGGCATCTGTCCTATCTACTTGTACGGTATCATTTCGCCGTCCTTTCTAACAGCCAAAAATAATAATAAAAATGTCAAACATGCCAAGTCCCTAGTAACTGTCCTGGAAGGTGAGGTGTCAGAAGAAGGAAAGAAAAAACACCATTGGCTTAGCTTAGTAGCAGTTAGCTCCGACCGTGACGTTAACAACGTTATTATCTTACGTCGCGTGCGTCCTCGCTGTCAAGCAAGCACTCGAGCCCTAGCGCTGTTGTTGCGTCTCATTTTCTTTGTTCCCTTGTTTTGCTTGCCTCCCAGCCCGACCGTCGCGCGGAGCCAGGGCCGAAGGGAAGTTGCCTGTAAATATATATCATACCTAGAATTTTAGATGACACGTAGAAAGAAAAGAGATGGATATTATTTAATAGACACAGTTTTATAGATAACTTTTTATTACCTATATAATTATATAAATAACTATATAAATTATATATTAAGTATATAAAACTATTATAGGTAGCTATATAGATAACATATCGTATATATTATAGTTAGTTTTATTTATAGTGATATAAATATATATTATAGATTATCGCTGTTTATGTTATTGCACTTCCTCTAGGGGTAGGCAGGGTCCAATCCCAACTCCCCCACTCAGCAAGTGCCGGCCTCCTCTCTCGTCGCCTCTCCGATAATCCCCAATTCCTCCTCGTCTTCGTCCTCTCTGCGGCTACGGATTCGAACCCGTCCCCTCCTCTCGCCTCGATCGGAATGGTGGGGTGAGGCGGAGTGCCGGAAGGGGAGGTCGGCTAGGGTTTGGGCCTGAGTGAGAAGGGAAGGGAAGGGAGCAAGGCGAGCCATGGTGAGCGACGTGCCCATGACTCCGGAGCTCGAGCAGATCGACGGCGAGATCCAGGACATCTTCCGCGCCCTCCAGTGAGTCCCCAGATCTATCCCGCTCTTGTCTCGTTACTGCCTTTGTTACACCAAATACTTAAGAATTTACCCTGCGTGGAAGTTGATTTGGTGAAATTTTCAGTTGCCGTTAGAATTTACCCTAGTGGTGCAAGTCATCCTTAAGAAAGAAACTACTTAAACCAGATATTGGAGCAGAAACCTGAAGTTCCCTGTTTGTCTCCATTTTCACTATGGCCAACCTCATTTCTACAGACTACATACAGCAGGGTCGCAAAAGGACAGACAGAACGCTGATATTAGACTGTGTGGTTACCTTGAACACATTAGTAGTCGAAAATGCTTACCTTTCACATGAAACATAGTACTAGTCATGCCTGTCAAATTCCAATGTTAGGTTTGGAATTGGTCATCAGAATTCAGAACCGCAATCCTTGATTCTTGGATGACAGTAGGAAGTAATTGTTTGATTATCTGTTCTTATTATTTAATTGAATGGATTCAGGCTGATATTATCTTTCATGCTGTCTGGCAATTTAGATATCTAACGGTAGGATAGTTTCTAAAGCATATGCCTTGCAAATTGGACTTTTGGACAACTTGAGTACCTGTCAAACATATCTTCTTGCTGTCCCAATATGATATTAGTTGTTAAAACTTGAAAGCAAAATTTTAGCATATTTGACTGGACAGGTTGTATTTTGATGCATGCATCCTTATTCTGAACAAATTTAGCTCCAATAAAACTGAAATTAGGAATTCTGTCTTTTTTTAGCTCAAATGCTGAGTGGCTAGTTGCAACTACGAGTGTGCCTACCTTATTTGGATGACTAACTGTAATACAATACAGGCTCATTCAAGGTTAATTTGACTCTCCATAATATTGGAACATAAACGCTTATGTAAATTTAAAAATTCAATGTTTTAAGCTCTATTGATTTTATCCAAAACACTCAGATTATTAACTACCTGCCTAATTAAGTGTTCTGATTGGAAGCTTTATTCATCTTACGTATTTTTCTGCAGAAATGGATTTCAAAAGATGGACAAGATTAAAGATTCAAACAGGCAAGCTAAACAGTTGGAGGATCTCACAGGGAAAATGAAGGAATGCAAGCGGTATGTCAGGCTGAACAGTATTCCTCAGTCTGCTATTGAAAAGTCTTTGTTTTATTCTTTTGATTTCTACATTGGTGTTACTTGCTTATTCATGTATGCCTCCCTTTTAGTTGTCTTCTATTCCTAACTTGAACATTTTTAGGGGACTTGATTGCTCACTTGATGTCATATTATCTGATGTGTGTTTGTCATGACAATTTCCCCTTTGGTGGACACAATGGTACTTTATTTGATGTTTTAAAATTCAAATTTGTCCTTGACAGCTTGATCAAAGATTTTGATCGTGTTCTGAAAGACGAGGAGGCAAAGAACCCTCCTGAGGTCAGCAAGCAGCTAAATGACAGAAAGCAGTATATGGTTGGTACCTCCTTGTCTTTTCAATAGGTTCTTTGTTTTAAACCATTTTGCACACTTGTGACCTGTGTAATCATTTCTTATGCACTGTACAGATCAAAGAGTTGAATTCTTATGTCACCTTGAGGAAGACGTAAGTACACAAGTTTTTCTTGAAAAATAAATATACTCTGCAGAATTTCTAGCTATTTCTTTTTTGTGATGTATACTGAATTCCAAGTGGGTAATTTTTGGATTTTAAAGTTGAAAAATCATGTTTTCAACTTTATACCTCCCGCAATGTTCATGTGTCTCTTGGTACTTTTGCTAGTACTAATACTAAAGATCTATTGCAGATATCAAAATAGCCTTGGTAATAATAAGCGGGTTGAGCTCTTCGATATGGGTGCTGGAAGTAGTGAGCCTGCAGCCGAGGACAATATTCAAATGGCATCAGGTGAAATTAGTTAGAAATCATTTCTGTGGTTAATCTCATATTTATAAAATCTTCCAAAGTGTAAAGATTGTCATATGGCTCGTTGAGCATATGCTGCAGAGCTTGCAATCTTGTCAACAATATTTAAAAGTTAAATAAATTGTAATGGGATCAACTTCTTGACTTTTGTCACTATAATAACAACTAGACAGTACTTCTGGAGAAGTTTCAGTATGAAATGTATGGCTTTATATGATAGGAATAGGATACGCTTTTTTAACAATGAAATGATGAAAGTTAAAGATCTGGATGCGTGAAGATGGTGAATTGGTGATGTATATTTAATATCTTAGTTACCTTGGTTAAGAGGTGCCTTGGAGTTTCTACTGCACCTAAACAACAGGAGCGTGTATAAGATATCAACTATGTCATGTGTACCCTGTTCCATTTCTATCGGCTAATTTTAATTAATTTGATTCTCTTCTCCCATGGACAAAAACCCTTTTTGTGCATGTGAATGAGAATGAAACCCTGTATATTTGTTGGCTCCATGGGGGGTAATGTTGTGTCATAAATACCTTTTCATTATACTATGATTAATTCAGTCGGGCTGATTGGTTGCAAGGTACATGATTCTAATAAAACTAAACAAGGCTTGAACTAAGAAAATATTTTCCAAGACTCCAATGCTTACTACAGGAATTTACATTTTCCTTTGATGATATTCCTAAATAGTGAAATGCTTTTGAAAGCTAGACATTTAGATTTGCTTCTCATGGAAGCACCTGGCTGAACTTGCAGCTATGACAAATCAACAACTCATTGATGCTGGAAGAAACCAAATGGATCAAACAGATCAAGCTCTTGAGCGTTCAAAAATGGTCGCTTTCTAAACTACATGCAATTGTTTTCAATGCTATTTCATGGCAAATTTTAAAGGATATATTTTTTGGTAGGTTGTTGCACAAACTGTTGAAGTTGGATCTCAAACAGCTGCAACATTGACACAGCAGGTAAGATTTTCCAGAATCTGGATTATAAACTAGTAAACGACCAAGTGTTTTTCTCTTCCGTGCTTTTTTCTTCTGGCATGCATGTGCGCTTAGTTGGTACATAATAAAATTGTTTTGTTATACAAGGATTTGGTAATGATGTTGGATTATTACTAACTGAGTGTAGTTTTACTTGGTCCTATTTTTTTTATTGTAAGGTCTACCTTTTAATTCTTTTCTTTCCCTCTGGAATCTGGACTGAAGTGTATACCTTCCATTATCCCTTGGAATCACTTACCCTATGGAGATTCAACATGTATTGTTAGTTCTCTTTGTGGTATTGAATGCTTCAACATCTAGTGCAACTGTCATGGGAAAGAGTAGATGTGCATGTAGATGTCTTGGATATTCCACAGGTACTTCTACATAAGTTATCTCATATTCCCATTTACTCTTTGCATTGCCCCATCCTGTTCCATTCCATAAAAATGTAACACTATCCTAGATTGCAACTAGAATGTGATGGATTGATTTTCCAAGTAGGGCCATATCTCTTATATGCTGGGCTCCAATCCTCTATCTGGATTTTCTTGTTTTCATTTCACCGGGTAAATCCAAACAACATAAGATTGGATTTTTTCCGGTTGACCTCTTCCATTCTAAATTTGACATTTTTGGACGGATATCCTAGAAGAATAAGAAGATTAGAAGACATTTCGAATAGTCAAGATTTTTGAATGTTTTTGCAGACAGAACAAATGAAGAGAATTGGCAATGAGCTCGATTCTGTTCACTTTTCGCTAAAGAAGGCTAGCCAACTGGTGAAGGAGATTGGTCGTCAGGTTCTCTCTCTCTCTCTCTCTCTGTGTGTGTGTGTGTGTCGTCACTCGCGCTTCTGCAACGGTATCTGAAATTTGAAAGCTCCTTGTTGCAGGTTGCAACTGACAAATGCATTATGGCATTTCTCTTTCTGATTGTTTGTGGCGTGATTGCGATTATTGTTGTCAAGGTATTTTCGTCAGCTATTTCTATGGCTATTTTTATACTATGCATTTTCTTCCGTTTCCAGGAGACGTGAAAGTTGCCAGTTAATTAATCAAATGCACACCTGCTACTAAATTTTTTAGTAACGATAAAGGCTTATGACATGATGCCCCAAACTTGGTATGAGACTTACTTTAGGGAGTGAAACAAGGCTCGATGAAACTTTTGACTGTAAACCTAGTAATGATCAATGTTGATGCAACCCATTTTTCAGATGATATCATCGTTGTGCGCAATTAAACAATGATTTTTTATCACACAAGGCATGTGTGATGCTTTGTTTTTTTCCTTATGAACGAATTGTTGAAGAGAAAAACTAAAGAACGGTATACCGTTTTCTTCTCCACCGACAAGATAGCTCGATCTCATTCCACGCTTCCTCCCCTTCTCCTCCGCCGGCGCCGCCACATCCCCTTCCTCCTCCGCTGCTGCCACCAGCTCTGGCTCCGGATGGCGACAGGGGAACACTATCGCGACGATGGGTTCACTACGTCCCTCGGATGTAGAGGGAGGCCGGGGAGGCGGTGGTCCGGTGGTGGGCGGTGGTGGAGGGTGTTGGGTGGCAGCAGAGGGAGGAAAGGGTGAGGCGGTGGCGCTGTGAATATTAGATTAGGCAAGGTGGTGGCAGCGGGGGAAGGGGAGACGGTGGCGCAGCGACGGTGGGGTCACCGTCGGCCACCACTGAGGAGGGGGCGCGGGGAGGCAGAGAAGAGGTGCGGAGCTGCCTGTGCCAGAGAAAAGGGAGGGAGGGGAGCAGCAGCGGGGGAACGACTGGGAGCGGCGGGGAGGGTACTGAACTCCGAAGGGGAGAGGGAGCGGCCATGAGGCTATCCCGTTGTATAGTTGCTCTCATTGTTGAAACATTGTTTGCTATCCACTTCAAGACATTCTTAGTTTAATACCACAACGAGACTTTCCATATCATCTAATGCTTTCACTATACAACAATTGGACTTGGATAAGATCATTCACAATGTTTTGTTCTTCCAGATTGTCAACCCGCACAACAAGAACATTCGAGACATCCCAGGACTGGCTCCGCCTGCTCAAAATTTTCAAACTGGCAACAGGAGATTGTTGTCGGCAGAACGTTTCAGAGGTCTTTGATGATTGTGCATGGAAGTTGTTTCATGCCGGTGCAGTGCGGTCCTCGCCGCAATGTAGCTGTCAATGAGCCATAAGATACGCTGTAACAATTCTTTTACGCTTGTGTATTTATTTCCTGCTGTATTAACCGTTAGATGTGGATTCGTAGGATACTTCGTCTGGTGTTGTATACTCCCGGCCGTTTGGTTGTGTACATGCGTTACGCAATAGAGATGAGATCTTTTACGAGTCATTATTAGTAGCACGTGAGTTCCCAGTTAGCTCCTGCATCTCAAGGCATTTCAAATGGCAGAAACATAATTCGTGATTTGGGTGGGTTTTTTTTTGTTTTTTTTGCTACGGCTAGTGTTTTTGGTCTTCATATAAACGTTTATGCGAATGAATCAAACGAATATTGAGAAGTTGTTTTGGGAAGGTTGTTTTGATAAATCGATTTAAACAAAAAAGATAATTATCCTGATTGTTTTTTCGGGAGTTGTTTTTTCTAGGGAAGTCATAAGCTAAAATAACCCATCATTTCTTTCTTTGTGAGAATGACGAGAATACGATTACGACGTGTTCACTTGTAGTGACTACAAGACCTGTTGGCTGTTGCGCTTGCGCGATGACGGTTGCGCTGTGCAGCAGATGCGCGACGGTACGCTACTAAACGAAAAATTGTCTGAGGCGGGCGGCGGGTGTGTGAGAGAGAGACCGGGGGCGGGGGACGAAGTGGCGCGGAGGCTCAGGGTGTTTTTTTGGGAATTTAGAAAAAATATATAGGATATTGGATGGAGATCGAATGGATGGTATGAGTTGGATGTATGAGTATACCAGGATATTTGAGTGCATTGGTACATTATCTACTTAAAAAAAGGGTGTTTGGGCTTCGACATACTCCAATAGGCCCTGACTAGATGGTACTTAGACCATGTTCGTATTAACTTATATTTCTAGTTTCTGCATAGAAAAGCTAAAAGACAATACGAACATTTGGTTTCTCGAAGTGGTTTCTCTTCTCCTCTTGCTATTGTCTCGCTCTGGAGATAAGACAGAGGTCACGGGGCATCACGCACTCCACTCATCTCACTCCCATTACTCGCATCTATGACTCATTTTTTTCCACTGCTCACCTTCTCCTTCTAAATGAAGCGAAGAAGCAGCACATGCAGAATACTTTTAGTTGCATTCTGATCAGATGTGGCTCCGTAGATAATGATCTGTCGGAAGGGTTTACACATGATACTGTAGAAATGTAAACCTCCACATCAAACTGAACTACAGAAGGAGCTACTACAGAATTAGATCTTCTGTGGTAGTTGCACGGGCTGTCCCAGAACAAATCACACAAGTTACTTAACATGAATGGTGTACCAAACATAAGTGCAGAACTGCAGACCAAAGTTTATAATTTTTTTTTGTCAGAGTAAAACTGTGGACGGGGTGAATCGTGGTCCCCGTCAAATTTTATAATGTTTTTGTCTCCCTGCAGATACATTTGGTTAACCATATATTACTACTTACTACGGTGATGATGTGCCTTGCCATTACTAAACCCATCACTGATTCATGCATAAAAGTATAAGACAAATTCAACCATGGCATCTCCAGGAACTGTCATTTGTGAGCATCTGAATGAACAAGGATTACCAATCACAGCACCCTAAATAACAGCTCAATTCAACAGATTTGCACTTTAATTACATATTTCATTGTAACACTAAACAGTGCGTGCCTTCATTCTGCAAATGATGAATTGGGATGATCTAGTCTAAGCAATTGTAATTAAACAGGGAAACAATCAACATTTGGCCTAACCCAAGTATACAAGGCCAGTCTAAGCAAGATGGTCTGTGAAGAGGAAATATCACAGACGGTTCATGGTGAACACCGTCTATAAAGTATCACAAACGATTATTAGCAAGAACCGTCTGTGATATTACCAAATACCACAGATGGTTTTTTCTTTAAACTGTCTGTAACGGTTTGTATTAAAAACCGTCAATGATAATTAAGTCATCATAAATGGTTTGTATTAAAAACTATCTGTGATAATTTCACTTATTAATTATAGACCAGTCGACCCTCACAGATCTATCTTAAATTCTAAATCTGTTCTTATAGGTTGCTGCTTTGAGGAGGTGAGGCTTTGAGGCAATTTGGTAAAAGAAAACCATAGATTTAGCAAGAGTGATTGTAGATCCACTAAGTTCTTGACTATGTATGGTTAGTAATTTGTTCCTAATTGTATTATATTTTAGATCTAGTTTTTGGTGAAAGGGGAATTGAAGATGTCCGGTTTAGATCGTCTCTAAGGTTTTTATCTTACCTAAAAGACAGCATTAGAAACAACATATCCAACAGTTTATCTCTAAAATTAGTTTCTCTAACTATTTTATATTTTTTTCATCACATTTTCCTCGTACACTTCGTTACTATTTGCGTTGGTTTGTGTGCTCAGATGGTCTCTTACATAAGAGATAGTATATTTTTTCTTACCTTCTCTTTCCTCCGTATAAAAATTTGGTGATGTTGTATAGTTAAGCTACAGCTGAAGTGATACTATGGAAGCCGCATACGCGTGGGGACTGCACCAACAGGTGCCGTGCGTGTACCTAGCTAGCTATCGGAAAATGACTCGCGACGTGGCAGGCACGTAGTGATTCCAACTGAACAGTGTACCCAATCACCCTCCTTGACTGAGGCCCACGAATTGAAAGCAACACATGCACATCGTACACGCAAACACCAAGTTGTTAACTTATTGTTCAAGTTTGTGCACAACTTTGCTAAGTAGACATCGATCTTACAATGTGATCCTCAAGGTGATCGATGGGCGTCGAGTCAAAATTAACCCTTGGCTTATCTTTGTTTCGTTTTTCTCCCCAAAGTTTGAGAGTAGTGATTTTGCATGGCAATAATAGTTAGAGAGTGACTATTGCATATGTGACTGTTTTTACTCTTTATCTTTAGTCACTTTTTTACACTGTAATTTTAGGTGATTGAGAGTGCAATTTCAGGAGGGGTAAATTAGTACACTGCAACTTTAGGTGATTGGGAGTGTAACTTCAGGTGACTGAGAGATAAAAATATTTCAGTCGACTGTGCAATAGCAAAACCATACTAGTTATTGTTTGGTTCGAGTGATTTTAGGTACCTTTGATGCATGTCAACTAGCTAGTGTGATCCATAGGAAGTACTCCACGGTATATTGGGTCTGTTTTTTTTGTTGTGGTTTATGGCTTTTGGTTGAAATTTTTGAATTTTGGTTGTTTACGGTGCAGATTACGGAGAGATCGATACTCACTTGCGATTTTGGCTGGTACAGATGTTAAGCTTTTAACGTATACTACGTTTAACTTATAGGCCCCGTCTTGAGAAAATACTCTGTTTGAAAGTTAGGTACTGTAGCAAAAGTCAAAAGCCGTCCGGCTTGTCTAGTGCCGAACAGGCCCTATATCTGGCACCAGAGTTATGGGGGTGTACCAGCCAAAATCATAAGTGAGCATCGGTCTCTCTGTAATCTGTACCGTAAACAGCCAAAATTCAAAAATTTCAACCAAAATCCATAAACCGTAGCCAAAAAGAACACCCCTGTATATGGCACTTTCATGTATAGTTGCTTGATGGCTTGTAGAATTTTAGTTTTAAGGTGAAAGTTGACTGACAGGGGAGCGATTAATGGTTTGCTATGCATACACACCTCGGTTGTCACCTGTCACGCAGAAGAGAGGAGTGATTGATTAACTAGTCGCATGTCACCCTCACACAAAGAGCTTTGTACTGTCACTTGTTGATGTTCAAGTCATTTTTGTTGACGCATAACGCTCATGGAAGTCAAGGGTCAATATGTATATATTGTTGATCCAGTCGCTGTTGGCAATGGCATACACGCAGGCATATATAATCAAATAAAATCTAGCAATAATGTGATCGAGCTTGGGCTCGGTCTGCACCAGAACCATGCATGCATGTGCAATTAGCTCGACATTTCTTCGAGTATTTCCATGGAACAACACATGTCTTATGAGCCTTTCTTGCATAGAGTCTGTTTGTATTGGCTTCTATTAATCTAAAAACTAATATAAATATATAAAATTTTAAATTATCTTCTCTATTTCTCTCGCTTCTGTCTCGCTCTAGGGATAAGTTATGACTCGCGGACGCATCACGTACCATACTCATCTCGCTCCTGTCTCGCGAACACATCTCTTCCTTATTTTTCTCACTCCTCATGTCATCCTTATTAAAATTATATTTTTTTAGTTATTACTATTTATTTTTAGTTAAAAGTTATTTAGCGCTGTGCGTCACATGCATGCGGCTAATCGGTTCAACGAATGTTTAGCTAATTAATTGCCTCCTGTAAATAGAAGGACTAGCTAGCTATTTATTGCTCTGATACTATGTGCTCCAGATTAGACAACAAACACGCTACGATCGAATACCATGTGCACCACTCTAGAACGGTCGTTAGCATAAAGAATTGTGAGAGCCTTCACGTTCGAAACATGCTTCGCTAGCTCGCTAATCGCAATTCACAAGCTTCGCTAGCCACATAAATCGGCATTAGGATTAGATAGACAACCCAATCATGGAAAGCGACAAGATCGAGGATGCGTACGTACCTCTCTGGTGCGAAAGGATTCTCTTCGGCTGCGTGATGATTTAGGTCCAGCATATTTCGACTTTTCTAACTTCTGATTTATTTTTCTGATTTTTATTAGTTTTTATTGATTTTTTAGCTTTTCTACCAGTTTTTTTCTCGTATTCATTTGTATTGTCTATGGTGGGTTAATCTATTTTTTTTATATTTTTAAATTTTTTAGATTTAGTTACGCCAAATAAACCACATCATTCTGATGTAATTTCAATTTATAAGTCGACTTATTTCAATTTCAATCGAGCGATACCTTATATGTGTGTTTCTCATATATTTTTTCTAAAATATATGTTTATACGAATAAATCAAATATTAATAAATTAATAAATTATTTTAAAAAATCTACCTCAACAACACGCTTTGAAAAAAACAACGTGGAAGTCATCCATCTTTTTGTTTATAGAAAGACATAATTTTAAGATACGTCAAAAAGTAAGGTACATGACCTACGGTGAAAATGGCTTTCCTTTTCCAATGGGATACGATGTGCCGTCCGTCCGCGAATAATAGATAAATAAACCGAAAACAAGCAGCCGCGTCCACCGTTTCGGATCAGCCCTACGAGCTGCCATCCATCTGCATCCATCCTCGTCACTCTGCAAACGAAAGGAAGCTACTGTTGCGGCCGGCAAGTGGAGACTGTGGAGTGTGCGCATCTTGAGTTGACGAGAGGATCCTCTGCGTTACGAGTAACTACTCACGTAGTTACGTACAGAGCTGCGGTAGAACCGTCTAACTGAAGTACTGAACCCCTGGTATACTATGGCTCTGTTCTTTTCAGCTTTTAAAAGCTGTTTTTCGGTTTTTTTACAGTAATTAGTTTCTAAATAGAGTATTTTTTTCAAGATAGAGTCTACTAGTTAATTGTAGTACATACTTTACTGACTTCATTTATATCAGCAAAAACCGCACGTGAATTTCTGTTACTCTGTAATCTTTCATGCAAACAATTTCAAAGTTACAAGTCGTAGTAAAAAGCCATGTCGCGACCAAAAGAACATGCTCCCATTAGCGAACTGAACCAGATCTTGCAGTAGTTCAGTTGTCTCTAATTTAAAAAGATAGTACTGGTGCTACGAGGGTATCTACAGTGTGTACCTCATTCTTAGTATCAGAAAAGAAATCAATTCATCACACTCTCTCTCTCGAACCGGGATGTCAATGGATCAAATACGGACCAAGTATGGTTTTTGCATATTTGTATTTATATTTTTTAAAATAAATACAAAGACATAACCGAATATACTCAAACACGAATGCAAATCGAATGTTGCAATGAATACGAATAGAATACCTACTCAATCTAGTAGTATTCAGATATCCTCATAACTTATGTAATGACAAGATATTTATGGTACTTTATCCTCAACACACTTAATCATTCTAATTTATCTATTGACCTAAATGAATATGAATTCACATTAAACTAAAAACACTCGTTCAACTAATTAGCCATACTGTAATAAAATATATACATCATTTTATCAAATTGGAATACGAATGCAAATAGTGCGGATAAAATAATATTTTGAGTGGCAAGAATCCATACCATATCTGTATCCATTTTTATACAAATACGAATACAAATATGAATAGGAGATAAATTGCTAATAAAATAGAAAAAATCAAAAGTATATTCATATCATATCTATAGGATGGTAATATACCCTGTGCACTCAACATTGTAATGCACTCACGGTGCATCCCAATTAAAAATGTTACGAAAAATTTCTACATGTACTTCTAAACTTACTCTACCTATGTATAAAATTTCAAGATCAAATTCATTTTATGTTAGTGGTAACAAAAAAGAGAAAAATCTGACAGATGTTAAGAGTTTAAATTTTTCATATTTCTCTTTTTTGCTGCTTTTAACATATAATGAATTTGAAGTCGAAATTTTATACATATGTGGAGTAAGTTTAGAAGTACATGTTGAAATTTTTTATGACCTTTTTTAGTTAGGGTGCACTATAAGTGCACTATAGAGTGCATATGATATGTTGCCCAGTAAAATAGTCGAATAAACGATAATTCATATCCATTTGACACCCGTATCGCAAACCCATTCCCATCAAATCCCTTGATCCCCTCCCTCACACTTAGAGATACCTTCCTCCCTCTGAAATTAGAAACGTCGAAGGAACTACATTGGAAAGGCGATCGTGCCCAAAGGCCGAGGTGAGGCCAGGGAAAAATGTATCGATTCGAAAATTATATCGGAGGGCAGCGATACGACCGGTAACCGCCGGTTACCGAATTTTTTTAAAAAAAATTCTGACAAGACTTTTGAATTGAAAAATTGATTTTTTTTTTCAAATTTTTTGATGTATTTTGATCAATCTGGAACGTTTTGACGGTATAAAATTTTATCGGTACCCACCGATAAGACCATTAACCGTTGATTACCATCGAAATTTCTGCAGCATTCTTCATTTTTCCAGGTGGGGCATCATGAATATATTATTTTCTCCCCCGTAAAAAAAGAACATTTTATTTTCTCAGTTAAAAAAGAACATTTTATTTTCTCAGTTAAGTTCAAGAGGAAGGATCGGTTTCAGTATTTTTTTTCTCTCCCCTCAAAGCTTTCGGTTGCTCCGATGGTTAGAACAGGCTTCGACTCTGCTCTCTCGGAATAGTTCTCTCTTTTCTGAATCTACAAACTCAGGTTAGAGATGACGTGAAGCGCCACGCTGCAGTTATAGCGGCACATGAACGCGATCTCAGCCGTCGCTCGTATATCAAACGGTTTCTTCTCTGGAGCAGAAAATGCGGATCTCTCTTTATTTTTGCCCCAGAGAGCCCACCAAGAGTGGCACCGGCGGCCGGCTCACATAGCAATCCCTCCTTCAATCACCGCAGTGCACCCACCACACATGTGATTCATTCGCCACGAAATTTTTTTCCTTTTGTTCTTTTCTTCAAATACAGCCTCTTTGGCATTGCTTGTACGGATTCGGTCCCCTTGTCTCGAGCATGCGTTCCCCGGGCACATGAAGTGTCAACCACCTGTTTGTCCGTGCTCAAGAAGGGAGGGCAAATTTGTAAAAGAAAATGTCAAAAAGGCTATATTTTTTTTAAAAAAATGGACCGCTGGACCCACCTGTAAGCGGCACAGCCGGTTCATCCAATGTAAAAGGAACCGGTCCCACTCGACTCTTCCCTTGGAATTTTGGACACTTTTTGGCACTGTGTACCACGAGAATTCCAAAAATAGCCCCCAAATCAGCATAATTCCCGATCTAACCCCACGACCGCATCGACGATTCTGGGAGGCGACGCATGGTAATCGTGCGGTGGGAGCGATGATGACTGAGGTCGTGCGGTCCCCGACCGCACGACTCGAGTGGCAACTGTAGCAGGGCGAGTGGTGCGGTGGCCGACCGCACCACTCGGTGGGTCATACGGTGGCCGACCGCACCACTCGGCCTCCGTCCCATCCGTCTGTCGAAAGTGGATTCCCGCGCGCACTCTATCGGGTTTTCAGCGCTGAGAGCCGTCCCCTACTGCATATGAGTGCGCTGTGTGACGATAAAAAGATGAGGATGGCCTGCATTCCGAACACTTCCCTCATTTTGCATTCGCAATAGACAGAGAAGCAGCAAGAGAAGGAAAGGTCGGCAAACACGGTATTTGGAGTAATTTTCGAAGTGATCTGAAGTTTTCGCAATTATGAAAGTTGTAGATCGCCTCGTGAGCTTCAAGAAAAGGTAAATATCATCTCGATGCGTGTATGATGTTATTATGTTGATTAGTCTGTAATTAGCATAAACATTATTTACGGAGTTCATGCATGTCATTTTTTGATACAATATTTGTAGTTGTAGTGTATTGTATTTTAGATTTTATGTGAATAAATTTTGTAGTGCTGTTGTAGTACGATTTAGTTAGTCCCATGCGTGCAACGAAAACCAAAATTTATAGTAAATATCATGCATGTTCTATCTATTCATCCTAAATCACTCTCTGGCATGCTTATTTGTTAAATGCTAGCAAGATGTTAATCGGTAGAGATAGCTGTAACATCCTAAATTTCAAGTGTTCAAAAATATGGAAGTTTGAAAACTTTTCTTGAATTTTACTGGCATTCAAATTTCTCTTCAATATTTATTTGAAACCTTTTTGAGAATTGTGGCACGCAAAGTAATAACCAAAGAATAATCCCAAAGGTAAATAATAATAATGTAAATAATTAAAATGGAAAATGACATTACAGATCGAGAATTCAAAATACCCAAAATCTTGAATTCAAATTCAAGTCAATAAAATGAAACCAAAAAGAGTATTATGACATATTCTAATTGGGTAGGTCAAAAATTCCTTCTATTAATTTAATTCGCATACAAAACCCAAATTTGGACATTCAAACATTTATATGTACAATTCATAGCAAATAAATAAATAAATAAGTAAACTCAAAAGTAAAGGGCCATTAGATTTTGAATCTAAATAATTGAACCAACACTTGAAATAAAATTTCAAGAGTTGAAATCAATAATCCTAACTATGAAATAGAAATTCAAATTCAAAATTTAAAAATTTCAAAAACTGCTAAAGATTCTTTTTTTCTTTTCACAATTTCCCTCTCTATTACAAGTGGGATCCACTCTTTCATTTTTTTCTTTCTCTCTCTCCTCCTCTCTCTGTCGCTGGGCCCCCCCTGCGCAGCACGACCTCCTCCCTTCTTTTCTTCTTTCTTGTACGCGCTCGCCTCCTCTCTTTTCTTTTTCCCTCCTTCCGTGGCTGCCGTGCGCCCGCGTCACGCCGAGCGCCGCTTCGCCGCGCTGCGCTCGGCGCCTGCCTCGCGCCCCTACCGCCCTTCCCATCACATCTACGCTTTGTTGCGCGCCGCTCGAACGCCGCCTCTGCACACCGAGCCCCGCGCGGTCTTTGCCAATGAGTCCTCCGCCGTCGCCCGGTCCTCCTCCACCGACCGGTCCTCCGGCCAAAGTCGCCGCCGCCAGCGCCATTCCCTCCTCGGCGACTTCCGGTTCGATTCCTCGCGGTGGGAGCGACATCTCGGCACCCCGATGCTATCCCAGCCATCAGCCGAAGCCCTCCGCTGCCCGAGCTCCCCCTCCACGGTGACCCAGTCGCACCGCCGCCCGTGCACGCCGCCGGCTCGCCTTGGCTTCCCTCCGGTTGCCTCGATCACTCGGGTAGGCTCCTGGCACTCCACTCGTACTCATGCGCGCGCCATCTTCTCCCCTCTCCTTCCCGGCCGCCGGCGCCTCATTTCCACCCCGCCTCCGGCCGCTCGTGCCGACGCCGGCCACCCCCGACGCACCACAGCCCGGGAAGACACCACCAGAAGCTTCCCCACCCACAGATCAACCTATTTCGCCGGTCACCACCCCTTCCTCGGCCACCGCTTGCCGCTGGCGAACTCGGCGCCGAGGGCCATCCGAGCTTCCTCTGCTCCAGCGCCTACACGCATTGTATAACTGATTTCGTTGCCTCCTTTACTTAGGTAACATAGGTCGGCCGAGTGGCTTCTGCGTCTTGCGTTCACCGCCGCCGGGTTCGATTCCCTCTGCTGCCGAAATAAAACATGATTTTTTTTTACTGTTTTAGCCGAGCTACAGTAAGGAAGAAAATCCGAAATAATTAATAAAAGATGCTAAAAATTTATTAGGATATAAATGAGCTTATTTAATGTTCAATCATGGATTAAGTATTATATGTTAGTAACTAATGTGTCTATAACCTTTTATTTTAAAGCCCAATTACTAATTAAAGGCATAGTGAGGTATTAAAGAGAAATATTGTATGGAGCTATGCTCTCATGAAATGATAATTTAGCAAATAAAGATTGCCTAAACAATAAATAATAAATGATTTAGAATTACCCCTTTTGCAAAATTTAAACCCTAAGCCATTATCTTCACGTATTAGCAATTATGAGAATCCTTCTTCGACTATTAAGTGGCTTTGGTTAAATGTCCAAATTATAATTAACATATATACCCTAACATACTGTCGCTAAAACAAATCCCCTAGGTAGGTTTAATTAATAGCTATATTAAAACGTGAATCCGTACACCAAGCCTTGTTGGATAAATAAGTTTAAACTAAAATCTAAAGCTAAGCCTAATAATAACCGAAGTATAGACAAAATGATAATATGCCATTGATTAAATCTTGACTTTAGAATTAGTGAGCATGATCGAATATAACAAGCAAGGACCCGTATAAATAGATCCTAATTCAAATTAAACATCTAAATATTAATTAAGGTCGCTAATAAGAAAGAGCGGCTTGGGTTTAATACCCAAATTTAGTAGAAATATCCTTAATTATGATTAGAATATATGCCCAATAGTTAACATGTTGTCATTTAATAAATCTTGGAGAAAAATATTGCTAAACAACAAATATTAAATATATCCCTTCTACCTAGTATATGCCCCGAATAGTAACGCTCGACAAATCGATACCCAACCAGACCCATACACCGAATCATTTGTCTAACCTAACTCATGGAACCTCCTTGATAAATATAAAGATAATAAAAGAGATTATTGAATAAAAAGATCGAGTCATCCTGTTCCACCACCAACCTTGCCCCAAATCACCCATTAACTCATAATAAAGCTAATTTGAGTTATTTGGATTTATGTGGGTCTTTTGAGTTATTTGCTTCTATTCGTGTTCAGTCATTTAGCACGTAATTAGAAATTGGAGTCCTGAAGAATCGAGGGATCGAGCATGGTCAAGAGCGAAGTGAAGATAAAGACCAGAAGCTCCAGAAGAAGCATTGTGTGAGCTCAAGACCGCGGTAAACCGCGCTAGGCGAGTCAATACTTTGATCATATTGAACCTACATTTTCTACAAATTACTTTCGTTTGAATTATCAAATTGCATGCTATTATTTTATATGCAAATACATATTTAATTTCAAGATTCTAGTTATAAGCCTATTGTTTGCCTGGATTAGTATTACACCCCCTTTTGGAATATTGAATATGCGAACCTTGTCGCTCTAGCAAAAATTATGGTAGTAGCTTTTTGAAAATAAGTCCGTAATTATATGCCATGCTTAGTATTGCATAGATATTTGGGGGCACCAAAATGCTCCAAGCATCACTTTCAATCATGAGAAAATTTGGTTGGGCAGCCATGGTGGTAATGACTGGTATATGTTCGATATGGTTATTTTATGCTCCCAAAGACCTCAACTTGCTTGAATATCTGGGCGGATGGTTCGTGGGTGTGTGAGTGGTGCAGTGGAAGCACAAAGTGGTTAGTGGTAGAACCGCCCAGATACCACTAAGGACTGAATCTTGTCGTGGCCTCCTATGTAAAACAGTGCAACCACAAGTCTGTAAAGTACCACTTGGCTAAGTAAATTTATCGAAACTCCCGGACTCATCTCACTGGTAGTGGAGAGAAGTGGATAAGCAAGAGCAAGGGGAGGCCTAAAAGGACACCAAGAGGAGGGTGAAGTTTCCCAGCTGTTATAAGCGTTGCGGGGAGTGGAGCCCGGCTGCGTTAGTAACTGTGGGGAACATCCCGGCTGCGTTAGTAACTGTGGCTATAACGCTGAAGGATTAAGCATATGGTGCAGATGCCATGTAACGGTGGATGGAATCTGAATCGCTATTGTTATTGCATTCTCTTACACGTTATGTTTTTGTTTAAACTGCTAAGTCTCAGGAAGTTTCTATGTATTATATTTTTAAATGAGGATAATACTTATCACCAAATAAAAGGTCAGGAAGGATAAATAGAGATGTAGAGAAGGAGATAGTTGTTATGATAAAAATATAAAAGATGTTGGTGGATTCATGTCGATCATAAAAGGGAAACGATAATATGAATTCTGGGAGTAAACTGGTGGAATCTAAATGAATATATAGGCTAGGTAGACGATTTAAATGATTCTTGGAGAATTAGGGAGTGCAAAGGTAATTGCTGGATTACGACATTGTTAACTAATATAAATTCTTGGGAGATGTTGGCTATAACGAGATTAATGGGATTCGATCAAATACTAGATGGAGGAATTGAATTTTTGGAAACTTGGAGATATGATAATTGGGGTATAAACTTGATCATTGGTATTCTTAGTGGAGGTGTACTAGGGAACTAATTAGAGATAGACAATATAAAATAAGATGGATCATTGGAAGAGCCAATTTATGGTTTTGGAGATCAATGACCAAAACGATTGGACTGTTAGGAAGTCTTAATGCGAATAATTTTGGCGGAATAAAAAGTAATTATGTTAGGGGATTACTAGAAATTATGAGGTGAAGAATTAATGCATAGCAAACACAAGATTGGATTATTAGGAATTTATGACACAACAGATATCGGTGGATACAAAGTAAAGGACACCATATTTTCATTAGAATGAGGAGCTAATTAAATTATTGAATAATGAGCTTAAGATTGGATTTATGAATTGGTGGTGGATATTCAGACTCATGTACGGGATTGGTAACTTCGATTCGATTATTGCATATTTTGGAGGATGCATTGGAAATTATTTGATCGGCGGGTCACAAGTGAAGGTATTGGATTATGAATAGGTTGTGTATTTAATAAGTTGGCAATTGGTGGATCTGGGGTCGAGATTATACGGTTCTGGTGAAATTTGAGATTGGAGGAATAAATTTATGGATAATGCTAGACCTATGTGAGAATCAGTCACCCATGGCTGGATTAATGAAATGGCGGGTGACAAAATAGAAAGTGTATAATCTGTGGGTTGAATAAATGATGACACTCGCTGTTCGGAGTTTTAGACAGCAATAGTAACAACACGATTAAATAGTAACAAAAGAGAGTTCCTTTGCCAGGTGACATGACAAAACAGGGCAGCGTTGCGCAGGGACCAAAAATAAATCACATGCCTACCCTTTGCCTTATAAAATGAGGTGCAATATATCTGCAAGAGAACACTTCACAATCTAATACTACATCATACATTCCTTCTCTACGTCAGGATGGACAACAAGCAGAAAAAGAAATTCCAAAACAAGCTATCGGAGATATTCAAGAAGAATCGGGAGGAGACCCACAAGAACGCACAATGGGAGGAGACTCGCAAGATAGCAAGGGCTGATGCGGCTCGCGACGAATAAGCAAGGGCTGCTGCGGTCAGGGCCAAACAAGGGGAGAGTGCCACAAGGTCACAGCCACCTAACGACGCCCCCGTAGGACCATGTCCATACCAAACGTTCCAACTGAATGTTCGCCACAACACCCCCCCGAGGGGAAGACGTCGTCCCTCTGCTGGTGCAGAGACCTATGTAAATTCTTCAAGTCAAAGCAGCGCCTTAGCCTCGGCATGCGTTATTGGGGTTGTGGGAACTATTCATCTGACTATCATGACCGTCGTTTCGACACCATCAGTTATCGGCAGCCGGTAAGAACTACTTACAATGTGTTCCTCCCACTATTTGTAACTAACCATACGTAATAACAAACTCTCTCATCTGCCCATAGTCCCCGGAGCCGCTATGTGGTTACCGCAAGTGGATCGACCTAGAGATCCACCCATATGACCAGTGGACTCTGGACTATGACGAGTTCAACGACATAACGGCATGCGAGATCCGCGAGGAGCAGCGTCGCCAAGACAAGCAAACCGAGCGTATACATCAGGAGACACAAGCTCATCTCGAGGCGTGCACGCGCAGGGAACGCAAGGCTCGCGAGAGGGAGCGTGAGAATAAACGAGAACTGGCGGCCAAGGCCAAACAGGAATCTGAGGATTTCAACGCCGAACTCGCAAGGAAGGGAAAATGGCCCCGATCTACGCAGTAGGTCGGGCCATTCCGTACTACTCCCCCCAATGTCTAATTTATTTCTATGCCAAGAAGGCGCATATGTATCATAGAACTACTTTACTTTGTTCCATGCCAAGAAGGCGCATATTGTTCTGTTTCGTATGCACGTAACCAAATCTTATGCGCCGTGCCATTCCCATATTTATTACGAAGTGTATTTTAATTATTAGCATAAAATCTCCTCATCTTTTCGCATTCATTTTTCCCACGTGTTCAATATCACTTTCTTTCCTTTCGTTCAATTGTTCCTGTCACAGTTGTCCTCAAAAAAATTTCATTAAATTTCTTCCAATAATACAACATAACATGATCGAAAAATGTTATTGCCAATAACTTGAATGTTATTGACATTCAAGTCGTGCGGTCAGCGGGAGGCTAGATCCGGAATTACATGCTATTTTAAAATTCTCGTGGTATACAATACCAATAGTGTCCAAAATTCCCTCCTTGAATGTCTCATCATCGCGTACTACCGCCAACAGCACGGACCCCACCCCCCAGGAACCCGCATCCGGGGCCCACCAGTCTGGGCGGCCCCACCTGCGAGCGACACACGAAAGGTACTTTAGCCACTCGGCGCATCACGCCCCACGCGAGACTGACAGGCGTGCCCCACTTTCCTCTCGCTGACACTTGGGGCCACAGCCCCGCGCGTCTCCTACTCGGCGTTGCCCCCAGGCCCCCCACCACACATGCGCCTCCCCCTCCCGTTTGAGTACTTGTGTCCTCCTCTTCCTTCCTCTTCTCCTCCCATTTATATACGACGCCGCTGCGGTCGCCTCGCCCTCGCGCCGCCTTAGGCCGCGGACATTTCTGCCGACAGAGGCGGCGGCGCCGGAGGAGGAGTTGTGGCCGGGGAGATGGCGTCAGAGGCGGTGGCTCGGGCTGTGGCGGAGGAGGTGGGGCGGTGGGGCGGGATGAGGCAGACGGGGGTGAGCCTGCGGTACATGATGGAGTTCGGGGCGCGCCCCACGGAGCGCAACCTGCTGCGCTCCGCGCAGTTCCTGCACAAGGAGCTCCCCATCCGCATCGCCCGCCGCGCGCTCGACCTCGACTCCCTCCCCTTCGGCCTCTCCAGCAAGCCCGCCGTCCTCAAGGTGAATCCTCTAGTACGCGGCATGTCGCCTTAGTTTTGTTACTGTCGTACCTGGCCAGCAGTTAAAGCCCTAAGCCATCCCAGCTCCCTCTCAGGCTTCGTCCTCATCCATCTTCTCATTGTTTTGACAAGGGATCAACGCCCATCCTCTTGGCTCCTCCGTCTTCAACATGTCTTTTTCTACAGCTTTGTTCAAGTGTCCTCCAAACTTTTCTCTTTTTTTTCTCTCATTTTTTCTTTTCTTTGTTTATGTGCTTGTGAATAAATGGTTGTTTTGTTTCGCGAATACTAACTACTAGGTTATCAGTTTATCTCCTAGGATGTTTATTCGGGGGCATTTAAAGACAGTTCGTTTAGGATTCCGTGCTCGATTTTTTAATATAATAATGTCCCCGTTCCATTTCCTGTTTGTGATCAGTTCTTGGGAAGAGGAACATGGATGACCACTGTGGAGACGGTCCCATTTCCTGGGGAATAACAAATTGTATTATACTGAATTGTCTCTTTTGTTGCTTTCGTTTCAGCCTAACGAATTAAAATTGTCCTGCCAGTGCTCGGTTGACATTATAGTTGTTATGTCATTTTCTATCTTTTCATTTTGACTATAATACATCATGAAAACCTTCTTGTTCAACCCCAGGCCGGTTTGAAAATTGCAAAAATTGTGATTCATTTGCTTGTCATTTCGGTTCTTGGAGAGAGGTGTAGCATAGTTGTATCCTATAGGATAAGGGGGAATTTTGTAGATTCCTTCCTGCCAACTTGCTTAAATTGCTTTGATTTTTTTAATCATATTGGCTCGTTGAACTTATCGGTTCAGGTATCAGAAAACACCTGAACTCATCAAATCGCACATGTTCTAAGAAGGATCTGCAGAATTGAACCAGTACATTCTTGCCCATGAGAGTACCCATTTACAGGACTAACTTTTGGTCTATTCGCCAATGTGAAGGTGAGAGACTGGTACTTGGACTCGTTCCGCGACATCCGGTACTTTCCGGAGGTGAGGAACCGGGACGATGAGCTTGCATTCACCCAGATGATCAAGATGATCAGGGTGCGGCACAACAATGTGGTGCCCACAATGGCGTTGGGTGTGCAGCAGCTGAAGAAGGACCTTGGTGGTACAAAGGCGTTCCCCCCTGGAATTGATGAGATCCACCAGTTCCTTGATCGCTTCTACATGTCAAGGATTGGCATCCGCATGCTGATAGGTTAGCAGACTCAGCACTTGCCCCTCTGTTAGGTGCTACAAGTTAATTGTAGTACATCTTAAAAGCTCAACATCTGTATCAACCAAAATCACAAGTGAATATTTCTTTCTATAATCTCTGTCGCAAACAGCTAAAATTCAAAAATTTCAGCAAAAAACCATAAGCCGCAGCCGCACCAAACAGGCCCTATATAAGAGCGTATCATGCGCACATGACAGACAACATCATGCACATATTTATTTTTTATATTAAAATAAAGTGTGCAGTCCGACCAGTGACCCACCGGTTCGACCAGTGACCCAAGACCTCGACCGGGTCGATGACCGGTCCGGGTTTCACGACTATTGTAGTTAGTGGTTACCCTTACCAAAACATTTTATATCTTCCTTACCGAGAACTACAATTTGCCAACCGTTTATGATAACAAGTAAAAAAAAGATAGAATTATTCTGCTGTCCCTGTCCTGATGTGAAAATATTAACACAAATAGATAAAGACAGTTGTCAATACACTGTTTTTTTCTGAGTTGTTCTAACTTGCTTGATTTCAGGGCAGCATGTCGCTTTGCATGATCCTGATCCAGAGCCTGGTGTCATAGGGCTCATAAACACAAGATTGTCCCCCATGCTGGTGGCTCGACTTGCTAGTGAAGATGCCCGTGCTATTTGCATGCGGGAATATGGATCAGCTCCTGATGTCAACATTTACGGAGACCCGGATTTTACATTTCCGTAAATCCCCCTTTTAAGTTCTTGCTACATACATTTGTTTTTATTTGATTTAATCACACTTTAGTATTAATTATTGTTTGCCATTAATATATCTCTCAGGTTGCGTATGCTTCTGTTGTCATTAAAATGTTCCATGTCTTTTATGCAACATTCAGCTTATTTGCTTCATTTACTAGTTCATGTGCAAATTGCAAATTTGCAATTCTTTGGCCCTACCTGTGTTTATGAGAAATCATTCTAGTTCAACTCTTAACCTTTATAGTGAATTTAATCAGTAATGAAGTTGAAGTGCAGAAAAATGATTTTCCTGAACTGCTTTGACTTCTCAATTGCAGATATGTTACACCACATCTACATCTCATGATGTTTGAATTGGTGAAGAACTCCCTTCGTGCAGTACAGGAACGTTTTATGAACTCTGATAAACATGCACCTCCTGTTAGGATCATAGTTGCTGATGGAGCAGAGGATGTAACTATCAAGGTATGACTATCCCCAAGAATATCTATTGCCTATATTGTTGAGAAATTTCTAGGCTCAAACATGTTAGAGAACAAATTTCGTGAATACACAAGCTTCTGTGGATACAAGAGTTTCCCTTAATCTTTGCTGTTTGTTTTAATTTAACGTCTAGTATTACTTATGGCATATACTGCAACTGTAAATGTAGAGAATAGAGAATTAACACTTGAGTTTTTTTTAACGAAAATTGTGCTTATGCATTAGTTCTGCAGAGACATCATTTCTTTACTAGTGAGTGATGACATGTCCAATCCAGAACTTCATGGCTCCACATGCTCTCAAAGCAGAAATATTAGCTCAGGCCATGTTTCTCTCTTGCAAGAGTGATTCATGTCTGCAAGAACAGTATTGCAGTAGCATATTGCTCCCTCCGTTCTTTTTTACTTGACTTCCTAGAATTCATGCCATCAAGCTTTTAAAGTTTGACCGCCCATAGATTTAAAACTATCTAGATTGGCTATACGAAAATTATATTATTAGATTTGTCGTTAAAAATATTTTTATAATATCATAATTTTATTAGTATATCTTAGTGTAAAATTATAAAGAGTAGCGGTCAAAGTCGCATCTCGAAGACCGATAAAAGTCAAAAACGTCAAGTAAAAAAGAACGAGAGAGTAAGTCCCACTACAATTTTTTTATAGAGAGATCATTACTCTGTCGCACATTAACTATGTCATAATTGTTACAGAAAATTGGCTCCATGTTATTGTGTAAAACATCCCCTGTTCCCTTTTTATGTTACAATTTGTTTCTTTCATTAGTTAGCTGCTTCTTGCATGATAGTCCCGTCCTATTGGAACGTATTACTGTAATAATTCTCTATATGAGACCACAAACATGATAATATGTTTTTTTAGCAAGGTTTGATACATATAATTCTTCATAATTATGTATGACTGTTGCAATTATAACCTTTCTAATGCAGATTAGTGATGAAGGTGGTGGAATACCAAGAAGTGGCCTCCCAAAATTTTCACTTATCTCTACAGTACAGCAGAAAACCCACCTGATCTAGATGGCCATAATGAAGGAGTAACTATGGCTGGGTATGGTTATGGGATCCCAATTAGTCGTCTTTATGCTCGATATTTTGGCGGGACTTGCAAATCATTTCTATGGAAGGATATGGTATGTCCATATTTCACTCTTTATGTTCTTGTAATGAGTACTGATTACTGAAGAATGTGGCCATGTTTTGCTGAACTTTCTTTCCTCTATATGTTTGCTCTTTCGATTCTCATAAATTGCTGTCCGAAAGTTGACAACAATTTTGCTCTTCTTATTTTTTGTAAAGAAAAGTGAAGGTTAAAAAACCCTTAGCCCTTAGGATTTGGGAGTTAAGCATCAACTATGTCTCTCTTACTCTTAGTTTTCCTAAGTAGCTGGCCAGAACTTACCACTTTTGAAACATGCTTGATGAGAAGTTGCATTACCTCTCCTACAGTCATCTTTCAGTAATACGTCATAACTACAGTATTGTCATTTGAGTGATTATAATTACTTTTTCTTCGCTTTTTTATGTAGGAACTGATGCTTACCTCCACCTATCACGGCTGGGAGATTCAGAGGAACCCTTGCCCTAAGAGATTCGGACTGAACCCTTGCCTCTATGATCATACTCCTGTTCTGATACCATTAGTGTAATTAGGATTTTATTGCTTTCGCGATTGCTGTGCTGGTATGCAAATATAATTACTAAGGCCAGCCACCTATATGTATGGTTCAGCTGTTCTGTTCTAGTCATTATGTCTAGGTGTCTATTGTCTTTGTGTTCATTCCTCGGCTCGCTGGAATATTGTCATAACTCGGAAGCCTCTAGTTTGTACTGCCACTAGAATTCCTTTACCACGTAGAATGGTTGTTCTAGAGTACCTGGAGTTCAGTCGTTGCCTGGATAATGTAATCTGAAATTGTTCCTTCCATTAGCGGGAGCTGATATCATCTACTACACCCACATATTCTGCCCGTGTTCGATTCAGAATGGGTAGTGCTGGCATTTGATCATACCATGCGTCTCCTCCTGCGTGTGTAGCATTGGTTTCTGGCGCTGTTCTTTCTTTCTTTGTTTCATTTTGAGACGAAAGAGGACTTCCGTTAAACCTGAGACACAGCCAAATCGCTGGACACCAGACTAGGGTGGTTGGGCTGAAATAAGCTAGGTTATAGCTGACTGAAATTATACTGTAGCTGATGGTCGTTTATTTGGTGTAACTATAACTAATTTTTTTTAAAAAAATAAAAAAACAGGTTGGCCCATCATAAACAATGCAAACGAATATGGAAAAAAAGAACCATAAAAAAGCTCAAAAAGCCAAAAGCAAGAAAAAGATGAAATTTAGGAATAGTGAAAAATAAGTCAGAAGCCAGAAACTCAAGTCGAAATGAGCAGGACCTAGATACAAATTCTGAAACTTGGTACTGCCATGACAGTGTAGCACCGAGGTCCAAAGACACACCAGACTTGGCTAGACAATCAGATACTTTATTACATTCACGAGGACAAACATTGACTTGAAAATCAACAAATTATGTTCTTTTTAGCTTATGACTTGTAGTTTTTTTTTGAGCAAACAAACGGAATGGTTTTTTTGTTACCGTTTTAAAGTGGCTTATCGGGATAGTATTTTAGAAGTGTTTTATCGGCTTTCAGTTCGTTCGTATGAGCATTCGTATTAAGGCCAAAAGTTATAAACTGTAGTTCAAAAGAACAAGCCTTGTATTCTTTATACATTTGCGACGATCAATTAGTTCATATATGTTATGTAAACTTTGTAAACAATTCAACATATCAGTTCTGTTCAAAAGTGTTGTGGCTTTTGGCTGATTACAAGAAAGATTGAGGGAGTAAGAGACACTCATGTTAAGAAACCATTTGTTCAAAGCATCTCTTGTAATGACTCATACAAACGATTTATAGAAACCACTTTAAAAACAAACGACTTATATAAACCACTTTAACAAGCCATTATGTCCAACTTCCGGCTTCTAAAAGCTAAAAGCTAGAAACTATTTGGAATAGAGCCATCATCGGTACGAATTGAACTCTAGCATTTAGATGAAAACTTTAGTGCCACGTAGGGTTCAAAAACACGGCGTTACAGGCTGGTAATCGGTGGTTCTTGGTTCTCTGGGTGGGGAGCGAAGAATCAAAAACCTACCAAATTAAAATTTTGTTTTTCGAATTTTGACTGTTTTTTCTAGTTACCAGCCGGTTTTCCTGGTTACCGGTTTTAAAATGGTCCAAAATTCAAAATTTAATTTTTAAAATTTGATCGGTTTTTTGGCCGGTTTTCTGGTTATCGGCCGGTTACCGCTACTGGCTGCTAGACGGATTTTCACCTGATTTCGAGATTTGTATCCTTGGTGCTACGTCGGTTGGCCTGGCCAATGTTGGTCGGTCATTGCAATTATAATTAACATGAAATGTTAAAAATTGCATAAACGGACGCCAGAAAGGAGAATGTGCTGATCTGATCCATTCATTTTACATCGGGCGGTTGATATGCCCTCCCTCCAGCCCCTATAACGGGTCCCCCTCGGTCTCCGATTCCTCTTCGCTGCGGACAGCGCCGGCTCCCCAACAATATATATATATAATAGAGTCCAAGCGCCTCCACGGCGGCTTCACCAACCTCCGGCACCGGCGAAACCCTAAACCATCCCACCTATCCACCGGACAGCCCGGCTGCTGCGAAGGCGATGGGTGAGCGCGCCGCGGCGGCGGCGAAGACGTCGGTGTGGTGGGACATCGACAGGTGCGCGGTGCCCCCCGGCGGCTGCGACCCCCACCGCATCGCCCACAACGTCATCACCGCGCTCGCCGTGGCGGGCTACACGGGCCCCGTATCGATGGTCGCCTACGGCGACGCCTCCCGCATCGCCCCCAGCGTCCTGGAAGCCCTCTCCGCCACCGGCATCTCCCTCAACCACGTCCCCGCCGGTATAGTCGTATAGATCCCCACCCGCTCTCTCTTCATTGCCGCCTAATCAGAAAATGCAAATATGCCGGTTTTGTTGCTCAGTGCGCGCTAAAGATGAAAATTACCTTTTTTTTAAAAAAAAATCCCTAATAATTGGCAGGAGCTAAAGATGGAGTTGACAAGAAGATGCTGGTCGACATGTTGTTCTGGGCATTCGACAACCCTCCACCAGGCAATTACTTGCTTATTTCGGGCGATCAGGACTTCTCTGGTCTCCTCCATAGGCTTAGGATGAAGCAATACGGTATCCTACTAGCCCAACCTCCAAATGCATCATCTCAAACACTTGCTAACGCAGCTAAGACTGTTTGGCTCTGGGAAAGCTTTGCGGCTGGAGAGCCGCTGTTGGCGGAATCCCCGCATTCACGTAGCTTGCCAGATTGCAACCAGAGTTTGAATAATTCGGATACATCAAAGTGCTCACAGAGTAAGGTTCGTTCTGAGTATAGCAAGGATGATGGTAATGTGAAGGCAGGCAATCAATATCAAGTGAAGCCGCTTCAAAAGTATGTACAGAAGACAAACATCGCATCTATTCCTGCAGGCAATCAATATCAAGTGAAGCCGCTTCAAAAGTATGTACAGAAGACAAACATCACATCTAGTCCTGCAGGCAATCAAGATCGAGCAGAGTTAGTTGATGGAGCTTCTGACAGTTCTATAGGAAGCACAGCAAGTGAGCTAGGCTGGTCTTCTGTTTCATCATCATCATCAAGTTCTGAATCCATGGAGGGAACAAAGGTGGATCAATCAAGTCTGCTAGGAACTCCTACCATGTCCCAGACATCAGCTCAGAAACCCGTGGTGTTTACTCATTCCCACCAAGTGGGAACATCTCACAATTTCATCATTGGTGAGAAGCCTAGCACATCAACTGAATGTGCGTCAAGAAATGGCACTCTTGATTTTGGCTTTAGTAATGACCATTATCATCAAATGTATCAGCAATCACAATCTCTGGAAGCACAGAAGCTTCATTCTGAGCATAATATGGGTGATACTAATGGAAAGGTGGGTAATGAACGCAAGGTGAAGCCACTTCGGAAGTATGTAAAGAAGACAACCATTGCATCTCATTCTGCAAGCAATCAAGTGGATTCAGTTGGAGTTTGTGACTGTTCTATTGGAAGCACTAAAAGTGGGCTAGACCTTTCTTCTGTTTTACCATCAAATTCTGAATCACTGGAGGGAGCAAAGGTGGATAGCGCAAGCCCGCTAGGAACTTCAACTTTGTCCCGGTCATCAAAACCTGTGGTGTCTACTCATTTGCATCAAGTGAGAGCACCGCACCAATACATCATCGGTAAGAAGCCTAGTACATCAACTGAGCATGCATCAAGAGATGGAACTCGTGATTTGGGTGTTAATATTGGCCATTATCATCCAACATATCAGCAGCAATCCCAATCTTCTGAAGCACAAAATAAGCTTCATTTTAACTGTAATATGGGTGATATTAATGAGAAGGCAGGCAATCAATATGAGGTGAAACAACATCAAGAATATGTGAAGAAGACAAATATTTCGTCTAGTTCTGCAAGCAGTGAAATAGATTTAGTTAGTGGATTTCCTGATAATTCTAAAGGAAGCATTTTGAGCCATCCAAGTCAATTTATGTTATCAACATCACTGGTGGGGGCAAAGGTGAATCGGTCAAATCCGATAAAAAATCCTCCTTTCTCCTTGTCATCAGCTCAAAAACCTGTCACAACTACTCATTTGCATCAAGTGGGAGCAGAGTTCGTCTTTGGTAAGAAGCCTAGCACATCAATTGAGTGCATGCCGAAAAATGGAATTTTTAATTTTGGTTCTAACAGTGGCCATTATGATCCATCATATCAGCAAACCCAGTCATCTCTGCTGCCGAAACAACATAATTCAGGTCCGCCGCATCCTCATAGTGAATTCGGTCAGTCTTACTCAATAAATTCAGGTATTGGCAGCTCACGCCCACCATCAGCAGGGAATAATGGTGTTCCTTCCTCACAAATACAAACTTGGCCAAGTGGCTCAACCTTTCAAGGTCCACCTGATATTTGCCCTGATATCAGTAATCTGACTATTTCTGAATGCTCTCGAGGAACTGGTGAGACCAGGCCACCTTTTCAAGATGCGCCTGCTAATTATTCTGTTGTTAGTACGCCAAATATTTCTCGACATCCAAGAGGTCTTCATGAGATCAGATACTCTTTTCATCCTGGTCCTAATGTCAGCTTCCATCCGAATCACACTTGTGCTCCTCAGAGTGTCCAACCTCCTTCCAGTGATTATACTTGCAAACCTCCTGACCCACTCAACCTATCCTGCAACATGCAAAATCCTGGAAATCATGGAGAGAAGCAAGGATCTCCACCAAATTCTTCTGAGCCTGAAGGTACTATAAGAAATATAGTATGTGCTTTGGACATACTAAAGACTGACAAGATATTCCCAACAGAATCAAATATTGCAGACTGTATGCGCTATGGCGAGATGAATTTATCAGGTTTTGATGTTAAGAAAGCTCTTGAACTTTCCATTCGACATCAAGCGGTCATTATGAAAAAGTTAGTAGATGACATGCCTTTATTTGTTGCAAAAGATGAAAGTCTCTGGAAATGTGTGGATGTAAGAAATAGCAATGCAAAGCATCCCAAAGAGACGCTAGACACAGTTCGTAAGTACATATCGTCCACCAGTGGCCATTCAGCAATAAAGAATTCTCAGTCAAGGTGAGGTTTTGTACCTTCTGGTTTGTGCTAATCATTTCATCTTTTACTCTCAGATGTTGTAACATTTTCTGCCTTTACTTTGCTGGTAGGTACCAAGCTGCAACTATCTTGAAGAATTTGTGCTTGCAGCATCATGCCCTTGGTGACGTTCTACAGATTTTGCATATTGTGATTGTCAGAAAGAAATGGCTTGTGCCTCATTCTTCAGGCTGGCAGCCGTTGTCCTTCAACACAGTAGTGGCCGATGCAACTACTGATGCTATTGGAGAAGCTAGGTCTTGATTCTTTTCCTCTGCTCATGTGGGATGGATATTTTGGTGCGCTGGTGCAACTACAAAATATCTCCAAGATCTACATTCATCTAAAAGGTTTTTTTGGATATCTCATGTTGGTTCATCAACATTCTACTGTAAGCAATCAGATGCCACAAGAAGTAGTTAAGATGTAGTTTTTTTAATCATGGGGAGTTTAGTCCCAAAGGAAAGGACTGTGGATATCCTGTTAGTTCTGTTCCAAGTACGAAGGAGCTACACAGGTCACAGTTTTTCAGCTTCTTTCGAAGATGTTAGTTCGGCAATCCGGCCAGTAATTTGATTCCATTTTGTGGTCAGCAAGATAAGAGGAGTACAAGTGGACCTATCTTTCTTCCCAGCATTATAACAGTGACCGAGGTTGAAGTCTACTTGTGTATCTCTTGAGGTTTTAGTTTGGCTGCAGAAGTCCATACCGTCTTGATATTCTCAGTGAAGTACAATGCTTAAAATAGTGAAGTGCCAGTGGCTTATTTCCTATTTCTTATAGCGTGGGAAGCTGCTGCTAGTAGATGAAGCTCGTAGCTGCTTGAAGAAGCATTGGTATTTCCCATCATTTTTTTACAATTCTGTTGTAAGATATCTTAGGTATGCCTGGTGTTCAGCGAGGCAGTGACCCATAGCGGGTTTGTGAAGTAATCGGTGTTATCTGGCTTGAGGCACGTCTCTGAAACGCATTCAGAACTTCGCTTCAGAGCTTGCCCGATTCGTTATGCTGTTAGCTGCAGAAGTTAGCATTGGACTTTCTTCTTTTTGGCTATGCGCGTGTCGTTTGTCACCTAATGTGGTGGGCAATTAGTGAGCAGTAGCAATTCTCTGATGCACTTTTGTCAGATATCTCGTATGAATCAATTGCCTTTGGGTGGGGTTCTGTTTGATGCTTTTGATTATTGAACTGATTCTGTCGGGTTCTCTCTGCGCATCACACGACGAAGTATAGCAGATGTTTCCATGTGCTGTGAACAGGATCGGGGCAGCACTACAGGCATACCAGTCACCAATCTTCTCCTAACATCTTTAGGCGCCGATTGGAACACATCAAATTTTCTCTGTTTCTATAGAAATTAGAGAAAAAGAATAACTAAGGGTTTTTCCTGATTCCTGCTACAATTGAACTATGTCATATAAAATTTATTTGAGATTTCTGCGCTCAAACGGGGGTCCTTAATTCCGAGAAATTAGCAACAGTTCCATGAGAATGGCTGGCGATTTGCATTAGCAGTGTAGTGTAGCTCACACACAAACGCTGGAGGTTTTCTCTGACGTCTTGGAGGCTTGGAGAGGATAAGCTCTGCCTTACTGTCTTGCCAGGCCTGTTGCTTATTTGTTGATTTGGAAAACTCAATGTTTATTAATAATCAAATATAAAATAGTACGATGAAATAACCAGCCAATCTATCTGACAGACAACCAGAACCACGTGAGATGATGATGGTAATGCCCAAAGGTGAATCCTTTTTTACGGAGGGTATCTGCAGGTCACCTACAAATCTACCACTAATAGTAATGAGCAAGAACGCTGAAGCTGAGACAGGAGTGACCTCGCCGGTAACCACATCATCATGGCGCCGGCGTGGATTTGAGCTCCTCCAGCGCCGACTTCACCTGATCCTGCAGCAGATCGATCCGCCGCAGGTACACCTCCAGCTCGAGAATCCGCTGCTGCCTCCACTTCTCCCCCTCCATCGGTGTCCCGAGAATCGCAGACGGCGGCTCCGGAGCCGCCCCGGGCCCCAGCGGCGCCGGGCAGACGCCGATGCCTAGCATCGCGCGGACCATCTCCTTGAACAGAGGCGCCAGGACGCTGCTCTCCGTGTTGGCCGCTGGCTGCGCGGCAGGTGGCCGGGCAGGGTCGGTGCCGTCCACGGCAGACTGGGGAAAGAATTGCGGGAGCGCGTCGTCCGTCTTGGCAGGCGGAGGAGGGTACGGCTGCGGCGCCTCGGCGGCTAAGTCGATAGTGCGCCTGCGGCGGCCGCGGCGCTGGCCCTTCGAGGAGGGGGACTTGGCTTCTTCGTTGGCGTTGGCGCCCGCGGCGTCGGCGAAGTCGACCTCGTCGTCGGAGTCGGCGTTGGAGGGGTCGCGGGCGTGCTTGTCGGAGGAGGGGCGCCAGATGTTGCGGGCGATCTCGAAGACGGCCTGCTCGTGCGGGGAGCGGAAGGAGAAGGAGGCGCCGGAGCCGCGGAGGCGGTCGACGCAGTTGCGGTACTTGCGCTTGAGGCGGCGGAGCTTCTCGAGGAGCTGGCTCTTGGAGAAGTCGAGCTGGAGGCGGCCCCGCATCTCCTCGTAGAAGGGGTCCGTGTCGTACTGGTGCGACGCGAACGCCGTGCCCCGGTGCGCCGTGAACTCGGAGAAGGCCCGGAGGATCACGATCTCGTCCTCCTCCGTCCACAGCCGCTGGAACAGGGGCCGCCGCTCCCCGGCCGCCGCCGCGGCGGCGGGGGCTGGGGCGGCCGCGGCGGCGGAGGAGAAGGCGGCGTTGGGGTCGACCGGGAAATCGATGTCTTCGGAGTCCCCGTTGCCATAGGCGTCGGCGTCGGGAAAGGAGGAGGAGGCGACGGCGCCGGCGGCGGAGGGGTCGTCGACCATGGGAAGCATCGGATCGGCTCGGCTCGAGTCGGTATTAGGGTTGGGGTTTTTTTCGCTGGATAGGGCTCGACCGCTGGGGATCTAATCTGGCTGCGTTAGCAGGCCGGGTTAGGTTCCTTACCGTGAGTTGATTGCCTTGCACCGGGGCTGCAGTGGGTCCATCGTCAAGGGATAGGGTGCAATTGGAGCGGATATGAACGGATACCATTTATTATGTATATTATTCTATATATTTTTTCTCAGATTTGAAGTTGGACATGAATAATATCGGATATCCATTTCTCTATTCCGTATCCGTCACATAATCTTTCGAACAGTCGGTCGAACGGAAATTATCCGTTTCTTTGCACATGATATTGAACAGTATGGTACAATCAGAGCGACCATAGAGAGACTAATTATTGAAATATTGAAGGAAGAACACTCAATACTCCTGTTTGTTTAGATATGATAATCTTCTTATATGTTATTTTGTTTCTAGATGAAGTCACAACAGACCTCCTTATATCATTTGATATACGAATATATACGGACGGATATCACTTATTCCATATCTTATTCCATATTTTTTCCTCGAAGTCGGAATCGGACACGGATAGTGCCGGATACCCATCTATCCCTTCCATATCCGTTCCGTATGTCTTCGGTCGGTCGAACGGACAGAAATTATCTGCTCCGTTTGCACCCCTATCAAGGGAATTCTTTTCTTTTTTGAAAAAAAACTCAACGAAGGAGTACGTTAATGCTTCTGCTTTATAGTTTATGGTATAGTTTCTAATTTTTAAATGAAATATTTTTTAAACAAGGTTTATATGTTAATTATAGTAGATATTATACTGATTTTAACTATATCGATTAAAATCGTATATGATTATCTCTCCGTATTTTCTTTCATAAATAACTAGAATTTAAAAACTATAAATTATAAGTTACAGCTAAAAATAACGAGCCAACGTTCTATAGCATCTTCAGTGTAACTCCTAAGCTCCCGCGTAGCGTAAGAGGGACTTTTTTTTTGGAGTCGACATCATAATTGGAGCAAAAAGCGAGTCAATGTATATCGTTGTGGTCTTGTGGATGCCGAATGAAGCTAGTTGCCTAAAGAATAATCCTCTCCTTATACCAGGGGGAATGCCCCGCCCGTCGCTCGCCACGTCCCGCACACATGCCGCGTGCGGGGAATCTTCGTCTGGCACGGGCGTGCCATTTCCTTCTACTTTTCCGAAATTACGTATAGGTCCTTGGTTCTCGCAAAAAGTTCCTTGCAATTTTTTTTCGCCCCTGGAATTTTTTTTGGTCCCTCTATTTTGCAGGATGGCCCCCCGCGGTTTCGGAAATTGCGCACGGATTCCGTTTTTTACGTACAGGTCCTCGATTTTTTCAAAACAACCCTTTGCTTTTTTCGAAAATTCGTTTTTGCCCCCCGGTTTTTTCTAACGGGCCCTCTTTTTTTCGAATGTCCCCTTTGCCTTCTCTGAAATTACGTTTTTGCCCCTGTTTTTTTAAAAAACTCATCCTTTGCCTTCTCTGAAATTACGTTTTTGCCCCCGTTTTTCTTAAAAACTCATCACGAATTACCGTCTCTTTTATTTTTTTACGTGCGGTGGCTGGCGCGGCGTGGCGCCGCGCCCATGCTTCTAGTAGAATACAGGGGAAAAGGAGTTAGCGTGCTAGGGTTGAGAGACAAATGAACCTTCACCACCGTCGCCATGTGCATTGTTGCGGGGACTGGGCCGGTTTAAACATAAAATCGGACAAGAACAAAGACAAAGCAAAATAGAGGAATTATGATTCAAATATTTGGATACAGAACAGTTTTTCAGTGCTTTAAAACTAGCCTATCAAGTATGCCGCTGCCGTGCTCATTTGGGCTTTTTTTTATAGCTTATGGCTTATTTTTCACTGTTTAGCGTTGTATCTGACTTAGTTTGCATTATACATGCTGATGATTTTTTGGCGTCATTAAATTAAAAAATAGGTTAGCCTATCACGAACAATACAACGGAATACGAGAAAAAAAGAAAAGGCAAAAAGCCCAAAAAAACCAAAAGGCCAGAAAAGATAAAATTAAGAAACTAGAAGCCAAAAGCCCAACGGAGAAGCCAAAATCACTACTACAAAAAGGGTCATCACAGACGGTTTTCCGAACCGTTTGAATTTATGGGTCAGTGATAATCGGAGGTTATCACAGACGGTTCGTGATCCGTCTGTGATAATCACATCACAGACGGTTTGTAACTAGAACCGTCTGTGATACTCACACATCACAGACGATTCTAGTTACCAACCGTCTGTGATATTTTTTTCATCACAAACGGTTGGTAGATAGAACCGGAGCGGAGGGCGGAGCGCCTAGATCTGGCGGAGCGGAGGGCTGGAGAGGAGGGCGGAGCGGCCGGAGGCGAGGGTCGGGCGGAGGCGGAGCGGGAGCGGAGGACCCGTGCGGCGTGGAGCGGAGCTGCGGGGCGGCGCGGTTGACGCGCCCACACGGGTCGCGCTGCCGCCGCTTATCAGATCCGCCTCGAGGAGGCTTCGGGGCGCAAAAGACGGCGGGAGAGGATGTGCGGAGGAAGCAAAGGGGAGGGCTGTCGAGTGGAAGGGGTAGAGGAGGTGCGATGCGAAGCAGTGAATTAAAGTAGAGGCCTCGCGATTGGGTCGAGGACAACACATGTGAGCCAAAATAAGCTCGTGAGCCGGCTCGTGAGCGGCTCAAGTTTTTTGCGAGCTGTGAAGGAGGCTCGACTCAGCTCAAAAATTTACGAGCTTGAGCCGAGCCGGCTCGCAAGCCTCGAACTATTTTTCCACTCCTACGTCTCGTGCTCTGCGGCGGCTTCTCGCCGCCTTCACCGACAGCTACGTCGGATCCGACGGCCGGGCCTACTGCGGAGTCGTCACGCGGCGCGGGATGCGCCCCTTTGCCGCCACTAGGGACCTGTCAGGGTACCGCCCCGGCTTGGGGGACTTCGTGCAAGCGGCGCTGTCGCTGGTGGTGTTCGCCACCACCGCGGTGTTGGACACGAACACGGTGTCTGCCTGTACCCGGCGATGGAGGTGAAAGAGAGGACCATGATGGCCGTGCTGCCCCCCCGTCATCAGCGGTGTCGCCAGCTACGTCTTCATGGTCTCCCCCAGCAACCGGCACGGCATCGGGTACCAGCCCACGCGCGCCAGCGCCACCGAGCACAAGTCGTAGCCCGTCGTAAACAATAATGGTTTGGTGTCAAATTGTTTAATTAATTGGTCGGTCAGCTCTTCTTTTTCTTATTAAATTTGTAAATAATGTTTTGTATGTCAAATTGCTTTTCGTTAATGCCAGACGTCCCTTTTCCCTCGGACTAATTCCAGCTCACTATTTGACATGGCAAATCATTGTCTTGTTTTTCTCCTTTTAACCATCAAGGTTCCTTGTAGTATCTCCCAGAAAGCACCTCATGTTGACCAAAACACTAGTCCACTACCCTTCGTGTTGGCCTCTTGGGTTAGCATGCAGAGACATTCCACTGTTGTTCTCGCTACAAGGCTTTTACAAGCTTGTTCCATGTACTATTATTACTAGTTATAACAAAAATAAATAAAATTTGAAGCAAATCCAAAGGAATTAGGTTTCAACGATAGATTCTAGCTTCTGGCTTTTAATTCACTACTCCTTAATTTCATTTTTTCTGGCTTTTTGCTTTTTCTTTTTTCCATATTTTTTTGTATTATCCGTGATGGCTAACCTGCCTTTTCTATTTTTAGATTTTTTAATTTTATTATATCAAATAAGTCATCATCAGCTATAACAAAAAATAAATCAGCTACAATAAAAAAATCATAAGTTATAGCTAAACTGAGCGCCCCCTTAATCCCTGCTTATCCAAACGAGTTCACTTGGTTTGCATGTTGTAAAATTTGAGTTAGTCACTGTACGTACGCTATTCATTTTAAATTACCAAAGTTTCTGCACGGCAGGCCGGGGGTATGGTATTGCATTTGTGCATATCCTGCCATGCATCCCATCGATCCCATGCATGTTGCTCGCAAAGAAAAGGCTTCTCGGTTTAGACCGTTCATTTTTGTTTTTTTTCTAAAGACTTTTGGCTGTTAGTTGAAATTATATTATACTGATTGTTAATTTTTTCTGAATTATTCAATTAAAGAAAAATAAGCAAAAAAAAAAGAAAAACACCCTTATATCTCATACACAATACAGAGGGAAAAAAGAAAAAAAAGCAAAAAACCCTAAAAACCAAAATTAAGAAGTTAACACGTTCATTTCAGTTTCTGGCTTCTAAAAGATAGAAGATAGAAGCTGAAGCCAAAATGAACAACCCTTCGAGCTAAACGTGCTGGAACCTGCTAACGGCTTTGCATGTATAGACATGTTTTTTTAAAAAAAAGATAAAAAAAATTAGTTATCGTAGAAAAAAAAAATACCTTTTAGAAGATGAAAAAAAGACACCTAGGTTTGCTTCTAGTCAACACACTTGATTTCCTCATTCCCATCTCTCTTGTGGCCGAAATGGCTGGCCAGCGCGCGGTCGGCCCACTTGCTTGCTTGCGCAGCTTCTGCAGCACTAGCATTATTCGAGGGCCAAAAATTCCAACGTTGATCGAAGGTAAGAAAGAAGGCAAGAAAAAAGATCTATACCGTTGAATTTTGAGGACCAAAAATTCCCATGTTAATCAGAGGTAAGAGAGATTTTTATGGTTTCGGATGTTTGGATTATAATGATACAAATCAAGTATGTGTAGATAGGAGAGAAGCTACAATTATATAATGAATATAACCGTATTTCCATAATAAATATTGGAGTTCTGTATATACCCGCACAATGGCACGAAAAATGGGCTGGTTACCACGATATCATACTAATAGACTGGAAAATTAGGTCGGCCTTGATATGCATAGCTGGGTTCGAATGTGCTGCGGCTTACGCTTTCCATCCGCGCAGCCATAAGCTGTCCCAAACGGTAGCGCTTACGAAGACAGATATTTCCCTGTCCACACGTCTCCCTCCCCGGTCCCCCCTCAGGTAGCCATCGCCGAGCTCCCCCACAACCATGCCGAATCCCCTCCTTGCTGTGATATCCCCCTCGCTGAGACTCTGCCGATACCCCTTGCCCTACCTCCCCCTCCGTGAGATCCCCTACCCCGCCTCCCCGTCGGCCAGATCTCCCTGTCCCGCCTCCCCCTGGGCGAGATCCCTTTGTCCCGCCTTCCCATCCACGAGATCCCCTACACCGCCTCCCCGTCGGCGAGATCCCCGTGCCCCAGCTCCCCGTCACCGACATCCCCTGGCCCCCTACCCCTCGGCGACATCCCTCGTCGCCCAACCCCTACGCTGGCGACCCCATCCCTGAAGGCAATGGCAATCTCCGTAGTGCCGGGCCCGGTGAGGACTCCTACAGACGCTCCCGCTGCCCCGTCCGGGCAAGGTTCGGCGCCGCCGGCCGGAGGCGTGGCCTCGGTAACTCAGTCGTAAACCGGGTCATCCTCGGACACCACCTCGGACGCCGGCACCACAGAAGCTGCGCTTGTGGAGGTATGAAGGACGGCTCATGCCCTTTGGGAAGCGCTTCCTGCCTCCCCTGCCATCGCCAAAGCCCTCGTACGCGCCATCTCGCTGGGCTTCGTTCAACCACTTCTGCAGTCCATCCCCAGCACCTCTGCGAACCCCTTGCGCACCCGCTGTCAGGTAAGCTCCACGGCCTATGTGTGGATTGTTTACCCTGTTTTATTGCTATTGCAAATGTTTCATCAGCCTGGAATGCGGTGGGTTCTTTCTTAGTTGCTTCCCAAATTGCAGTAATACATAGGAACTAGGTGCATGCGTGACCATATGAATTTAATCGTAGGTGTGTGTGTAATGCTGGATCATGCAGTATCTGTTCAATCCAATGTGCAATACGCTTAGACGCCTGACTCCTTAATGTGTAGTGTACACATGTAATGCCTACACATGCTGCTAGTTTTTTAGCAAGTGGTGTGTAATCTGGCAGTATTGCTCCTTTTCTCCCTTATGTTGCACTTGGCCACAGTTAATAGTCCTTGTCTGTTGTTTGCACTTCAGATGGATCCTACGGCTGGCAATGTGAAGGTTTGCACTTTCGAGGACATAAGCTCCAACAAGCAGTCTAAGTGCGACCATCTCTCAGACTGCATGGTGCATGTGTGCGACTACTACGAGGCTCAATTGGCGGTCAAGGCCGTGAAGAAAGATAGCATACGCAACGAGTCCGAGGAGCTCCTTAGCACGATCATTGCAGACGGCTACCCCGTGGGCTCAGAGGTGTGGATCGCGGCCACAATAGTGCTGCGGATAAAGCACAACCGCGACATGTTCAAGGTGATAACCGACCCGGCGCTCCACACTTGGGCGTTCAAGCAGTCCAAGTAGTCCGTCTCTTGTAGTCCATGTTGTTCTCAGGTGAGCGTTTCCGATCTTAGGTTCGTCCTCGACCGTGTCGGCTTGTGCCGTTCCATTCACGGACTTTTCGTTATTACTGTCCTGTTCGTGCCATCGTTATTACTGTCCAATTCGTGCCATTGTTAGCTACTTCATTGTCATTCTATGGAACTTGAACGAATTGTTGGTTGTCACGCAATGTGCAATGCTGGTTGTTTTCTTGTTTTCACTTCAAGTACTACTGCTGTGCAATGTTGTTATTTTACTGTTGTGCATGAGATTGGTTAGTACACTTCCTTTCGTCAGAAGAAGATAATTTCCGCAACTATGGCCCTACATAATTTCATCATTGGCTAGCAGTTGGGCGATTCGAATTTCGCGGACCTGCACTAGGGCCTGGGTACAGTTCAGACGAACCTGATAGGACGACAGCGCTAACCGAGGTGGTGCTGAATGGGGATACGCAAATAGATTATGTCCAGGACATCATCTGTACAATCTTGTTGTAGGGTAATATGGTTCGATTTTGGGGCTGCAATAAATGGGTCATGTACGTCTATCTATTATTGTTAACTCGTACGTTATTAACATACGTGTTTACGAACCTTTTTAACACTTTGTTACCTTTGGTCGTATGTTACAAACTTGTTATGGTCCTTTGTATGTTCTAAAATATGCGCTTCATGTTTTAAAATCAGCAATAGATCATAAGCCACCAGCTCAATAAAATACAATAGTTTTAGTTATAAACCATCGAAACCTGAGCCATCTTCCCGATTCCCCCGCTAAACCCTCCCCCAACCCTTCCTACCAAAAACCCTCCTCCCTTTCTCCCTCCCGCAGCCCCTATTCACCCCCACCGCCTCCCGCAAAAACCCTAACCTCCAAAATGTCCTCCCCGCCGCCGACGCCTCCCCGGCCTCCGACCACGCCAAAACCAATTCCAAGAAGAAGAGCAACAAGCACCAGGACGACTCCACCGATCCCTCCGCCCATGCACCGTCGCTGGCGGAGGCGGAGGCCAAGGCCGACGGCTACCTGATCAAGCCGCAGCAGCTGGTCCCGCCTCTCGACACCTCCGCGTGGCCGCTCCTGCTCAAGAACTACGACCGCCTCAACGTCCGCACCGGCCACTTCACCCCGCTCCCCGCTCAAGCGGTCCCTCGCCGAGCACCTCCGCTACTGCGTCATCAACCTCGACAAGCCCTCCAACCCCTCCTCCCACGACGTCGTCTCCTGGATCAAGCGCCTCCTCCGCGCCGTCAAGACCGGCCACAGCGGCACCAACCCCAAGGTCACCGGCAACCTCATCGTCTGCGTCGACCGCGCCACCCGCCTAGTCAAGTCCCAGCAGGGTGCCGGCAAGGAGTACGTCTGCGTCGCGCGCTTCCACGCCGCCGTGCCCGACACCGCCCGCACGCTCGAGGTGCTCACGGGCGCCGTATTCCAGCGCCCGCCGGTCGTCTCCGCCGTCAAGCGCCAGCTCCGCATGCGGACCGTCTACGAGAGCAAGCTTCTTGAGCACGATCCCAAGCGGCACCTCGCCGTCTTCTGGATCTCGTGCGAGGCCGGGACGTACGTCCGGACTCTCTGCGTGCACCTCGGGCTGCTGCTCGGGGTCGGCGCGCACATGCAGGAGCTCCGCCGCGTCCTTTTGGGGATCCTTGGTGAGAGCGATAACATCGTGACTATGCACGATGTCATGGATGCGATGTAGGCGCTGGACAAACACAAGGACGAGTCGTACCTGAGGCGCATCGTGATGCCGCCGGAGGTGCTGCTCACCAGCTACAAGAGGCTTGTTGTGAAGGATTCAGCTGTCAATGCTATTTGCTATGGTGCGAAGCTCATGATCCCTGGGTTGCTCCAATTTGAGAATGGCATTGAAACTGGGGAGAAGGTGGTTCTCATGACAACCAAGGGGGAGGCGATTGTGATTGGCATTGCCGAGATGACTACGGCTGTCATGGCAACTTGTGACCATGGGGCGGTGGCCAAGATTAAAAGTGTGGTCATGGATAGGGACACATACGTACCCGAGGAAGTGGGGGCTTGGGCCTGTGGCGCTCAAGAAGAAGAATATGATTGCTGAGGGTCTTGATAAGCATGGGAAGCCGAATGAGAAGACACCATCTGCGTGGTTTCGCAATGTTGTGCTTCCAACTAGCGGTGATGCAATGGTTGCTACCATTTCTGCAGCACCTGAACCAGAGAAACCAAAGGTGGAAGTGGAGGCAGCTGTGGCTGAAGCGACCAAGGAGAAGAAAAAGAAGCAGCATAAGGATGAGGAGGGTGATAATGCTGATGAGGAGCAGAAAAGGAAGATTGGAGGAGATGATGATCTCTCTGCTTCTGTGACTGCAAAGAAGATCAAGGTTGAGGAAGACACTGATGGAATGTAAGGGGAAGAAGAAGAAGGACAAGGGTGAATCAGCATCTGCTGATGCAGAGGAAGCGAAGGTGAAGAGTGAATTGTCAGATGGAGAGAAGGGTGGCAGTGAGAAGAAGAAAAAGAAGAAGAAGAGCAAGGAAGGAGGTGGCACTGTTGATTCTGAGAGTGCCCCAACTGGGGATGGTGGTGAAGCTGAGAAAAGTGAGAAGAAAAAGGGGAAGAAAAGAAGAATCGAGGTGCAGAGACACAATAGATGGAGAGTGTAATTTTAGCCAGATTGTTGACTTCCTTGTTTGCAGATTGGGGGAGTTTCAAATGTCTCTCTGGCTTGTTACTTCACTTGCGGGCAATAATGATTCTAGAGGCCTAGTGTAGCATTTTTTATATCTCTATCCTATTACTACTTTGAGCTTGAAATGCAAATTAGCTAGGTCTGCTTTTGACCTGGCCAAAACCATGATGGCTTATTGCGTTGCTGTTTGTTTATCACTTAGATGTGATGAGTTTTGTTCCATTGCTGTCTTCAGTCGTCTGATTTAACATACGCTGCTAAATTGTTGTTTATGATATTGTCGGCCTTGGTGAACGATACTCATCTTGATATTTAGTTGCTTTACCAATCTAGTTTTGTTGCTTGGGTTTCGGCATGCTACTCTCTTATCTGATGGGAGTGCTGGCCTGCTTGTTTTCTGCATTGCTGCAAGTGCTTTTTAAGATTAACTTGAAGGTGATAGTTTTGTGTGCTGCATTTTTTTCTTCTTTTGAGAAGGGTGTACCGCATTGTTAAGAGAGGCATTAGCTATTATTGATTGTTCTAAAACATAGGAGATGTTTATGCCTTTATAGTGTAAATCTGCTTTATATATGTCTTCCATGGTCTTCTGCAAAATTCACAAATATCCTGGTTCTTTACTCTTTAGTTTTGCATAACTATTTTTGTTTGTGAATTCCATTAGTCGACTTACCACTACCCTGTTTACACAACTTCTGATGTTTTGTTGTATTGCAGTCTAAGGGCTGATATTCTCCAAAATCCATATAGGCGGTATGCATGTCTTGCAGTACATTCATCATAAGATTGTGGCTTGCGTATGTGGAATGCATGACATTCCCATTCTAACCGAATTTCTGTGCTCTTTTTTTGTGATAACTGAGAAGTAATAAAATGTGTTTGCCATTTTTGTTGAGCATGTGCCCATAATCTATCTTACATTGCAAATGCAAATGTGGTCAATAAGCGTACAAGTCACAGCACAATCAGGTTAGCACAAACAAGTTACACCTGCTCTGCTGTTCACATGTACTTTGTTACTAGTTAAAGCTGAACTTTTTTCTAGCGACTGGCTATTTCAGACAGAAACAAACTAGCCTACAACGGCGGCGAGCAACTCCTTCAATAGCGACCATTTTTTTTGCCCCCTTTCTCCAAGAAATGTTCTTGCAGATGCGAAATATTTCCTCCTGAGGGAGCTTGAAAAGAAAATTCAATCCTCGTCGTAATGCACAACGCCTTTAAGTGATCTAATCTAAGCTACTCCTTTACGATCGCCCAGACGGCGTAGACGATTCCTGGCAGGTACCCGAAGAAGGACAGGATCAGACAGATCCAGAACTCAATCTGCGCCCAACCGCGACACAAGGACCATATCAGACGGTGAATCCCGGAAGAAACGCCATTCCAATGCGTAAATGCGCATGCAAAGGGCAACTCATATCGATCGCGCGCCGGTGTGGAGGTGCGTACCTCGCAGCCGAACTTGAGGAAGACGCCGAGGGGAGGGAGGATGATGGCGAGGATGAGGTCGACGAAGGTCGCCGTGTTGTCCGCCATCGAGCTGGAGGTCAGGCAACGGCCAGACGACGCATACGAGGGAGGGAGGCAAATGTACGTGCAACGGGGATGGATGGATCACCGGTGAGCCCGGGGCTTTTCTTATGGTTGCGGACGCGTGAAGTGAAGCCACGGGGATGCATTGCATGCATGCGCGGATGGCAAGGTTGTGTAAACTTCCAGCCGACCACGACAACACACAATGTGATCGTAAACGGTCTTCCGACCACTCATTAGGACTTACGACTTTACAGAAACAGCACGATCTTTAAAAACTAAACTCAATCTTTATAAAACAATGATTAATTACTCGTAACAAATACAGAATTATCTCCACATGGTCTCTCAGAATGTGACTGGCTCGACGGGTTGGCTCTGGCTGACGAGGGCCAGGGACCAAATGAACGGCGGCTTTCTGCTATTTACGAGTGGTTAGGTAAACACAGATCTCAAATATCCCGGACCCTGTACCTTGTTGCCAGGCAGGCTCACGAGGGATGGCCTCTTTTGATTCAAACCATAATAGGACTGGAGAACTGCTGCAGCCGTCAACCCCACCTATCTATCCAGAATCATCAGAATTTTTTTTATGTATAATCTATTTTTTATTTAAAATAACAGAAATATACTCGCGATAACATTTTTTTTACAGAAACAGGCTTCAGTCGCCTAACCGTCGGGCGACTGGAGCCTATCGCCCAACAGAAAAGCGACAACAAAGGTGTCTATAAGCCGTTGGGCGACAGGTTCCAGTCGCCCGATAGTTAGACGACTGGAACCTGTCGCCCTGTGGCTAGGCGACGAAACTCTGATCGCCCGATCACATGTGGCGATCGCAAACGATGTCTTGCATTTTGTGAGTTTTGTAGATTTTGTGGGTTTTGTAGATTATGACTGGAAGATAATTTGTTGGATTCGTAATAAAAGTTTATGATCGTTGTATTTTGTTGTAGCGTACAAAAATTTGTGAAACTTCTTTTAAAAACGATTGAACTTAGAACGATCGGTAAGTACGATGGTAAGTGATATTGTGATGTTACCGGGAACTCGTACACAGAGGAATACTGGTCTATCAATATTATTGGATGACTTGCTATACGAATAATTGAATACGAAAAGACGAGGAAATAAGCTTGTCTGAACTAAAATAGACTTTATAATACAGTTGGAAATAACATGCCACGTAGGTTTTGATTATATGCATAACATAGAGCATCATGTGCGACTAACTAACCCAACTGCTCGTACGACCTACTGCATGGACCGGAGCCATTTTCCCTTCCTTGCGAGCTCGGCGTTGAACTCCTCGGTGGCCTCTTTTGCCTTGGTCGTCATTTCCCTCTTTTTCTCGCGCTCCCTATGCGTGCACGCCTCGAGATGAGATTTCGTCTCCCGTTGTATGCGCTCGGTTTGCTCTTCCTTGCGGCAATCCTCCTCCCAGATCTCGGAGGACCTTGTGATGTTCCACTCCTCGAAATCGAGGATCCACTGGTCCTTTGGATAGATCTCAAAATCGATCCATTTGGGGTAGCCACATAGGGGTTATGGGGACTGTAGATACACGGAAGAGGTTGTTAATGCGTACTTTTAAGGAGAAAAAGTAGGGGGAAAAACGGTGCACCTGGTCCTTACCGACTGCCGATAGGTGACGGTGTCTAGACGGCAGTCGGGATAGTCGCTAGAGTAGTTTGCGTAACCCCAGTAACACATACCTAGGCTGAAGCGGTGCTTAGACTTGAATAACTTGCTCGAGTCCTGGCACTAAGAAAGGGGGGCGTCTTCCCCTCTGGTGGATGTTGCGGCGAACGCTCGGTAGGAACGTTCGAGATGAGGTTGTTGCTACGGGTCACGTTATTGCGGGGAGCTGACCTCGTAGCATGCTAGACTTATTCTGTCCTAGCCGCAGTAACTTTTACTTTCTCATCGCGGACGACAGCTGACTTTGTCGATCTCTCTGGACACACTCCACATTATGGGCTCGTACCCACCTTTAAGTGAGACAGCTAGTGGCTAAAATTTACCATGCCATTATATGGGCCAGACTTGGCCATCTCTCAACCAGGCGGGTTTCTATTAGCTCACGCAGAGTTCTATAGCTGTGAGCCAGATAACATTGCGCTAGATTCATGGTTTCTTGATGAATTACGGCAAAGAATGGTATATATCAGTAACTCTTACTCTAATATAAGTACAACTTAGAGATTAATGGAACCGGATCACACCCACAGATCAACCACAAAGTTCACCCAAGTGTGGGACCAAAATTCGCAGTAATGGACAGACCAAGAAACGACGAAATGCGTAAGGGACCCCAAAGTAAAGTCAAATATTAATCAACGCTGAGGTCCATATTAATCAATTATTAATCCACTCTTTATTTAACCATACATGACCCGTCCTTCTCTGTAGTCTGTACTACCATTACCTGTACTTTACATGTGTCACACAATTAAATCTGCTCAACAAAAAAAAATTGAAGAGAAAAAAAAATAAACAACGCCGAATGAAACACTACTAGTAGTAATGTAGTGTAATGTTGCAATACTTGTAATAGTAGTAGTAGTAGTAGTATCTTGGCAGTCATGCTCAGCATCCATCCTTATCTTGCCCGGGTGATTAACTGTTGCTGCTTCCGTTGGTTTGTTGATTGATTGATGTATTAGCACCAGTTGCTTAGGCCATGGACGTCGAATTGCACCGCGTCGTCGTCGATCTCCTTGCCGCCGCCGTAGACGCACTGTCCCTGAAGGGCGCCTTGGGTCGCGGCTGCGGCTTGGAAGGCGCCGTCGAAGTAGTCCGACCACCTGAGCTCGTCCAGCGCGCCGGCGTAGTGGTCGACGACGTGTCCGGCGACGGCGTCGACGGTGTGGTTCGGCCCGAGCTCCAGCCACGGCAGGTTGCCGCCGGCGATGTTGTTGCACTGCTCGACGTCGGCCGCGGCGGGGCTCAGGCCGGCCATGGAGGTCAGCGTGCTGGAGCTCGACGCCGACGGGACGACCGGTACCGGGATGGCACCGCAGTGCTCCAGCGCGTCCAAGTCGAAGGCGCAGCCCGCCTGCAGGCTCGGTGCCTGGTAGCCTGACAGCGACGCCGGCATCCCGTTGCCGGCAAAGGCGACGGGCCAGTCCGGCAGCATCTTCAGGCCGTCCAGCATTGGCTCCCCCTCCACGAGCGGCGCCCGGACGGGCGTCGTCGTCGGGATGAGCTCGGCATCGCTGAACACCGCGCGGCACGCTGTTGACGACGTCGTGGCCGCAGCGCCGGCGGCCTCGTCGAGCGGCTTGTGGGTGGCGGGGTCGATGCCGCGCTCCCTGAGCTTCTTCTTGATGTACGAGTTCCAGAAGTTCTTGACCTCGTTGTCCGTCCGGCCGGGCAGCTGCGCCGCAATCTGAGACCACCTGATGTGCAAGAAATTCTTCTCCATTACTCCATTGCCATGTACTATACTAATCAACTGGAACCGGAGAGCATATATATCTGCATTTGGAATCGATAGAAAGACGAAGCACCTGGGGAGAGAGAGAGAGAGAGAGAGGTGGCAGTTAACGTACTTGTTTCCTAGCATGGAATGGAGGTGTATGATGAGGCCTTCCTCCTCCTGCGAGAACGTGCCCCTCTTGAGGTCTGGCCTCAGGTAGTTTATCCACCTCAGCCTGCAGCTCTTGCCGCACCTCTCAAGGCCTAATTCAACCAACCAGCAGTACACCGATTTGCATTAGCCAAGATCGACTAGCCTACTGGATAAACTGCACAACTGCTCGTAATCTCTTGGTCCTCGAGCGCTTAAGCAGAAGGAAAGGAACTACACATATGCACGTCATGTATACCTGCAAGCTTGGGGACGGAGCTCCAGCATCCGTGGCCGTGCTTGGCAATGTGGTTCATGAGCTTCTCGTCCTCCTCGGGGGACCAGAGCCCTCTCCTCAGCTTCTTCTTGTGGCTGCACGACTGCTGCTTCGCCATGCCGGCCACTTGGACGGCAGCCTCGCCTTGCGCTGCCGTCGACCAAAAGCCGCCGCGACGCGAGGACGGAGAAGGGCCGGAGACGAACGACAAGGGTATGTTATATGTACACACCACGACGGTGGCAGCGAGCGAGGGAGGAGAGGGAGGGGTTGAGGTATAAAAGGGAGAGAGAGGAGGTAGGCTGGGGGGAGGAGAAGAGGGAGGTCGATCGCTCTCAGGTAGGTGCCGGTCCAGTGCAGCGCGGGAGCGCCCTCCACGGAGGCCATCACAACTTTGCTATTGCACGGTTGCACAGCTTCGCGGTGGTACCGCTGGCCGGCTAAACCCCCGGGAAATAAAGTCGGTCGTGAGTCATGATAAGGGCAATCTTCACCGGCGCCTGCTCATAGGCCTCTCGTAATTGTCCACACAGCTGTGGTGGGGGCACTTGACCTCTCTTTTTATTTCCCCCATGTCCTCTTTCTTTCCTTGCCTTTTCTTTTGTTTAATTAGTTTCAATTGCCTAATTACCATACATTGACATTTTGCCGTGAGTGTGGTACCATAAGCTATTTTTTTATGTACTTTGTAAATATACCTTTTCCACCTTCCATCATTCATTGATTTTTTTTTGCAGGAATACTAGGTAGTACTGTATTGTTTATGGTTGTTTTCGATCTTTTTCCAAGCGAAGTTACTTGCCTCCTCTGGAGAAAAGGATTGATAGGAAAAGGTATTATAAACCATTCATGCCACAGTAGTTCTGATCCGACAGACATTCACTTTGCTTCAACATTACTCTTCTTTTCGGAGAAAATGATTTAACATTAGGACGTCCTCCACAGAGCTGGCATCTGCTGTGTCACGCAAACAATTTTATATGCATTTGATTTCTATAATAAATTTCGTAAAACCACGCTATCTTTGACAAAACTATCGTAATGCTACACTTTTAAGCATCAGTTTTACGGAACCACACTTATTTCTGCATTACATTTAACAAAATCACACTTTTGAGCAATAGTGTCACATGCAAAATGTTTGAATCCCAGGCCCACTTGTCAGACTAACAAGACCATCCTGTTTTTGTATGCTGACATGAGATAATTACCACGATGGATAACAGTTGACCCATTAGCTAGCATAACTGTGTGTCATAGTACGGCTGACCAAACAGCTTGGGTTATTCCTAGAAGGCATAAACCAAGTCTCGGAGGTGCGCGCAGAGAGAGAGGCAGGAGGTTGGGAGTAGGGGCAAAGTGGGATGCGACGAGCAGAAGTGCTATGAAACGGGATGACCTTGTTAGTATGACTAGTGGGCTCGGGATGTCAAGCCCATTGTATATGACGATCACTACTACAAAAAGGATCATCATAGACGGTTCAAAATTACTATCACAGACAGATTTTTGAACCGTCTGAATTTATGGGTCAGTGATAATCGAAGGTTATCACAGACAGTTTGTGAGTCGTCTGTGATAAATACAACATAGACAGTTTGTTACTAGAACCGTCTGTAAAGAATACTATTATAGACAGCTCGAACCAACAACCTTTTGTGATACTCAAACATCACAGACGGTTCTATCTACCAACCGTTTGTGATGGAAAAGTATCACAGAAGAACCGTTTGTGATACTTTTCCATCACAGACGGTTGGTAGACAGAACCGTCTGTAATGTTTGAGTATCACAGACGGTTTTTTGTTCGAGCTGTCTATGATAGTTCTTCATAGACGGTTTATACCACAAACCGTTTGTGATAGTTCATTCTATACTTAAACTAGCCTGAAAAATGTTAGCTATGCCATTTGAAAATAAGCAAATACAACAGCAAACACAACAATACATTCCATTTTCATTACAATTAGATTCCACCATTACAACATAACAAGATAACGAGTAGGTTACCCATCTAACACAATAAGAACATAACAAGAACATATAAGCTGAACTGCGCTGATAAGCTGATGCCTAGGCCCTCTCGCCCTTGATGCAGCGCGTGAGCTGGATGTCCTTGATGCCCGCCATCGTCGGCATTGACTTAAGCGCCATCTTGGTAGCCATCGGCGTTTACTTCGTAAGGGCCATCGGGGTCGGGGTCGAGGAGGAGGACAGTGAGGAAGAGTCTGGAGAGATTTTTTAGCAACAGTAGGTAGGGCATGGGTTGGGTGAGTATTTATAGAGGGAGAGATAGAGCTACGATCCATGGGGTGAGATTTGATGTGTTTCTATTGGCTGAAAATGGGTTGGGGAAGATTGATGGGCCCAACAGTCAGTTTATCACAGATGGTTCTATATACAAACCGTCTGTGATACTCTCCCAACACAGACGTTTGGTAGCTAGAACCGTCTGTGATGTGCGAGTATCACAGACGTTCTATATACCAACCGTATGTGAATTAGAGAGTTCTATGGCTTATATATGCTCTTTTGAAAGGTTTCAACGATATCTACAACTTTGCAGTTGAGGCAAACCCCAAATTCCGAACGAAAGATCTAAAATTTTGGCAAAAACAGAAACCAAAAACTTGTGATGCAAATTTGAGGCTAAAGATAGATGATTTTGTGGGTCTTAGAGGACAACTAGTGCAATCCGGTCGTTTTTTTGGATCGGGCTTGTCATTAGCTTTCCAACAAGTATAAGAACGTCGAAAATAGACACCGTATGCAAAAGTTATGCCCGTTTTACTAAATGTGTCTTGGAACATAATCCTACTCAGACTCAGACGGGATATTATGAAATTTTAGGGGATTGCAAGACGGAAAATATATCACAGATTATTTGTAATACAAACCGTCTATGAAGTATCACAGACGGTTTAGACGGCTCTCACCATAAACCGTCTGTGATATTATCTTTTCACAAACGGTTTTTAGCGCTAGCAGCAATACAGACAATCTCTAAACCTAAACCGTCTGTGATTGCATTTAATACAAACAATTTAGGTCAACTGTCTGCGATGAGAGTGTAATATAAGCCTTTTTGTAGTAGTATATATTTCTTAATTAAAAGTGCGATTTTGTGAAACAGTATGTAGAAGTAAGTGTGGTTACATGAAATTGATGCTTAAAAAAAATATGATTTTGTGGTAATTTTATCAAAAGTATTTTGGATTTACCAAATGTTTTTTGTCATGGAAGATTCTCCAAAACTAATAAAATCATCACCCTGGTGCCGCAAAAATCTCATGCATGCATGGAAAGGACACAAAAAGGCGTTGGACAGTTCTTTGATGGAACAGGGCTGAGCTGGTACAGTGCATATGTTAGTAGAGAGACTAGCTGGGGATAACATCACCGTTAGTCATGTGTGAAAGCCTCTGGCGGATCTAGACCTATGGCAGTCTACATTTTAGTTAGAGATATGAGATTTTTATCAGTACAAAATTTATATAAGCTCAGAGCATAATCTCTCCTTCAGTCTAGGTAATAGCGATTTCCAGCTCTCTACAATCTAGGGCGTAACGACATCCTGGATTCGCCATAGCCTCTACTTAGAAGCAACCACGGTACAATGCAACCAAATTAAGCGGTGTTCGAATTGGCTTCTGCTGATGGTTTTTAGCTATAACTGATGGTTTTTTGCTGAAAATAAATAGTAGTGCCTGAAAGAAGTGGCATTTAGAAGGGGGACGAGTGGTGCAAAAAGTAAGAAAGAGATACATGCATGAGACAGAAGAAAGAGGAATAGGGTACATGATGCACCCGTGACCCCTGCCTTATCCTCGGAGCGAGAGAAGTAGAGAAACCGATTCAAAAAACCGCATGTTCATATTGAGTTTTAGTTTCTCCACATAGAAACCAAAAGCAGAACCTAATATGAACCCCACTAAATCACACCTTGCTTGTTTTTTTTTGCTATGGGTAGATAGCTAATTAGTGATCCTTGGTGTGCACTAATTATGTGTGTACATACATGTATCATCCCTTTAATTTGAACTTTGCCTCACAAAAAACCAGTTTTTTTTTACTCTCACACACACAAAGGGAGTTTATGCAAACTGAGTTGTTGGCATTTTTTTTTGAGACGTGGCTGATAGTTTTTTTTTTATGTTTTTTGATATTGCAGCGGACGGTGAAGATGTCTATATAGACGGCACACATGATTTTAAGTTTAGAAAGCTGTTTGAAAATTTTATTCGAAGAAATCGTCCTATTTATTTTAACTTTTAAAGAAATCAAAAATCAAAACCTAAAAAACCTAGAAACAGGCCCGTTACCTCGTGACGGAGAAAGAATAGCTGAGGCGAAAGGGGGGCCGAACGCCCATGTTATTCTGATGTGAAATATCGAAGGGTCAGATAGCTAGACCTGTACGTGGAGCTCACAGCTGGGGATATGCGTACATATATAGGCTGGTATTGTCACACACACATCACGTAAAACAGTAAATACGGCAACATGCATGGTACCTAAATACCGTTGTTTATGCATGTCTTCATAAATACTACTCCCTCCCATGAGAAATATATGTAGTTAGACACACTCTCCAAAAATGCTACTTTAACTACTACTTTTTATTATAATATATTTTAAAACCAAACAAAATTATAGTATTATAAAGTATTTTTGAGACAAATATATATATATATATATATATATATATATATATATATATATTTTATGTATTTGATATAAATATTTAGAAAGATATCGATAACCAAAATTTCGAAAGTTTGATTACATGTATCATAAAACGGCATATATATATCTGACTGGAAGGGTGCGGACATACCTGGCTACTATACCCACGTGGCCCAGTAATTAATCTATGTGATGTGTACGTGTATATGTGTTACACCTTGTCTCTGGATGGATTTTAGGCTGTGTTCAATATGGCTTAAGCTTATGGTTTAAGTTTATTTTTGCACTATTCATAATTTCGTCTTTTTCTGAATTTTTGACTTTTTTGAGCTTTTTTGTCGGTTCTTTTTTTCTCGTATTCGTTTATGTTGTCTCGTGATGGGCTAACATATTTTTATATTTTTAAATTTTTTAAATTTAATTATGTTAAATAAGCCTCGTCACCATGCTTTTTTTTCACCACCACAAGTGTTTTCAGCCATAAGCTTTCAGCCGAACCGATCACCACCTTATTTGGTTTTGGCTTATCACTTCCTACTACAGTAATTAGTTTTAAATAATACGTCTTTTTAAGATAGGATCTACAAGTAGATTATACACTATAAGGAAAATCAGTTTTGTGGTATAAATTTTCATCACATAATGCCTATTTGTCATCATAAATGAGTGCTAGTGGCCATTTTTTCGTTCGTCACTGGTCGTACTAATACTCAAGTCACAACTAACAAAGTGACGAATTTTCGTTCCCTACAAATAACCATGTTCATTAGTAATGGAAAACGTACCACAGATAATAAGTACATTAGAGACAATATACATCATCATAAATATGTTAAAATTTATAACAAATGTTTCATCACTAATTATGACTATAGAGATGGTGATTTTCCCACTTTTTCATATACATTTGTGAAAACTAAACCGCCACGATTATATTGTGTAAAAGTGACGACTTATATGGTCACAAATTAATTTAAATTGGTGAAAATAGTTTCATCACTGGTGATGCTTTCTTTTTTCACTATTTCATTTATATTTGTGCAACTGAAACCCCACCATTATAATTTGTGAACATGACAACTTTGTCGTCACAAATGCACATCTCCATTAATGACAACATCATCAGGAGTGAATTTTTGATGATCTGTGCCAGAAAGACTAGGATCTCTATCAGCTTGCAGTTCTTATACTACTATATGGTGACCAATTCAAGTGTACGAGCGAGCCACGCAGGGACGATGGTTGAAGGCGGCAAGGTACGGAAGAGCAGATGTCATCGGTGCTGTTCCGTGGCGTGGGGAAGGTTAGGGTGTAAACGGGTCAGGATAATCCCGATCGATCTGGCGCCGAATTCGATTGGTACCGAATTCGATTGGTACCGAATCCAGAGAAAAAAATATGGGTTAGGATATGGTAACAACAATATCCGTCCGAATCCGATACGTCTTCAAGTTTGATTTCAGGTTAGTGCTACTATTTGACATTTCATTTTCTTTTGCAATGGTAAAATAAAATCTTCCACATCAGCTATTAAGTAGTAACATCAAGTTCTTGACAGTACGTCATCCTACTCCATTTGTTGTACTGCATGCATTCCTTACAAACAAGTAGGGGTGCAAACGGCTCGGGTTAATCCTGACCGATCCGGCACCGAATCCGATTGGTACCGAATCCGATTAGTACCGAATCCGAAGAAAAAAATATGGGTTAGAATATGGTAACAACAATATCTGTCCGAATTCGATCCGTTTTCACCCCTAGGGAATGTGATGCTTATCTGAAGGTAACGATGCTGGCGGTGATTCTAGAGGCATACTCGGTGTCTGCATCGGCGTCCATCAAGACTCCATGCCAGTACGGGAAGCAGTGGATGAGATATGCATCAATCAAGGTATCCCAAAGTCCCCCCAAAGAAGTACAGACCAAAGTATTGGATTTACTTGTGATTTTGGATGATACAGATATTAGGTTTTTAATATGTACTATAATTAATTTATAGATCTTATTTAAAAAAAAATACTTCGTTTAAAAATTAGATATTGTAGTAAAAACTAAAAATCTGGTTTTAAAAGCCGAAAAGAGACCCCGACGACAGGTTCTTCTGCAAAAGAGTATGCACAGGAAAGGTTTAGACGAAACACTACATTTTTTCCTCACGATATGCAATAGGTTCTTTTTGTAGTCTTACGCAGTACATACTGTTGAGAAACCGATGCTGGCGATCAGTTCGATCGGAATCTCTGCTTAGAACAAGAACGAATCAATCACAGAATCACAGAATAATAGATGAACAAAGAGAGGTAGAGAGAACTCCCGGTCTTTCTTTATTGCTTTCAATCGTGTGTATATAATGGGGGGTGGCTCTCTATTTATACTAGATGGTAGGGTGCCCAATATGCCAGGCCTCTCGGCCTGCCAGGATTCTAAGTCTGTCAGGACTCTATCCGTAGGCCGGTTTCCTAACACTCCCCCTTGGGCACTCACCCAACATGCTCATGCCTCGTCAAAACTCCATAAAAACCCAGTGGGAAAAATTTGGAGAAAGAGTACATGATTCATGTGTTGCTGCGATGCACGAATTGCCTCATTAAAAACCTTAGCCGAGAAACTTCAGGAAAACTCGTCAAGGGAAAAAGAGTACAATTCACCCAAATACATTTAGTCTTCAGGACTTTATTTCGTTGGGTACTTGATCTTCATGACCAAGATTTATTAATGGGCTTGAGAGAATTCTCCCCCTGAATTCTGCACTTCTCTAAGTCTCAGCATTCCAATCCCTCGCACGCACCTTTCAAAGCTAGATGCGGAGAGTGACTTAGTGAACATATCTGCCAGATTTTCATAAGACTTAGTATGCAATACTTTAATCTCGTCCATCTTTTGCAATTCATGTGCATAGAAGAACTTGGGGTTGATATGCTTAGTGAGATGACTCTTCACATAGCCCGCTCGCACTTATGTTACATAGTCGCATTATCTTCATAGATAATGGTAGGGGTTTGCACAATGTTCATCCCACATGACTGCTGGATGTGGTGAACCATTCGGCGGAGCCAAGCACATTCTCGTGCAGCTTCATACAATGCTATAATTTCTGAGTGGTTCGTCGAAGTCGTTACGAGACTTTGCTTAGACAATTTCCAGGAAATTGCAGTTCCACCACACAGGAATACATAGCCTGTTTGTGACTTTGCGGTTTATGGTCGACAGTACCCAAGATCTCGCATAGCCAACCAAGTTCAGATCTTGGTTCTTTCTGTAGAACAATCCAAGGTTCTTGCTTCCTTGGAGATATCGGAAGATATCCTTTATGCCCTGCCAATGCCTTTTGGTAGGTTCTGCACTATACCTTGCTAAGAGGTTCACGGCAAATGCAATGTCCGGTCTAGTGCAGTTTGCTAGGTACATGAGTGCTCCCACTGCACTCAAGTATGGGAATTCTGGTCCCAGGACTTCCTCCCCCTCTTCCCTAGGTCGGAAAGGATCTTTTTCTTGCTGTAAAGATCTTCCGATCATCGGTACTTTTGATGGGAATGCCTTCTCAAAGCCAAACCTTTCAAGCACCTTCTGGGTGAAATTTGACTGATGTACCAAGATTCCTTCAGGGACATGTTCAAGCTGCAGGCCTAAACAAAACTTGGTTTTGCCCAATCTTTCATTTCAAATTCTGACTCCAAGTAGGAGCTTGCTTCTTTTATATCTTCTGCTGTCCCGATGATATTCAGATCATCTACATACACAGAGATTATACAGAATCCATTCTGGGATCGTCGTATAAACACACAAGGATAGTCTTCATTGTTTCACACTGTACAGATTTCTATTTGCTCTGTCTTGGTTTGGGAGAGGTATTCCTTCAGGGACTTTCATATAAATCTCCGAATCCAAGTTACCGTAAAGGTATGCAGTCACAACATCCATCAATTTCATTTCTAAGTTCAAGTTTACTGCCATTGAGATCAAATATCTAAAGGTAATTCCACTCATGACTGGGGAGTAGGTTTCTTCATAATTAACTCCAGGACGTTGAGTGAAACCTTGTGCTACTAGCCTTGCTTTGTATCTCACTACTTCGTTTCTTTCATTTCTCTTTCGAACAAATACCCACTTGTGCCCTACGGGGTGCACATGGAGAGGTGTGCGGCAAACGGGCCCAAAAACCTCTCTTTTGTTCAGAGATAGCAATTCAGTTGCTATTGCCTTTTTCCAATCTTCCCAATCTGATCTTTTCTTACATTCAGCGAGCGATGCAGGCTCGGGATCAAGATTGATGATTGTGGCAATTTTCTTTGCGAAGTATATATCGATATTGGCTGTTGTCCTGTTCATGGACTCTCCCGTGTGCACATAGTTTATAGCTATTTCTTCATGAGTCGCCTCTTCTGGAGCGGTTGCTTCTTCTGGAGCTTCCCCTTGCACATCGCTTCTTCCAATTACGGTGGCAAGTCCCTTTAGTTTTTCGACTCCGATGTGTGCGCACACATCCATGCCGACGGGGATATTCAGATCCGGTATGCCCTTTTCTGAAGGTGTCATACTTGTGCCAGGTCTCAATTGGCTCCCCTTCTCATTCTGGGGTACTTTAATGATCGGCTGTGGTAAGTCCTTCTTATCCTTTTTCGCCGGGCGTCCCCGGTTACTTTGGACTCGAAGAGCCGGAGTTCTCGTCCTTTTATTCTGAGGCCTTTGGACGGGATTAGGGATACCTTCAATTTTCTTTGGTATTTCAACCCTCTCCGGTGCATTGCGTGCAGACACATGCGACTTAATCACGCTCTTCAAATCACTAAAGTGATCGGGCAGTTGATTTGCTAAAGCTTGCAAATCGATGATCTTCTGGACCTCTTTTTCAGTTTTGCTAGTGCGCGGGTCATGTGCTTGAATTCCCATGGCTTCCCACGTAATTTCCTGACATTTTTCATCAAGGGGTTGATTTCCTCCCCTTAATGATGGGAAATTATCCTCATCAAAAATACAATCAGCGAAACGGGCAGTATGCAAATCTCCCGTCATGGGTTCTAAATACCTGATTATGGATGCAGTCTCATAACCAACGTATATCCCAGTCTTCCGGAGTGGGCCCATTGCAGAACGCTGTGGAGGTGGAATAGGTACGTAAACCTTACATCCAAACCTCCTAAGATGAGAAAGTTTCGGTGGTGACCCTTGCGCTAGTTGTATAGGTGAATGGATGTTGTAGGCCGAAGGTCTAAGGTTGATGAGATTCGCTGCATGAAGGACTGCGTGTCCCCAACATGTAGCTGGCAAATTACATTTATGCAAAAGGGGGCGGGCAATAAATTTAATTCTCTTAATTAAAGCTTCTGCCAAACCATTCTGGGTATGGACATGCGGTACCGAGTGCTCAACTGCAATTCCCATTGCCATGCAATAATCATCAAATGCCTTCGAAGTAAATTCTCCAGCGTTGTCCATTCTGATGGACTTGATATGATGATCAGGGAACACATTTCTGATGCGAATGATCTGCGAGATCAATTTTGCAAAGGCGTGGTTTCTTGTGGACAACAAACCCACATATGACCACTTCGAGGAAGCGTCAATGAGCACCATGAAATATTTGAATGGCCCCGAGATGGGTGAATGGGACCATAAATGTCTCCCCGGATGCGTTCCAGAATACAGTACTTCATCCTTCACTTTCAGTGGAGGGTCTTGTAATTAATTTCCTTGGCACATGCGGGGCACACAAAATCTTCGTGATTCGGAAATTCTTCACATTAATATTATGCCCTTGTGAATTATTTATTATGTTTCTCATCATCCTAAGACCTAGGTGGCCTAATCTGTCATGCCAGAGACAGAAGAGTTCAGAGATTTACTGTGGTACAAAAGGTTCTCGTAATGTTTCATAATTTTCTGTGGATTTTCTATAATTTTTACTGCTAATTTCAGTGATTAAAAGCAATTTAAACAATTACAATTAACCAAAAATAGTAAATAAATACAGAAAATACAGAAAATAATAATGGCAGAAATAAATAAGCTTCAAATACTGAAAATAATTCAAAAATCGGATTCCCGAGGCCCTTTTATGCTGGAAAATAAATTTTCAGCGAATTCTGCAATTCCAGAGGGTCTATGCGCAAATTTTCAGTTCAGAGAAAAATTCGCGCAATTTCCTGATTTTCCGAGGGGTTTTCTGCAAAATTTTGGACCCATTCGTAAATCGGAGGGTCTATCGGCAATTTTCAGAATTGCCGATACCTTTCTGCAAATTTCTGGACCTTAAATTAAAGAATTAAGGGCCGATCGGTAATTTCTCGAAAACCGGAGGATTTTTCTGCAAATTTGCCCGAAGCCGGCCCATCTCCCCCTGTTTTTTTTTCGTTCGGCCCGTTTTTCCCTCTCCCTCCCCCAACCCATTTGCATTTTGGCTGGTGGTTCGCTGCTACCAAGACAAAGGCGATGGTATAGGGTTTCCCTACCCCATTACCAAAGACGGCGGCGGTGGTTCAATCGGCGCGCACGGTGGGCCGGGAGGCGGTTCGGGTGGCGGCCGGCGGGGCATGGGTGTCGGTGCTACTTCGGGTAGCATCGGATGGCGACCGAGGCCAGAGCGGCGTGGCCGGTGTTGCGAGCATGGCGAGCCGGCGGCGGTCGTCGCGGTCGGTGGCCGATAGGCCGAGAAGAGCGCGCGGTCGTGGCCGTCGGTGGCGCCATGCGGGCGTGGTGCGGGCGATGCCGTGCGGCCGCAGGCGGGCGAGCAACAATGAGCCGGGCGGCGCATGCGTGCGGTGGCGAGCGTCTTGGGCCGGGCGGTTGACGGCGGCTCGGCTTTGGGCAACGCAGCGCGCATGCGGCGCTATCTGCGGCGGTGGCGCCGCCTCGGCCGGAGGCGCGGTCGGCCGGGAGCTCACGACGGCAGCAGGCCGGTGGTTGGCCGGCAGATGGTCGGCGGCGGCTTCAAGCCGCCGCTTGTTTTTTTTGTGATGCCGTACCGCGCAGATCAAAAGAAAAATAGGAAAAACTGTGCCAAAATTTTCCGTACAGCGATCATGCAGGATCAAACAAAATCGTACAAAATTTTGTTTTCAATCTACGACGCAATCAATATCTACCCCGTTTCGCAATCTACCGATCGGCATTGTGCCGGCGATTTCAGATCTGCTCGCGGTAGATTTGGGGCGGATTTGCATCGTTCTAATCCACAGTGCAATCAACATCTACCCCGTTTCATAATCTACCAATCGGCATTGTGCCGGCGACTTCAGGTCTGCTCGTGGTAGATTAGGGCGGATTTGCACCGTAGAAAATCAATCTAGAACGCGAGAAGAAAATACGGATTCAAAAAGCGATCTAGAAAATCAATCTGTGCTTCGATGATTACCTTCGTTCACCAGAGCGTAGTCGTGCTGACAACGTGTTGAGAAACCGGCGGCGACCATCCGATCGAATCTCGCTAGAACAAGAACGAATCAACCACAGAATCACAGAATAATAGATGAACACAGAGAGGTAGAGAGAACTTCCGGTCTTTCTTTATTGCTTTCAATCGTGTGTATACAATGGGGGGTGGCTCTCTATTTATACTAGATGGTGGGGTACCCAATATGCCAGGACTCTCGGCCTACCAGGACTCTAAATTTACCAGGACTCTATCCGTAGGCCGGTTTCCTAACACGTACTTTTACTGCAACTACCCAATCACATTGAAATGCAAGTAGATATCCATCTGTTCAAGCCGTTGCTTCCCTTCCGCAGACTCGATCAGACTCTTGGCTAGCCTCTGAATGACATGTGGGTCCAGGTGGCGTCGAGGAATTTCACCGACTGTTGCTCCCAGTTAGTTGCCTTGTGTATATCACTATATCTGTCTGTTTTCCACAACAACAGTGCAACGATTTGATGTTGTTGGCTAGCACATGAATAACTAATCAGGATTCGTGCCGGTTCCAAGTGTGATCTGCATGATATATTATTTTATCGCTACTCATAAATGTAGCCGTAGCAACAGCAAAATTCATCGCTACAAAACAACAACAACAAAATTCATCGCTACGAAGGTATCCCGTGGAGACATAATATTTCGTGATATGCAATTAAAATAAAATAGTGACAACATGACAGTTGGTTACGGTAAAATTGTCACTACTAAGGTGTCTTGTGACGACCTATTGTCACTATTTGTTAACGAAGCAGTAGCAATGTTATATTTTCACTATAAATTTATCACAAATAAAGCAAACTGTGATCGACGTCATATAACATGTGGTCACTGTTGCAAATGAAGTAACAATATAATAACTTGTCACAGTCACTACTACAATATCTTGTGACGATCAAATATTATTTCACTAATAATCGATAAAGCAGCGAGGAAAATTTTTAGTCACTCCAAATCTGGTTATTAGTGACAAAACAGATTTTTATCACTATATTTGGTCACTAATAATGTGATTTCTTGTAGTGGTAGTAGATATTGTACCGTCTTCAGCTATACCGGTTAAAATCGTATGTGACTATTTTTCTCTGTATACCGTCTCTCTCGAACAACTAAAATTTAAAAATCATAAACTAAAAGCTAAAGCCACAGCAAAAAAACCCACCCACTATCTATCTGTCCATGCATATATTTGGCCGTACATATGTCCTGTTTTAGTATTGCTTAAGTAGTTATGCGTATATATACATGCAAGCCCTTATTTGCCTTGGCCTTTGGATCGTACATGATAGTTGTGCATTAACCTACAAGCCATGCGTACGTGTAACTACTCATGCTACGTACGTGTACCGGCCTAGAACAGTAAACGCAAAGTGCACTTTTCCGATTTTCCTGTTGATTATTCTCGACATGCGTGCCTCATGTGTACGTAGTTCTTTTGTATACCTTTTCTTAGAGGATTTTATATAGACTAATAACAGTTCTTCAGTCCTCTCTAAATGTGTACCTAAACGATTTCGGCGTCCATATTTATATATATGCAAACAATTTACATATATTGATAATGTGACCTTCATAGTGAAAATTATTATATTTTTTCTAATATATCACTATAAAATTTTAGTTGTGGCTAGAAATACAATTAGAGACTGTTTTAAGCCCAAAACGATGTATAATATTTTTGAATAGACCGTGAGTGGTTTTTTACTGTATAAATTTAATTGTGGCTAGAGCTATAATTAGAGGTTGTTTCAAGTCCAAAACGACGTACAATATTTCTGATAGATCGTGAGTCGTGTATTTAAAGAACATATAAGCACGGCTCCACTTACAAACTAAATGTGTACCTAAACGACTGTGACTTGCATTCAATGGACAGTCTTTGTTTTTTGACGGGAAATTAATTTGACAGTTGATGATTTAATGTATGTACTTCCCTACAAAACTACTGTTGTAACAGAAATACGTGGAAAAACTGTATGCTGTAGGGCCTATATATAACCAAATCACTCATACTGATTAATGTACCCATGTAATCTAGTTGTGAGGACTATAGCATTTAATTTTGCGCTAACATGCTTTTATACATTTTATCATGTACATTTATTTGATACCAAATTCGTTGGGTGCGTGTTTTCACTACCAGAAACCGCGATTTTCTCGAGTGCCTATATTTTTACTGAGTGTATGGTAGGAAACACATGAAAAACTCCTGAGTGTTTAATTGGACACTCAGGACGTAAATTTAGCACTCGGGAAAAAGAGCTACCGAGTGTTTTATGTTACACTCGGTAGATGCAGACAGGAGCCAGCAGTCATGCACATGGAAATGGATATCAACGGGTTTGAACAAGGTGAAATATATTCCCGAGTGCATAGTCTTTTGTACATTTTGGAGAGAAATAGCGGCAATTTTTTCACTACCGTGCCCTTTTTCGCTACGCAAGTGCTAACCCTACTCTCGATCCCCAATCCTCCATAGCAGCCTCACCCTCGTCCTCGTCCTTCTCCTCATCCTCCACAGCTGCCTCCCAATCCTCCACTGTTGCGCGCAAATCCACTGTCACTGGCGCCACCTCCCCATCCTCCTCCTCCCCGCTCGTCGATCCCAGCGCATCCCCCTCGTCTCCCACAGCCACACCCGACCCTACCACCCCTCCTCCACTGCTGCAGATACACCACCATCGACGCCGCCTCCCGCCCTCCCCTCCTTCTCCTCGCTGGTCCACCACCTCCGCTGTCTCCCCATCGCCTCGTCTCCTGCCGCCACACCCACCCCGCCGCCCCTCCCTCCACTACTACAGATCCACCGCCACCGCCACCGCACCGTCTCCCCACCCTCCTCCTTCTCCTCACCGATCCACCGCCTCCGCCATCTCCCCTCCCCATTGCCTCTGCTGTCTCCCCTCCCGACCGCCTCCATAGCCGTCTCATCCACTCAAGTCAATACCTCCTCCTCGTCCCCCGCAGCCACACTCGACCCTACCGCCCCCCCTCCTTCGCTGTTGTAGATCCACCATCACCGGTGCCACCTCCCCATCCTCCTCCTCCTCCCTCGCCAATCCACCGCCTCCGCTGCCGTTGTCTCCCCCTCCTCCATAGCCGAAGTTTGTCTGTCCATATATCTTTTGAAATAAATTTGTTCTCCTAAACACGTACCCAGTACACATGCTAGTATGGTAGCTTTTGTATTGCATATTGTTCAGTAACTCATAAAGTACTTTATTTAGCCAGTAAACTCATAAAGTACTTTATTTAGCACAAATGGGGTTTTTATTGAAAAATTAATGCCTTTATAGATTATGTTAGATGTTAGATTATTACGAACCTGCGAAATTACCCTATTTCCAGTTTTGGAAATGAATAGATGTGTGTGTCCATGCTTGCTTTCTTGAATTTTGGAAACTTTGGCCTTTGTTAGAATCGCACTGGGTATACTCTATCATAGTCTATGTATTATTTTACTATATCCCTTGTATTTGTTTTTGTTAGGTGTTTTCGTACATAATCTTACAATTTAATGCATTGTTGAGTCTGAAATTTGCAGCTACTGGGCAATCCGTTACAACCTTTAATTTACTTTGCAATGGCAAGCCCCTGCTGCTGCTTGCTTCAATTCCCTTGGCCATTTTAATTGGACTTCATACTAGGACTGTGCATTCAACTGTTGCATTTCTTTCATTTGTTTTTTTTTTGAGACATGGACTGTCATATTTTTTACTCTTTTTTAGCTCCTTTTCTCCATCTTGACTGAGACAATGGACTATTGGGTACTTGTGTGTTCATTTGCGTAGACCATGAACTTGTATTTTAGCCAGCTCGGAGATAATTAGAACTAATTGTTGTACCCGTTCACTTGAATATTTTCCCCTATCTGCATTCGAGTTGCTATATACTATGTGAGAATTACCTTGCACATTGATTTCTATTGCACATTGAACTCCAACTTCTAATTGGATTTATGCTAAACTCCTGCATATTGATTTCTATTCACAATTTTTTGCCCGCTGAGCTATATACTATGAGAGAAACCAGGAATGTGATTCTTATAATGCAATTTCTTATGAAAATGTAGGCAACAGTGGGGTCAATGGCACATATATCCAACTGCTTCCGAAGTTGATGCTGGAGATGGTACACATGTTAGATGCCCAAACCAAGATCATGTGGATGAGTCCATTATCGAGAGGCCACTCAAAAGGTAATGCGAACAAGTACACTCACAAGTGAGCTATTTAGTATGTCACCCAAATAATAAGCTAGTCATCGGTACTCTACATAAAACATAAATTAACTAGATGGATTTGTCTTGGCAATATAGTTTTCCTACTTGTTTTTACTCTCGCTACTTGTTTTTATAGTACAATGAATGCATGACTTTTATACATGTGCATTTATCTGATATTGGTCTTCATGCTCTCGTGTGGACTATCTAAGTGCAAAAGCAACTGGCCCTGCTAATCTGAAAGGCAAATGCCTCAGTTGATTAATGCAATGTTTGAATACCTTTGCATTTTTCGACCATTTTTATCCGCTTAGCTTTCTGGTTTCTGTCATCCTTCGGATTATTGAAGCTTTTGAAAATATTCAATAGGCATAATTGCAGTACGACTTGTAGATAGTGAAATCTGATCACATGAGTATATTCAACAAACATTTATACAAAATCACTACATACAAAACCCTTTGTTTACACTTATACAAATCATACCCCGTACACTCAGTGAGGGGACACGACATACTGAAACTACTGTACAAGCTCAATATCCTACTAGACTAAGATTGAATGGTTCAAAAACTTCATTTATGTTCCTATGACTTGCTGTCCATGCCAAAAATCACTGATCCTGTATAATCAAATTAACAATAAAAGAATGCAAGAAAAAGTAACAAAACAGTAATAAGGTGCCAGCTCTTATCTCTCTCAAAGTGCCCAACACTATGACCTCCCCTTTTCTCTCTTTCATAACTGTCTGCTGCTACGATTTTGGATCAAAATTGGCACTTTGAGAGAGAGAGAGAGAGAGAGAGAGAGGAAATTTTGGTTTCTTTGGTTTGCACATTGTTGACCAAATAATTAGAGCAATCGGCGGTTTATAGTCTTGGTAATTAGTTGGGCCTCAATTCTTTAGCAGTGATTAACATGACCTACCTGACAATATTTGCCAAAACTTTTTTATGTTCTAATGATGAATTATGGTATTCTCTCACTATGAGTTCAACCTACTACTTTGCAACCATGGTAAATGAAGTATCACTTAGAATGGCATGAATAGGCAAACTCAAAATAATGCAAAGACTTTACACAATTTTGGTAGGTCAACAAAGACAGACACCAATATTTTTTATTGTAGAAGTTCCAACTGAACCGCAGCCTGATGCTGGAACATCTCTTGCCGAAGCTGACCAAGAGAAGCTTGAAATTCTAAAGATCTTCAAATCCAAGACTGAGGCTAATATTGCTGCTATGCCCAATGTATTGAACATCTATTTGGAACTGTTATATGTATCATGCCTTATCCCTATCTTTTCAAATTTGAACTCGAATGTTGTGGATGTTCGATTTATATATATGTGAGTGTTGTATCATGAACTTGGGAATTATGTCAATGTTGTCGAAGCTATATATATAATGATTTGTGGCTAATTGGTGTAATTTTTCTTGCTATGGAATGTATGGTTTGTTTGATTGCCGAGTTTCCTATCAGCTTAGTTCAAAATGGAATGCAAAATTGTACATATGAAATCAAAATCGGTGCATACGCTGTTCCATAACTCCAAATGCCTTTGTTTGACATACACTCGGGATATAAAAACGATTCCCGAGTGTCCTAGGATGGAATACACTTGGGCCAATTTTTGGGACCCCCGGTAAAGGATTGGCACGTGGCTATATTTCCTGAGTGTTTACACTCAGTAAACAAAAACAATTCCCAAGTGTCCTAGGTAATACACTCGGGTCAATTTTCGAGACCCGTCGAGAAAGGATCACCACGTGGCTATATTTCTTGAGTGTTTACACTCAGGGCAATAAATGTTCCCGAGTGACAATTTTCCTACTTTCCCGAGTGTCAATACTGGGTAAAGTATCCTGTTACGATGGCTGAACCCGTTGTATCAACTTTTCTCCCGAGTGTATATCTGAACACATTGCGAATTAATGTCTTCCGAGTGTAACATTCAGGAAACCTGTTTTTACCCGACGAAAGGGTCCCGAGTGGTTTTCTCCGATGGCCGACCTTCGGAAAATATGATCCCGAGTGTTTGGTGTTTTTTCTGGAGTGTTTTGGGCACTTGAGAATTTATCTGTTTCTGGTAGTGTTTGAAGTAAGAAAAGTAGTATGGGTGAAGGATTGCATGCAAAAAAACACACCATGCGAACATTGTGAAAACAAGAACATGTATGCAAGGACTCAACCATATCTATACATGCTATCTAGGATTTGAGGTGACGTGGAGAGGAATTAAGGAGGAGAGAGGAAAATCATATCTTGCGTGAGATATAGGTATGTTCTTTTCAGCTTTTAAAAGTTGTTTTTTAGTTTTTCTATAGTAACTAGTTTTTCAACGGAGTATCTTTTTAAAATAGGGTCTACTAGTTAATTATAGTACATACTGTAGCAACTTTATTTATATCAACAAAAACAGCACTTGAGTTTCTGTTACTCCGTAATCTCTAATACGAACATTCACAAACCGTAGCTAAAAGCCATAAGTTTCAGCCAAAAAGAACAGGCCTATAGCTCTTTGATGCAGACCAAGATTATATCTCCTCCATTTCAAAATATAAGCCTTATTTTGAGTGGGAAAATAAAGTTAAAAGATCAAGAGAATGACAAGGGAATAATACCTATATTATAGACGGGGGAGTTCCCCGCCTCTCGCGCGTGCCACGTTAGCTTTTTTTGCAAAAAAACCCTGCATTTTCTGAAATTACGTAGAGGTCCTCTGTTCTCGCAAAAAGGTCCTTGGTAGGTTTATTTTTCCGGAAACCCCCTCCACTTCACTGAAATTGCGTATTCTTTGTCAGATAGCACCCCGTGGTTTCCTAAAATTACATATGGGTCCTTATTTAGTTATGTATAGGTCCTTACAGGTCCTTAATATTTTTACGAAAAAGCCTTCTGTTTTTCTGAAATTACGCATGTGTCCTCGATTTTTTTGAGAAACCCCGTGAATTATCGCCTCTTTTGTTTCGGTCCATACGGTAGCTAGTACGGCATACCGCCGCGCTTACGCAGCTAGTAATATGTATAATTTGTGCAATATGCTGGGCAAAATAATTAAAGTACAGTTCATTATGGATGACATGCTTAATTAAAGTAGAGTTTATTATCCACTTAATCTCCGTTCAAGTACGTAGATATTATTATGTTACCCTTACATTATCATGGAATAATGTTCTGGGGTCCCTGATCCAAATGGAGCTGGCAGCAAAACGACGTACATATACGATGCACTTTAGCTACTGCATTTATGCACACACACTATTGAGGTTGCAAAGCGCAGCAGCTATTATATGTAATGATCATGGAGAAATTAAGTTCTTGCTCGATCGACCATGGCATTTCTCGTGAGTGTTAAGGCATATACAGACGCATACGTACGTACACGTGCACGTAAAACGGCTTTGCATGCACTTAATTCGTACGTGGCTAAGCGTATTTATGAGTACACCCAACTCTTCTTTTCCTTGCACATCGTACGTTCACATGTCCTAAACGGAGGGGAAGAGCTTGGACCCAACCTTTGCCATGCATGCAACTTAATTTCACATGATTAACGGGAGGCGACATGGCCACACTGTACGACGCCTAGGATATGTGTCGCTGGACCAGGCCAAGCTGCATGCATGCCGTTCATTCATTGCATGGCTCCATTTTATTTGGTGGAGCGAGATACGGTGATCTCATGAACGATCGATCCCATCACTTTGCATTGATTAATTAGGACCTTTAACTATATTGAACAATCGCTACTGCAAAAAAGATTATCCAGATGATTCGAAATTATTATCACAGACAATTTTATGAACCACCTGTACTTATATGTCAGTGATAATAAGAGATTATCACAGACAGTTTGTGAGTCGTCTGTGATAAAAACAACACAGACGGTTTGTAACTAGAACCGTCTGTAAAGAAAACTATTACAGACGGCTCGAACAAAAAACCATCTATGATACTCACACATCACAAACGGTTCTAGTTACCAACCGTATGTGATTAGCGAGTATCACAGATGGTTGGTTTATAGAACCATCTGTAATAGTCTTTCATAGACGGTTTATAGGGCAAACTGTCTATGATAATTCATTCTATACCTAAAATTTTCTGTTTTTTTGCTAGCCTCAAGAAATAATGTTACCTATACCCTTTGAAAACAAGCAAATACAGTGGTAAACACAATAGCACATTCCATTTTTATTAAGATTAGAATCCACGATTACAACATAACAAGATAACGAACCCAACTCTTTAACACGGCAACAATATATAAGAAGCAGAGATCCTACCAGACAGTAGAAGCTGGATGCAGCACGCGATGTCCTTGACGCCTGACATCAAGGAAGAGAGGGGAGCGCATCGGATGGCGGTTGGATATCACCGACAATGAAGAGGCAGCGGTAGCGCTACCTTTGTGGTACGACGGTGAAACTGCACAAGACACTCTTACGACACCGACGACAAGAGTGTGTTGTGCAGTTGACCGTGGTGTCACAACGGAGGTGCTAGCTCACGGCGGTAGTTAGCGTTGTCGAGGAATAAGCTAGGAGTGTATGAACTAGCTAGGAGCAACAGTGCACCGTGGTGTCACAACAGGAGGTGTCAAGGGGAGGATGCAGGAACCTAGTGGATGAACTCACGCGTGACTACCGGTGAAAAGGTAGAGAGAGAGAGTAATTAATAAGGGCCAAGCAGTGGGAGGAACCAGTGTCTGTCATTAGATGTGGAGAGAATGGACGGATGAGATCAAAATCCTAGGGGATACGCCATGGATCGGTGACGTGTCATTATCAGAGATGGTTGTTATACGAACTATCTTTGATAATGGACATATCAGAGACGGTTTGTTATACGAACCGTCTGTGATAAGTCACATATCACAGATGGTTTGTTATACGAACCGTCTATGATATTAATATCAGAGATGGTTTGGTATATGAACCATCTGTGATGATGCTTAAATATGCATGCCCTAATCTAGCTCTTCTAAACTGTCATCTCCCTCATTTTCTTCATCAGATTTATCAATAATGGTATCTAATATTCTTTTGAACTCCTTTCTCTCATCTATCCATCATGAGTTGTTCGACCGTAACCTTACACAGGTGTAACATCCCAAAAATTTGCTTTCTTTAAAAATTTAATTTCAAATTAATTATTTTAAAGTATTTGAATTCAATTTGGATTTTTCTGTGTTTTTTGGATTTTAAAAAATCAATTTTAAAGTTAAAAAGTATTTTTGTAAAAATTAAAAGACCAAGTTTAAGTTGGAAATATTTTTAGTAAGTCTAAAACATTTTATAGAATTTTTGAGAATTTTCTGGAATTAAAAATCAATTTTAAAAAGTCAAAAAGGTATTTCATAAAGTTTTAAAGGCCAAATTTGAAATAAAAATATTTTTACTAAGTCTAAAATAGCTCCAAGAATATTCTATGAATTTTTCTATAATTTTTAGACCTTATTTGCTATTTTCTAAGTATTTTTAAAGCCTCCTTGTATTTCTGAAAATTAAAAACAAAATTTAAATCCAAAATTCCCTCCATCCGACACGTGGCGCCCCAGATTGAATCCGCCCCACCGCCTAATCTAATCTGGGCCATCCCCGTCCACTTACCCTTTCGCTTTGAATCCAACGGCCTTGATTTGTTTTCGGACGCGTGGCGCTCATCCGGCCGTTCGTCTCTCCCTCTCTTCTCTCTCTCACTCGCCGACATGCGGGGCCTGCATGTTAGCTCTTCCTTCTCCCCCACCCTTCTTCCTCCTTGCGCCGGCCGCCATTAACGCCCGCCCGAGCTCTTAAAAGCCGCTGTTACTCGTCGTTTAAACCGGGGAAATGCCGCCATTAAAAGCCTCTTCACTCCCGCGTTTATTTTCGTCCGTTTCCCCTCCTTTAAGCTTCTTTATTTCAGCCATTTTGCGCCCGTTTCTGATCGCTTGAATCTGGTGAGTAACCGGCCGCCGTTTTCCCTCCCCTCCGCCTATAAAGCCTCTTCCCCGAGCCCGGCTCCCCTCCTTTTGCCTTTTCCTGCGTCGAAGCTCCTTTTCCCTCTCTCTCTCATGCCTGAGCCCCACCGCACCGTGTTCTCCTTCCTCGTCGCCGCGCCATGCTCCGACGAGCAATTGTCGGCGTCTCAGACCACCTCGGCCCTCGCCGCCGCCTCCTCGCCTTCCTCGTCGTCTCGCTGTAACCCCGAGCCGTCTCCATCGCCTTTCTTGCCACCGGTCGCCTTCATGCTCGCCGGAGCTCGCACTGTACCGGAACTCCCCCTTCTCCTCTCACGTTTGCGCAACTCGGCCGCCACGCCGGGCGCGTGGCGCCGGCGAGCCCGCAGCTCGAAGCGCCACCTCCGGCCGGCGCCGCCACATCAGCGCGCGCGCATGCATGGCAGCCACCTGGCACCGCGTCCCAGCCTTGTCAGCCACTAACACGGTGAACCGAGTCGAGCTGTGAACCCAGTCCACCGTAGACCCGACCCCACCTGTCAGTCAAATAAAGTCTTTTTCAATAGAAAAATAATTCAGCCAAAATTCTATATTCCTTGCTGACGTCATAATCTAATTTTTCAGTATAAAAATAATTCAAAAAATCAGTCATTTTCTTTTTCTTTAGTTTTAAACTTCCGAGAGCCCGTTCTCTTTCGTTTTAACTCCGATTGAGCCCATTCAAATTTATAAATTCATCAAAAATTACAAACTATCCATTTCTGCCATCATTTTAAATATTTGAAATTTATTTGGTATTTCAAAATTTAAATTTTAAATTCCAATAGCTAGTTCATTTTCACAGCCTCAGTTCCATTCCAAATTTTCTATGCACTTCCAAAATTCAAATTCAAACATTGTAAATTCTCCATAAAATCCATTCTATTTTTCTTGGTCCAAATAGTTTTCCAGTAATTTCTTTTCCAACCAATCTTCCAGATATTCATTCTCCCTCGTGTGAACCCAAAATCCGTTGAATCTTTCTCCTAAATTCGTATAAAATAATAAACTTCCTTCCAGTATATATATTGTATTGTTGTGATTCTATTCATATTTATTTATTCGTTTATTTTGTCATTTCACGTGTAGAACCCAACGTCGTCGAAGAATTCTCAGATCCGCAGCAAGAAGGTCCAGACAATGTGCAAGAAGACAAGTCTCCTTTGAACATTTAGTTGCATTGCTATTTACATAAAACAATAACTTCTGTCTTAAGGAATTGGTTAATCCAATTTTGTTATGCCCTCGTTGAAGTTGAATGCCATGTACCTTTGTAATCTTATGTTTTCCCTTGTCTCAGTAAAGAGAATATTACCATTCTTTGCTAACTTTAGAACGGTAGTAAATGCTTAGTCAAGCTACTCAACCTTTGTAACCTTGGGGTGGAAATTATATTTCATTGATCTAATCTTTTATTTAGAAATCTAGTGGCGAGTGGTATTGCCACTGTTCTATTAAAATAAAATAAAATATGCAAATTGTTTAGACCAGGGCGGATGGTTAGATTGGATGGTGCAGATTTAGCACAAGATTTTATAAAGTGTATGTTTCGCCCTACTCAATTAAGGACTGACGCTTGTGTTTGTCCAGACTGAGCATAACCGTACAACCACAAGTCTATATGGGTACAACCTAACTTATTAACTTACGATAGTCTAGTTTAGATACCACCAGTGGAAAGTGGGTGCCAGGGATTTACTGGTTATTCACAGTGAGGGACATGGATTTATTGTACTCATATGGCGCAAGAGGGGGCTTCTGACTGTGGTGGATTTAACCCTTCAGCGGTGAAACCTCAGTGGGTGGTGTCTAGCTAGACTAGAGTGAGGTAAAAGCTTTGTGATATTTTATCTGGGTCTCATACCAGAGGAAGCATGTTGACTATTAATATGACTTATCTCTTGTGGGTAAAGCTGTACAACCTCTGCAGAGTGTTAAACTATTCGAATAGCCGTGCCCACGGTCAAGGGCGGGCAAGGAATGCATTCACATGGTAGATCTTATATTTTGATTTTAAAGTAAAAGTTTTGGGAATCTAAGAGTGGATGGAACTCCCAGAGTTGTCCTGGCGGATGGAGCCAGTGTGGGTGGATGGAACCCGTAATCTTGAACCTTGGCGGTTACAGCTGGTTAACTAGTGTTGGTGGATAGAACCTTCACTATAAAAGTCTTGATAGTTTCTGTTAAAGCAATTACTTTATTAAATTAATGCCTTCAAAAATATTTAATGGTATTCGAAAGTAAAATATTGCTTTGTGCAAAAGAACCATATAACCACTCCTTTGTTAAGCCTTGTATCTACTACATTTTCCTAAGACTTACATAGTACTTTATGTACATGCTGCACTCAAAACAAATCTCAGAGGAATATGAAGCTCAAGAGGGAGATTACGACTACTTCGCGTGTGGATACAACGAAGGCTTTCCGGAGTTCTAGGTTGCGCTTCCCCAGTCAATTGCCTGTGGCGTATTGATGGGTCTTCATCAGAGTTTCTTTTGCTTCCGCTGTGTTTTGTGAGTTTGTGAGGTCTTGAAACTTTAGTTGTAATAAAGAGGCATTTTGGTCTGTACTCTATAATATTATAATAAAGCGTGGTTGGTTATGTATTCATCACTGTTTGACTGTGTGCACTAGTTTTGATCTGGAACTAGGGCTGTAATACACAGAGTGTCCGGATTTAGAAATCCGGGGTCCCAACAACAGGTGGCCAACAATTTATGTTTGGAGTAGCTCCTCCGCTCACACCCTGCTCTCCTTGCTCGACTCGTTTCCATCCATCAGTTGGACCTCATCATCCGTCATCGACGGAGGTGTCTTGTTGCTACTTAGGAAAGGGAAACTGCCCTCATCCTCGTTCTTCTCTGCAATGTGCACAAAGCGGAAGAAACTCTTGCGGCAGTAGAGAGACACATGGATAACATTGCCGATCAAATAGAAGCGACCAATTCTAGGGAAGCTTATCATGGTATCTTCTTTGAGATTATGGGTCATGCTAATGATTTGCCTACGCTAGAGGAGGAAGTGGAGAGGGCAAAGACAATCTTCACGACATTCGAAAACTCAGCGGCTGATCCTCCAACTCCAAAAGTCGAAGAAGAAGCATATGAAGCCCAAAAGACTAAGATCTGAGAATCTCTTTTTTTGAGACTTTTGTAATAAATTTGCCTTGAATTTGTCTCTTGTCTCAGTAACTTCTGTTGTTTATATGACAAATGACAAAATATAGACGGTTATAAATAGAATCCATCTATGATAGTTTAATAGACGGTTCTAATTAAAAATCATATGTGATAATGCGTATATCACAGACGGCTTTTAAACCTAACTGTCTGTGATAGTTTAATAGACGGTTCTAATTAAAAACCGCCTATGATAATGCATATATCACAGACGGCTTTTAAACCTAACCGTCTGTGATAGTTTTATCCATGAACCGTCTATAATAATGATAGCACAGACGGCTCCACATGAACGTCTGTGGTGAGACGTCTAGTATAGCTTGTTTGTAGTAGTGAATGTTTTATAACACGGTATCATGCAAGGTGACAAAAGCAAAAAAACTATCTCAAAGAGCGGAGGGGATACCCATACATTATGGTTGTACTTAAAATGTTAATTCTGCTGATTTCAGTAATATATAAAGCACGGCTTGTTCTATCTACAATCTAGCTAGATATACAAAGTATCTACCAAAAGTTTTTGAAATATTGTAATTTGAAAAAAAATGAAGCTGAAAGTTGAGGTTTAAATGTCAGAAATGAACAATTTAAAAAATTTCAAAATTTCAAATTTCAAGATGTCCATGTGAGGCACCAAAAAGTATTACTCCATACGTCTGATAGTGTAGGACCGATATGCAACAGAGGGGTGAATGGTGCTTTTAAATTTTTTCCTAATTATTCCTCTAATCTTTATTTTAATAGCTATAAGAAGCTATTAAGATCAAGAAACCAAAAATCCAAAAAATTCTCAGAGCTATTGAAATTTTCAGCCTCTGAATAGTGATTTCAACAGTATTTCAAATCCGAAAAATCATGTAATTTTTTATCTGTTGATCCAGAAGATTTGAAACTTGAACCATAGCTAGTTCATGACCTTATAAACCTATCCCAATCAAAAAACTTGAAAGAACTGGAGAGATTTGGGATATTTTGGTTTGTGAAGCTCCACCACACTAAAATCAGTCCAAAACCTAAAATTGAGCTAACTTTTAAACAAAGCTCCAAATAACTTGAAGTTTGGTATATACCTTCTCTAGAATATCAGAAACATATTCCAATCAATAATTAAGAAAATTGTTGCAAAAGTTCTGACCTTTTTCCGTTTGAAGACAGATTATAGAAAAAAACGGGTCAAAAACCTAAAACAGTGAATACGATTTGCTCGTGAGTTGATGATAGCCAAGATAGCTCTAGATGCATTCACACATATCACAACATGTTTGAACACCAAATAAATCCAAGCAAACTCTCAGATCAAGAAATCACTTGAAGGATCAAAACACGTAGAAACTGAGTTTCTTAATGAACTTGCTACCAAAGTGCCTAGATAGGTGGAGATTGATTTTCTGAGATTATCTCCATCTCTTACACGTTCTTGGCACAACAAGATCAAGAAGAGCGAAGAGAAGAGATCAAAACTAACCAAATCAAAACAAGAGATAGCCGTGGAGATGATCAAAGATTGATGAATTGACACTTAAGGAGATAAGTTTTACAGCCAATCCTTTGATCTATTGCCACTTGAGAAAATAAGTTTTACGGCCACTCTACCTTGAAGGACAGAGAGCACACAAAGCACCCAACTCTCAAACCCTAACCCTAAACATAAGAGCACAAGAGAGATGCATTGGATGGTTCACACAAGTCTCCATGCCAATCCCTTTATATAGGTGGGCTAACCAGCCATACCTAGCCCTTGGTGGATGCTATCCACTTAGCAAAATGGGAGAAACCCGATAACCCCACACACATGGATTTTACTTACATATGTTTACTTATGTACGCTTTTCAAAGCACATAAGCCCGAATCCACTAAGTCTTTTACTTTGATCTATCTTGATCAAACTAACTTATTCTTGACCTAAACCGCTCTCCAAGCACCACTCATGCACCGTGTTTTTGATACAAGGTAGATTCTGGTATTTTGGTCAAACTACCAAAATACCCTTTTCTTGACCTAGTCATCTCTTTCCATTGCAAGCAATCATCATGCTTACCACATGTATGTGCACCTCTGGGTTGCCACACATCGGCAAGTCTCTCCCATTCTAGTTTCACCGGACCTTGCCTCACTTGGACCGACCATGCCACATGGTGCAAACCCACCGTTCAGAATTCCCTTCAATATTTTCCATCTTTCTCGTGCTATGCTCACTACTACAAAAGGGTCATCACAGATGGTTCAAAACTGTCATCACAGACGGTTTTTTGAACCGTATGAATTTATATGTCATTGATAATCAGATGTTATCACGACGGTTTGTGATACTTCCCTATCACAGACGGTTTCTGGTTCGAGCTGTCCGTGATAATTCTTCATTCTATACCTAAATTTTTTCTATTTTTCGGCTAGCCTCAGAAAATGTTAACTATATCATCTGTAAACAAGCAAATACAGCAACAAATATAGCAACACATTCTATTTCCATTAAGATTAGAATCTACCATTACAACATTACAAGGTATCGAGTAGGTTACCCATAGTATTGCAAACATAAGAGGACACTTACAATTTTATAAAGATAAGCTTCACGGCTACAAATTCAGAAAAATGCTTACACTACAAGAAACTTCAGGCTAATGTAAGCTTGACTTATACATCCTTCATTAAACTACAATCTAAAACAAGTGGTGCGAAAAAGTTTTCAAGTAGTAGAAACAAAAAGGCAATAAACATCATTTTAAGCTTCTATGACAAAATCAACAGCTTCTATGCCGGTGACTTAGAATAGTGCAGATTTGCCATTGCCCTCTTCCTTTCCATCTTGCTTCACGCGAAATTTCAGTCACCCTTGCCGAACCTCTTCCCACCCTTGCCGCGCACAAACGAGTTGGAGTAGTACTAGTGGTATTGGTTCATTAAGTAGGGGGTGGGTCTTAATAAGGGGCGAGGGGTGGGGAGGACAATGCTGCCTGCCGTTTGATGCGGAGAGAATGGACGAGTGAGATCGGGATCCTGGGGAATATGCCGCAGATCGGTGACATGGCGGGACATCACAGATGGTTCAGATTACAAACCGTCTATGATAAAGACATCACAGATAGTTCATAATGAAAATCGTCTATGATAACAAGAGATATCACATATGGTTCGTAACAAAAACAGTTGGTGATAATGGCGTCGGAGAGACAACATATTAGTACAATATAAATAGCCAGTCTCAAAAGATAAAATAGCAAAGTTTTATATGACTTATATATACTCGTTTGAAAGGTTTTGAAGAGATCTACAACTTTGCAGTTGAGGCAAAACCAAAATTCTAAAGAGAAGATATTTTTTTTGCAAAAATAGAAACTAAAAACTTAAAATGCAAATTTGGGGCTAAAGATGGCCGATTTTGAGGGTCTTAGAGGGCGACTAGCATGAGTCGGTCATTTTTTTCAATCAAGCTTGTCATTGGCTTTCCAACAAGTACAAGAACGTCGAAAACGGACACCGTATGCAAAAGTTATGCCCGTTTTACTAAAGGTGTCTCAAAACTGAATCATACTCAGACTCAGGTGGGAGATTATGAAATTTTGGGGGACGAGGCGGGAAATATATCACAGACGGTTTTTAATACAAATCGTCTCTGTAGTATCACACATGGTTTAAATAAAAATCGTCTGTGATGCCTACATTATTACAGTCGGTTCTTGATGAGAACCGTCTGTGATGTATTGTATTATCACAGACGGTTCGTATAAATAACCATCTGTGAAAATACCACAGACGGTTATTCGTATAAACTGTCTGTAATACTAACAATACAGACGGTTCCTAGGAACCATCTATGTTGTAAGCGTCCAGTTTAGCCTCTTGATAGTAGTGGCTTGAACTCACCATCCCATCTGGCATCCTTGATTATTCTGGGCCTTGGCTACTTCATGATCGTTCCCCGATTTTCGCTGTTGATCATGGTTGACTCCAAGCGACACTGCACATTCAAAGACAAAGAAATTATTTTTGTGCATAAGTTCTTCATAACTTGACTCACATTAGTAATAACATGTCTTATGCAACTTATGACCATTGACCTAGGTCATCAAATCATCATATGGCTTAAAATTCTGAAAATCATCCATTTTTGTAGGTTGTCGAGAAAAATCTGCAAATCTGCAAATTCCAAATTTTCACTCCAACAAAATGACAATGATTCATTCCAACAAAACGATGAACATTCTCTCATAATCCTTCAAATAGCTGGCTACGGCCATGTTCTTAAGCGGCTTTTGATTTTAGCTTTTGGCTTTTCTACAGTAACTATCTTTTAAATAGAGTGTCTTTTCAAGATAGGGTCTAATAGTTAATTGTAGTACATACTGTACCGACTTCATTTATATCGGCAAAAGCCGCATGTGAATTTCAGTTACTCTGTAATCTCTCAGACGAACAGCCAAAAGTCACAAGTCGCATCCAAAAGGCACAAGCCGCAGCCATAAAAAAATAGACCCATATGTTATTTCTAAAAATTTCAATTCACTATTGTGGATCAAGCGGTATTAATTAGTTTCAGGGTATTTGCTTCAGTAGCCTGCTAGTATTTAAAATTATACTGAATACTAGAAAAGTCTTCAAATTAAGCTTAAATTTATTGTATAATAACTCTATTAATGGATGTTTACTTAAATGACTTTGGAGGGCCCCGCCCTTATACTACATCAATGTATTGGTAAAGAACTAGCTCCAAGCGTAACTCTAATCTTTTGAGTTGTGCCTTATAACTTTTGAATTATGATCATTCGTGAGAGAGTACAAATAGATATAGTCACATGCGATTTTGACGGATATAGCTGAAGTCAATACAATGTCTAGCACAATCCACTACTACAGAAATCAGTATTATAGGCGGTTCAGAAACGTCATCACAGACGATTTTTTGAACCGTCTGAATTTATAGGTCAGTGATAATAGAAGGTTATCACAGACGGTTTTCGAAACGTCTATGGTGTAAATATCACAGACAGTTTGTAAGTAAAAATCGTCTGCGATATATAAATATTACAGACGGTTTTTAGTTAGAGCAGAAAAGTATGAATCTTCAAAGCTCAATCTCTGCCTCCTCGCACCAAATTAATTGGCCTGAAATCGTTTAGCTTGCCTCCTAAGTGAAACAGTACAACACCGGCTAGATCTCGATCGAAATGAAGACAGATACGGTTCTGAGCAGCGTAATAAATGTCTAACGCCATTATCACAGACGATTTTTTTTATTAAAAACCGTCTGTCATAATTCCAGATTATCACAGACGGTTTTTAATAAAAACCGTTCAACGGTAAGAACCATCTGTCATACTCGTTTTCTCCGACGCCATCAACACAGACGGTGTCCAAATTAAAACCGTCTGTGTTAGTGTCGGTCTCAGAACCGTTCAACGGTAAGAACCGCTGCATATATATATATATATATATATATATATATATATATATATATATATATATATATATATATATATATGACGCTGAAATAGGGTACTATGGTGTCCGGGCATCAAGTCTCGTGTTTTTGGATTGCTTTTAGATGCATGTAAGTTTAATGATATATAATATATCAGACAAACCTGTTAACGTTCATGAGTTCAAAATGCATATATATAATATATATATATATATATAGAGAGAGAGGGGGGCACCATCTGTCGTAGAAGCTGGAATTGAAACATCTATCCTGCTTGCACGCATTAATCCGTCAAGAATGCATGGGAGCTATCGACGCACGTCGATCTCGAAAGTAATTAGCATGCGTCGGCGACCGTCCGGACGCAATCGCGAGATCATCTCTGCGCCGGTGACGACGACGTACATTGCGTACTTTCGTCTCATATATATGACGTCCGTACGTCGGTAGCTCAATTCGATCATCGATGGAGCAGATCGTGAAGCACGCACGCACATACGCGTACGCTAGGCCTGCGGAGCGCGGCCGGCAGGCAGGGACCACTGACCGGCCGGGGCGGGGACGTCCGGTCACCGTCAGGCGTACAGTGCAACGATCAGCCCGGCCGCCCCATGCACATGGCCAAGTTTTGGACGGTGCTGTAGGCTGGAGCGAGAGAGAGAGATGGGTAAGCTAAACTAAGATGAGCTAGCTAGCTTGTGTACATAAGCATGTGGCGCGTGTGCATAGTGCCATGCATATACGTGCTGCACGGTTGGCCGGCCGGGCCGGGGAGTGCACGTCCACCCCGCCCGGCAGACGCGCCCGTCGCACCTGCCGCCGCCCAATAAACGTCAATATGTCTGTTTGCCTGGTCCAGCTCGATCGATCGATCGAGGCTAAGCTTAATCTTCTCACCAATAAGCCATCTCGATCTTTGGCCTTTAATTTGTTCGCATAAATCATGATATATATCACTCAAAATAATGGTGTAGCCTAGAATAACATTCGAGGAATGACTTTCACAACATACCTGTTAGTGATATACCGTAAAGGCGATTATAAAAATGATTGTATCATTTATATGTTTATAATCTTTTGAATAATGTGTTATTTTGTCTTTTGTATTGATCAATAAGTATATGACTTGTTCGTGGAACTCTTTATTCTTGTTTTGATGTTATTCTAAATTATCTCTGATCTTATATCATTATGTGTGACAATTATGATTTATAGATCATCAAATGTATTGATTGATGATGATGTTTCATGAATCATGGATACGAAGATATCAAATTAATAACGTAGATATATGTTAAAGAACATGGTGTTGAATTGATTTACCATAAGATACTGCGAGAATTGTTATATTCTTAAGTGTCATCAGTTGGTGTCATACATAATATATGTAGAATCCTTAAATTTAAGATCGTCATAGTTTTTTAGATGTGTAATAGTTTACTTAAGGGTTATCAAACACTACTCCGTAACTAGATGATTATAAATGTAACTTTCAAGTTTACTATGAAATATATGGAGGAATATGAGCGATCAAGATAAAATTTCATTTCCTATATAACAGGAGAACTATCTCTAAACCCCTCGATGTGGTTGAAATAAAAAAGTATATGGTCATGCCGAATGTGGTTGAGGAGTCAATTACAACTGAATAATCTACTATAGATTCGAGTGAAGAATCGAGCTATCATAGGATAGCACACTTCTCGCCTGTTCAATCTGGTGTACCGTGAGGCAAAGAGATGTACATAAGCACTATATAGGTTCGTCCGATATGATCTTTATGTGTATTTGGGAGTCGATATGTGTCGGATCCCAGAGCAACAGCTCCTAAACCCACTGTGTAAATCACACTATCCCAGGAAAAGCTAGTGCACATAGGGTTAACATGCATACATATCATGCGTGATAACCAAATTTTATTATAAAGCAAAGTGTACGGGCCTTATGACCAAGTTTACAATAAGATAGCTTATGGCCAAACATAAAAGTAAACAACGGAATATAAATAAAAGCAGCAGCTCATCCTGCCTGCCCATAGGTGAATGACTGTAAGACGTGGCCTATTCATCGCAATCCTCACCAAAGTCGATGTCGTCGTCCTCTAGCAACAGAGTTAGGCAAGGTGAGCACATAAAGTACTCCACAAGTTACACCAGCAGATTTAATAGATTTGACGCATGCATAAGAATTTACAAAGGAAGACATAATATGGTTAATTGCTTAAAAAGCAACATTGGAGTAAATATCATAAAGTATGTACAAAAGCGGAATTTCATACAATATGTAAAAACATTCTTCTTAACTGAAATAACATCGTTAGTGCAGGCACCAACCTAACACTAACCTATCCACGGGTATCCCACCCGGACCCTCTTTCTAAAAGATTTCACAAGTTTTCACAAACTAGATTTTATTAAAAACCAAAGTCTAATCTGTAAAAAACCATACTCAGTATGTCCTTGACCGTGAAAACGGCTATCCAGGATAGTTTTTTACTCTGTAGAGATGTACAACTTTACCCACAAGACATGTCCTCTTGTTTTGCCATGCCATTAACACACTACCTAAGGTGTGCGACGGAGAGTTCATGACAAGGCTGTTATAATGTTCTATTACTAAATTAGTCACGTCGCCACTAAAGTTTCACCAAAACATGAATCCACATGTTGGAGCCCCCTCTTGTGCCATATGAGACTTATCGCGGCCTACGCCACGCCCACATTCAGCCTATAGTGAAACCAAATGGAACTTCACAAATTACTTAGTCAGGTCTGTCCCATACCAGATTTGTGGTTGTACGGTTTGACTTTGTAGTAGTAGCTCACAGATCAGTCCTTAATTTAACTTAGACCCAACCACATACCCCTTGCGCCTAGCAGTCGACATTGTGTCACCAAACAACAATGCATGCCAGCAAGCACCCACCACCATACCAATGCCTAAGTCTAAACCAGATTTTGTAATTTTTATTTTATCAAAATTTCATTGACTTTCTTGACTCACCAAAGTTGAGAATAGATTTTACAAGTCATCATTTTGTATGAAACAATTCTTCCCACCTAAATTATTCTAAGCATGGCTAAGCAATTCTATAAAATTTTCAATTAATACTAGTGTACTAACTAGATTTTCATCTAGGGTGACAAGGCATGATTGTTCAATCTCGATTTTGGCCATATACCGAGGAATTTGGTGTAACTAAAGTTTAAATCACATTTGAACTAATTTGAATAAAAGTACGCATGCATATTAATTTAAAACAACATAAATAATTTAAATTACTGGGAACAATATGATCAAAGGTGTAACTTGCCTTGATCGAAGTCCTGGTGCGAGTCATCAAAGTAAGACTCTCTGGAATCGTCGTAGCTTACACGCGAAGAACCAAGCAAAATTCAAAGAAAATTCAAATAGAATTAAAAAAATTCAAAAAGTGTCCAGAAATAGATAGTTTAGGATTTTAAAAGAATTTAGAATTTTGAATGGGTTAAATTGGAGTTAAAATGAAGAAATAGGGCTTCCGGAAGTTTAAAACTAAAGAAAAAGAAAAGACTAATTTTCAGAATTATTTTTATACTGAAAAAGCAATTTATGACGTCAGCATCCAATTTTATTTTTCGGTTGAATTATTTTTACATTGAAAATAGTTTAATTACACATACATGTGGGGTCGGGTTTAGGTAGACTGGGTTCATGGTTCGGCTCGGTTCACCGTGGACTCGGTCCACTGCTGATGTGGCATCCACACATGCATCAGCGCTGATGAGCTAGCGTTGGCCAGAGGCGGCGCTCGGGCCCACAGGCTCGTCAGCGCTCCGGCGCTCGGCGGCGGCCGGCGAGTGGCGCAAAAGCAAGAGGGGAGTTCGTCAATACCTGCAGTGATGCTCGACGATGGCCAGATGATGGTTGGTGATGAGACGAGGTAGTGGCGGCGCACGGTGTCGGTAGTGACGGGTCTCCGGTGGTGGCTTTGTTTGGCACAGGGGCGGAGGTCGGTCGTCCGGGCACGAGGAAGATGGAGGTGACGTCGGCGAGGCGCAGAAGTGACCGAGGCGGCGGCAATTTCTCGCCAGAGCTCACTCGGGCGGTGAATGGAGAACACAGCATAGGGAGGACTCGGGCTCAGGATAGAGGGGACAAGGGGGCTTCGGTGCATGAAGGAGGCAAAAGGAGGGGAGGACGAGCTCGGGGAAGGGTTTTTATAGGCGCGGGGAGGAGTAACGGCGGAGCACGACCTCACTGGAGTTAAGGCGATTAAAACCGGCGAATAACTGTGGAATAGTCTTTAAGACGGAGGGAAACGGGTGGAGTGAAGGCGGGCTGATGACGGCACTCAAATACGCATATGCTCGGGACATAAATGAGGAGAAACGACAGAAAGTTAAAAGCTCAAAGGGCGTTCATGGCGGCGGGCGGAGGAAGAAGAAGGGTGGGGGAAGGTGCTTCGGTGAGAGAGAGAGAGGGAGAGAGGAGAAGGGGAGTGGCGGACGATCGGATAAGCACCACGGGGAAAAATCAGGGCCGTCGGACGAGAGGCGAAGGGGTAAGTGGAAGGTGACGGCTTAGATTAGATCGGGTGGGGGTGGATTGAAACTGGGAACGCCACGTGTTGAATGGAGGAGGTTTTTGATTTAAAATTTCATTTCTAATTTTCAAAAACACTAGGTAGGTTCAAAATACTTAGAAAATAGCAAAATAAGTCTAAAAATTCCAGAAAAATTCATAAAAATTCCTGGAGCTATTTTAGACTTAAGAAAAAAATATTTTTAACTTAAAGCTGGTCTTTTAATTTTTACAAAAATACTTTTTAGCTTTAAAGTTACATTTTAAATTCCAAAAAATTCACAAAAATACTACAAATCAAGGAAAAAACAAAATAAATTCTTTTTGACTTAAAGAAATGTTTAAATTAAATTTTCTTACTCTAGGATTCTAATATAAAATCTAGATAAATCCAAATAAATTCCAGAAAACCAATAAAATGCAATTAAAATTTTTGGGATGTTACAATATGTCCTGCTAGGTACCGCTATTGACTTGTAGACCGGAAAATAGTTTTCGGGCCACAGTCGAATATACATGAACTTATATGGTAACATATTTAATGGGTTGGAACACATCAGTTTGGATTAAATCTATTACTAATGGGCGATGTGGCTCCTCACCTTGTTAGCCCCTAATGTAGGGCTTCACCGAGGAGCTATATTAAGAGAGACATGTGACTAAGAGATGGATCTTGTACACACTCACTAAAATCCTAGCTACCAACTCGTAGACTCTGCCATGCACGCTGGTGCTAGCACACTAGTGCACGATGTTCCTCTCTAGATGTGTGAACTTTGGTAGATACTTTGCTATGATTGTGGCGCTAATCATAAATTCGTAAGTTCAAAAATTTGCAAAAATTTAAAACTTTTCATTGAATCATATTGGCATTCAAATTTCTTTTACAATTTTATTTGAAGTTTTTCTAAATTCTGTGTTATGCAATTAATACTAGGAATAACTCCCAAACAAAAATGCTAATAATAAAATCAGAAATCCAAATTGAATTACAAAAATCTAAAATTCAAATGCCAATTGCCAATCCTGAAAATTGAAGTTCAAATCAAAATCCAAATTCCAAATTTTTGCTAACCAATTCCTTCTTCTTTTCCTTTCTTCTTCTTCCATGTGGGCCCCACTTCTTCTCCTCCTTTTTCCTCTCTCCTCCCTCAGGATTTTTCTCCTGGCAACTGGCTCCCCCTCTCTTCTGTCTTCCTTCCTCCAAGGGTGTCCTCACGCATGTTGCCACGCCCTTGTGTGCGTGTCACCCTGGCCCGACCTCCTTTATTCTTCCTTCGTCTCCTCCCTCCTCTCTATCTTCGCTCCCGACTGGCTGGCCCTGCCTCCCCTGTGCTCATGTCACCCCACTTGGACTCCTGAGCTGCACGTCGCCATGACACCTGCTCCTGTCAAGCCTTCGTGTCGTTGTCCCCTGTGCCATGCCATGCCACTGGCTGCGTCACGGCGAATCCAGCACCCACACACGAGCACCCTTTTCTTCCCTCCTGTTCGCCTATCACCTCCATGCCTACCCCGCATGGTCACCACTTCGCCATCGCCTGCAAGGCCGCCTTCTCGGCGCTCACGCCCACCCCCATCAGTCGTTGCCCTCATGTCTGCACCCATGCCCTGCTCTCGTCGCATCACTGTCCTCTCACCATGCCCTGCAGCCAGTCACCTCATCGCTTGCTCCCACGTCATGCTCCATCCAGTGCACTGCTCCCAGGTCGTCGGCAATAGAGCAGCCACTGCACCTCCCTCTATGGCTATAAGTGGCCCTTGGACTCCTCCCTCACCTCTGGCATAATCCCCTTACTTTCCCAAACCTCCTCCTTCCCTCCTTGAAGCTGTGCTCTGCCCGTCCCGTGCGGTGCCCGCATGCCAGCCGACAAGCTCCCTCATCATTCTTGGCTCTCCAGTACCCCTCGCTGTGGAATACCCATGTCACCTCATGTCCCTAGGACCCATCTCCTCCCCCCCTCACCTAATTGGAGTTCCGTGCACCGGAGAATGCCGACACCACCACCTGCCCCATGTCCGGCCGCCGACGCCCCCCATCTCCGTCGTTGCTCCTCCTGGGCACCGCGGCTCAATTCCTTCCTTCAAGAGCATCATCAAGCCGCCTCGAAGCATCCCCAAGCACCGCCCCGCTCTCCCGTTTGCTGCAATCCACCAGCGACGTGAGCCTCCCCGCGCCACCATAGGCCATTGCCACCGACCCGCCACTACCTCTCTCCAACTCGGCCAGCCACCTGGTGAGTTTTCCCCTACCTTACTCATGCTCATGCGCTCGCCACTTTTCCTTCTCTTTCACCACGATGCCGCCGCCCCGTGGTCACCTCGCTGCCAGCCGCCCGAGCCGCCCTGCTTATCCCTGGCTTACACCGCCGCCCCCCCTTGGCATACCCACCTCCTCAGCAACCCATTTTGCTATCCTCCACCTTTCCTCCTAGCACCGCTCGCTGATGGCGCCGCCATTTGCCCAGCCACCGCCCCTGCTTTTTGGCCGCTTCGCTTTGTCGAAACAACAGCAACCCATCATCTCTCTCTCTCTCCTCTCAATGACAGGTGGGCCCTCTTCCAATTAAGAGCTAATTCAATTAATTAGGGACCATTCAAATGATAATCCATGGAAGCTAATAAATTTGATTAGGATGTAAATAAGATTATTTAAGATTTAATATTGGATTAATTATCATATATGAGTTACTAATGTGGCTTGAATATTTATTTAAAATCTAACTATTAATAAAGGGCATTAAAAAAAGATGGATTTGGTGAAATGTCTAAATTTAATAAAAATCCCAACCCGAAGGTAACAAGGTGAATGACAAATCAAGCTGCTTCATAATATCAATTAATCGATATACCATAACCATTTAAAATAAAATACACGTTTAAATTAGAAAGTCATAATTTAAAATACGATCCCCGCCATTAGCACGTCACCAATAAATAAATATCAATGGCAAATTTAGTTAATAATGATATTGAATTATAGTTGTGTATAGCAAGCTCGGCCCTATGTAAATAAAAATTTAATTAAGATTAAATTATACCAAATACTAAGTAAAGGGATAAAATACCAATGTCAGTTGATTCTCATAGTGCCTCCAATTAAAAGGTCATATTAGTATATGGGTACTAAAATATAGTAGCCCTAGGTCATCAGACATTAGAACGGTCTCACGAATATATATTCAGAAATAAATATTTAACCAATTATACAATTAATTGGTAATTAGGACAGCATAAAATGCTACATATCAAATTACTAGCAATATTAATTAATTCGATAAACTAAAAGTCGTATACATCGCCTATGGAACCCCTGCCCTAATTCATAAATGGAAACACTCGACCAATACAATACTTAATACCCAACTAAAATTCATAAACATGTCCATATGTCTATCTTGACTCATAGAACTTCCTTAATAAATATAAAAATACTAAAAGAAGTTATTAAATTAAAAGATCGAGATATGGCATTCTATCGTTGGCTATGCCAAGCCATCTCCGAGTTCTAAGCGGAATGTTTCCCTAAATATTCCTTCACCATAAACCTTCCTTGGCATCCGTCTCGACGGATTTTCCTTAGCCATTTATCACTTTGCTCCAACCCCTTTGACTCCGTCAATACTCCGCGCCTAATCAACCTTGTCTCAAATCACCCATTAACTCATAATAAAGCTAAATTGAGCTTATTCGGATTTATTTAGACCTTTTGAGTTACTTGTATTTATTTAGATTCAGTTGTTTAGCGCGTAATTAGAATTGAAGTCCTGAAGCATCAATGGATGAAGCGAGACCAAGATCCAGATGTAGATGAAGACTAGAAGCTCAAGACCATCGCATTAGAAAGATTTGAGTGAGCGCAAGACCGCGGTAAACCGCGGCAGGCGAGTCAATACTTTGATCATGTTAAACCTACATTCTCTGCAAATTATTTCCGTTTTAAATTATCAAATTGCATGCTGTTAATTCATATGCAAATATATGTTTGTTTTAAGATTCTAGTTATATGCCCATTAAAAATAAGTCTACAATTATGCGCCATGCTCAGTACTACTTAGATACTCAGGGGCACCAAAATGCCCCAAACATCACTTTTAATCATGAGAAACTGATTGGGAAGTCATGGGTGAAAATGGCTGGTGTATTTTGACATGGATATTTTATCATCCAAAAAACCTCAAATTGCTTAACTATCTGGGCGGATGGTTTGGGGGTGTGGTGCAGGGGTGTATGAGAGTGTGGTTAGTGGTAGAACCGCCCAGAAACCTTAAGGACTAAATCTTGTTATGACCTACTATGTAAAACAAGTACAACCACAGGTCTTTAAATTACAGCTTGGCGTAGTAGATTTACTGGACCCTGAAAGTCATCTCAACAGTGGGGGAGAGGGGTAATGCAAGTGGCTGTCTATGTGACAGCTTGAACAGGACACTCATTGAGGGTGAAGTCTGACGCGGCAAACTAGTCAGTGTGGGTAGTCCAGCTGGGCTAGTCGCTGGGGGTAGAACATCCCGCACAACTTATGGGACCTACCGCAAGTGGGAGAAGCCTATATGGGTGAGATGATGGAAGGGGCGAGATATTTTAAAAAGTTACTGTGATGGTCTACTCAACTGCATGACTAAGAAATCGTGTGGAGCAACGAGCAGATCATCTCTTGTGGGTAAAGTGTACAAACTCTGCAGAGTGAAAACTATTCGAATAGTCATACCCACAGTCAAGGGGTGAAATTGAAAAGGCAATAGGCAATGAAAAATCCTGATTTGTGTTGCCCTAGGTGTCGCCCTACTGATAAGGTAAGCAGTTATAACACTGAAAGGTTAACATATGGTGCAAAAATCATGTAATGGTAGATGAAATCTGGATCGCTATTATTATTGCATTCGTTCATACATTGATAAAATTTGTTTTAGTTAAAACTACTAGGTCTTAGGAAATTTCAATGTATCGTATTTTAAAAGAAATTTATAGCAAATAAAATAATCGAGCCTTCCCTTGATAAGCCATGCATGTTATCTATTTGCATCATGTGTATTGGCTCGCAGAGCACGGTGGTTTGTGCTCACCCTCGCTCACTCAATTAATCTAGAATCAAGAGTCAGATCGCTATGCTTCAACAATACACCTAGTCATGATGGTAAAGAAGATGAAGAGGTCAAGAACTAGGTCTCGTACCCCAGGTGGCTACGTCCTGAGGGTCCCACCTGTGTGTTCCATTTTCGCTGTTGCATTTTATTGATTTCAGCCTGATTGGCCCATGAGTAAGTCTACTATTATATTTACGCTTTCACATGATATGTATTTTGATGTTTAGTACTGTATCTGTGAGCACTATCTACTGATCTAAGGAATAGTGCGGTGGAATCACAGAGGATTCTGGATTGTAAAATCCGGGTCCGATAATTGGCTTGTGGAGATCGACTACTTCCACTGCACTGACTTGCGCTACGTTGAACTAGGTTGTTTCAACTCTTCTTCTCCTGCACTACGCGTCTAGTAGTGATGATCCATGACTTCTTACTCGCTTGGCTTCCTGATTTATGTGGTAGAAATTTTAATTTATGCTAGTGAGCCTACCCCGTATCCCAAAAATACCACTTCAAAGAAACTTAGATTCAATATATGATATTTCTTCTATTTTATTGCAAATTAAAACCTTTTCACACTTTTTGACCTTGGGAAAGGACTATTGTGTTTATGTATGCCACATTTTCATGATTCGAAGAAATAGCACTCAAGGCATACAACCGAACTAGCCTTTTTGTTGTGGTATCGAGTCCCTCCTCATCCAATCGGTGCCAGCTCTATTAGCTTTTTGTGGACAAAGCATTATAATGCAATCTGGATCAGGATATATATGTAATTATATTTTGCGATGGCTACACATGAACAACAGACCGATGAAAGTGACGTAGCCTCAGAATTGGTCGCACCAGAGTTGAAATGGCTTGAATGGTATTCATTGAAATCATGAAAACATGATATACATGAGCAAAATAGTCATTTTCCATGGCCAAAAAGGGCGAAAAGGCTTTAATATATAAAAAATAGAGCAGATGATATATGTTGAATCTAAACTTCTTTGAAGTGGTATGTGGTTGAAGTCGTTGTTTGATGTGACACTCCTAGCTATGTTATTCTTTCAGTGGTATATCATGAATTATCTCTAATTAGTTTCACTTTACTATTTACTAAGCTGCTAAGCTCAACGAAGGAAATGCATGTATATATCAGTGTACTAGTTGCAGTACCTTAATTTCGTCAATCTTTTGCAATTCATGAGCATAGAAGAACTTGGGGTTGATATATTTTGTGAGATGACTCTTCACGTAGCTCGTCTGCACTTGTGCAACATAAGCTGTATTATCTTCATAGATAATTGTGGGAGCTTGCATGATATTCAACCCACATGATTGCTAGATGTGGTGAATCATTCGTCAGAGCCAAGCACATTCTCTTGTGGCTTCGTACGGTGCTATGATTTTCGAGTAGTTCGTCGAAGTTGCTACAAGACTTTGGTTAGACGATTTCCATGAAATTGTAGTTCCACCATAAAGGAATACATAACCTGTTTGTGACTTTGCGGTATACGGGTCCGATAGGTATCTAGCATCTGCATAGCCAGTTATATTCAAGTCTTGGTTCTTTCTGTAGAATAACCCAATGTCTTTGCTTCCTTGGAGGTATCGGAAGATGTCTTTTATTCCCTACCAATGCCTTTTGGTAGGTTCTGCACTATGCCTTGCTAATAGATTTACGACAAATGCAATGTCCGGTCTAGTGCAGTTCACTAAACACATAAGTGCTCCTATTGCACTTAAATACGGGAATTCCGGTCCTAGGACTTCCTTCCCTCTTCGCTAGGTTGGTATAGATCCTTATCTTGCTGTAAAGATCTCCCGATCATCGGTACTTTCGATGGGTATGCCTTCTCAAAGCCGGACCTTTCTAACACCTTCTAGGCATAGGCTGACTGATGTACTAATATTTCTTTAGGGACATGCTCGAGCTGCAGGCCTAAGAAATAGTTGGTTTTATCAAAATCTTTCATTTCAAATTCTGACTCCAGGTAAGAACTTGCTTCTTTTATGTTTTCCATGGTCCCGATGATATTCAGATCATCTACATATATTGAGATTATACAAAATCCATTCTAGCATCGTCGTATAAATACATAGGGATAATTTTCATTGTTCGTGTACCCTTTCTTGCATATAAAGTCGCTTAAGCGATTATACTATATCCTGTCTGATTGCTTAAGTCCGTACATTGATTTCCAGAGTTTCACACTGTACATATTTCTATTTGCTCTGTCTTGGTTCTGGACGGGAATACCTTCAGGTACTTTCATATAAATTTCAGAATCTAAGTTTTCATAAAGGTATGCAGTTACCACATCCTTCAATTTCATTAGTAAGTTTAGGTTTACTGCCATTGAGATTAAGTATCTAAAGGTGATTCTACTCATGACTGGGGAATAGATTTCTTCATTATCAACTCCTGGACATTGAGTGAAACCTTGTGCAACAAGCCTTGCTTTATATCTTACAACTTCATTTCTTTCATTTCTCTTTTGAAGAAATATTTACTTATGCGCTACAGGGTGCACATGAAGAGGCGTGCGGCTTACAGGCCCAAACACCTATCTTTTGTTCAAAGATAATAATTCAGTTTCTATTGCCCTTTTCCAATCTTCCCAATCTGATCTTTTCTTACATTCAGTGAGCGATGCGGGCTCTGGATCAAGATCGATGATTATGACAATTTTCTTTGCAAAGTAGATATCAACATTGGCTATTGTCCTATTCATGGATTCTCCCGTGTGCACATAGTTTATAGCTATTTCATCATGAGTTGATTCTTCTTATGCTTCTACTTGCTCATCGCCCCTTCCAGCTGCGGCGACAAATCCCTTTAGTTTTTTAGCTCCGATGTGTGTGCACACATCCATGCTGATTTCTCCCTTCATGGGAATATTCAGGTCCGGTATGCCCTTTTTTGAAGGTGTCATACTGGTGCCAGGTCTCAATTGGCTCCCCTTCTAGTTCTGGGGAACTTCAGTGATTGGTTGTGTCAAGTCCTTCTTATCTTTTTTCACCGGGCGTCCCCGGTTACTTAGGGTTCGAGAGGCCGGAGTTCTCGTCCTTTTATTCTGAGGCCTCTGGACGGGAATAAGGATACCTTCAACTTTCTTTTGTATTTCAACCCTCTCCAGTATATTGCGTCCAGGCATATGCGACTTAGTCACGCTCTTTAAATCACTAAAGTGGTCAGGCAGTTGGTTTGCTAATGCTTGCAAATCAATGATCTTCTGGACTTCTCTGTTTGTTTCACTAGTGCGCGGGTCATGTGCATAGATTCTCATGGCTTGTCACGTAATTTCCCGATATTTTTATCAAGGGGTTGATTTTCTGCCCCTAATGCTAGGAAACTATCCTCATCAAATATGCAATCAGCGAAACGGGCAGTATACAAATCTCCTGTCATGGCTTCTAAATATCTGATTATGGATGCTGTCTCATAACTAACGTATATCTCAGTCTTTCGGAGAGGACCCATTGCAGTACGCTGTGGAGGGGGTATAGGTACATAAACCTTGTATCCAAATCTCCGGAGATGAGAAATTTTTGTGCTGACTCTTGCGCTAGTTGCATAGGTGAATGGATGTTGTATGCCGATGGTGTAAAGTTGATGAGAGTTGCTGCATGCAGGACTGCGTGTCCCCAACATGTAGCTAGTAAATTACAATTATGCAAAAGTGGTCGAGCAATAAATTCAATTATGTTGATTAATGCCTCTGCTAGTCCATTCTGGGTGTGGACATGTCGTATAGAATGCTCAACTGTAATTTTTATTGCCATGTAATAATCATCAAATGCCTTTGAAGTAAATTCTCCGGTGTTGTCCATTCTGATGGACTATATGTGATGATCGGGGAAAATATTTCTAATGCAAATTATCTGCGATATCAACTTTGCGAAAGCATGATTTCTCGTAGACAATAAACATATGTGCGCCCATTTCGAGGAAGAACCGATGAAATATTTAAATTGCCTTGATAATGGCTGTATGGGACCGCAAATGTCTCATTGGATGCGCTGTAGGAATGCAGGTACTTCATCCTTCACTTTCAGAGTAGAAGGTCTAGTAATTAATTTCCTGGTGGCACATGTGGGGTACATAAAATCTTCGTGATTCAGAAAATACTTTACATTAATATTATGTCCTTGTGAATTGTTTATTATACTTCTCATCATCCTAAGACCTGGATGGCCTAAGCTATCATGCTAAAGACAAAAAGTTCAGAGTTTTTAAATATTATCTTCAGGGCAGTATAGGCTGCATGTGCCTTAATATTAGTGTAGTATATGCTAGTTTCTAATGAAGGCTCCATTTGCTTCACGCTTTATAATGAATAGGTATTCCTTACCATACTCTTCTTCAGTCTCAACATGGAAACCATTAGCGCGAATATCCTTGAAACTTAGGAGAGTTCTAGTCGATTCTGGGTACAATAAGGCTTCTTGAATGACTAAAGTTGTGCCCATTGAGAGTATAATTGTGGTTCTTCCAGAACCTATTATACAATTATCGCTACCGGCAATTGTTGTAAGGCTGGCAGCATTCTTATTAATGGACTGAAAGAATTTTGCCTCTCTTAAGATGGCATTCGTTGTGCCGCTGTCGGCTAAGCACACTTCCTCCATAGGGCGTCACACGTGTTCTAAAATTAAATACTTTATTAATATGTCGTAGAAGGCAATCGACACATAAATAAAATATTTCAATATCAGAACATATCATGCCATTATAAACTGAATAAATGAATGAATTACTCAATATCATCCAACCATCACGAGAAATAAAATTGTTTGAGGGTATATCAATGCAAATCCTAACTTATTCCTTTCACACATAAAATAAATGATAATTAAAGTCTAAATACATTCTTCATTATGGGCTTTCGCACCTTATAGCTTCCGGCATTGGCTTCATGGCCAACGGAGCTCCCAGGTGGCTGTGCGACATAGTTCTTGCAAAGAACTTTATCCTGAGCCTCTACAACCTGCATCATATCAATCTATTCAGCATACTCCTTATAGCCGTCTTGACGATAGTTGCATGCAGACTGCACTGCATTGAGATGGAAGGTGGATAGGGTCTTCTCAATTTTCTGCTCATCTGTGATCTGCTTGCCACAAAGTTGAAGATTGGTACAAATTATGTGTAGAGCAGAATTATACTCCCGGATCGTTTTAAAATCAGCAAATCTTAGTCGGATGCACTCTTGTCTGCTTGAGGAAGAATGGTGTACTTTAACTTTTCGAACCGCTTCTTGAGTGCAGTCCATAATGCTAGCGCGCTCTTCTCTACCATGTACTCATTCTTGAGAGTAAGACAGAGATGTTGCCTGAGGAAGTGAAGTGCCTGATCGTTTTCCTCAGGAGTGGGTTTGGCATCCTGTGATGCACTAATCCTAATGGCAGCGTGGAGCTTCTTGGCTCCAGGTACTATCTTGACATCGGAAGCCCAAGTCAAATAGTTTTGGTCATGCTGAGCCAACTACTCGAACTCTCGGTTCGTGATGCCAGTCATCTACATGTGCATGAAAGGAATATATAAGTTTACAGCCGATAAATATGCATAGATTTATTGCAGGTAAATAAATTCGACAAAGGTACAAACGATTCTCGTAATGTTCCAGAATTTTCTATAAATTTTACTGTTAATTTCGATGATTAAAGGCAATTTAAATAACTAAGATTAATTAAAATAGTAAATAAATATAGAAAACGTAGAAAATAATAATGACAGATCTAAACATGCTTCAAATGCTAAAACTAATTCAAAAATAAAATTCCCGAGGCAATTTTATGCTGGAATATGAATTTTCAGTGAATTCTGCAAATTTTGAAGGCCTATACGCAAATTTTTAATTAATAGAAACTTTTCGTGTAATTTTTTGATTCTTAGAGGGCCTTTTTGCAAAATTTAAGACCCGTCTGAAAGTTATAAGGACCTTTCATCATTTCCAGAATTCGGGAGGCCTTTTTTGCAAAATTATCGGCGCAGCCCGTTCTCTCCTTTTTTTTCCCTTTTTTTTCTCTTCTGGCCCATTCAGCCCGCTTGGCCGGCTCAAACAGGGAGGGGTAGGGTTTCCCCTACCCTTGATCTTCTCCTGGCGGTGACACCCGAGTAGTGGCTCATGCGGGCGACCGGCCTCGGTGGCGAGCGACTCCAGCGGGTGGCGGCACCCGAGCGACTTGCGGCTTGGGCGCGTGCGAGCACTCGGGAGCCATCGGTGTGGGCCGATGGTGGCGGCGCATGCGGCGCCGGGGCGGCGGCGTGTTGGATGGCGGTGGCGGCGCATGCGTGCGCTCAAGGCCGGCGGCGTGCGGTGGCGCGGCGGCCGTCTTGCGGGGCGATAAGGCGGCGACGATCCGGCATGGACGGTCGTGCAGGGTCGGTAGTGCGGTGTGGGGACCGAGGCGATGGTCTGACGCCGGCGGCCTCAGGTAGCGGCCCAGCGCGGCTTCAACGGCTCCATCCGCTGCTTCGAGCGACGGGCGGTGACGATCTCATGCACGGCGGTGGCCCGTGCGGGGCAGCAGCGCGTGGAGAGGCGATGGCGGCGGCGGCTACTGCGGCGACGACCCGTGTGGGGGCAGCGGCGCGGGAGGCCGGTCACGCCGGCGGTGGTTTCGGGCCAGCGCGGTGGTCACGCGCGGTGGCCGTACGGGGCCGGCCATGCAAGATTTTTTTCTTTTTTTAATCTACAATGCAATTAACATCTACTCTTTCATGTAATCTACCGATCGACATTGTACCGGCAACTTCAAGTGTGCTCGCGGTAGATTAGATCGGATTTGCACTGTAGAAAATAATCTAGAAATTAAATCTGCAGAATTTAAAGCGATCTAGGTATAGACAATTCAATATACTAATGCTTCAATGATTACTTTTTAATTCACCAGAGCGATTCGTGTTGATAACGTGTTGAGGAACCATCGCTGGCGAGCCCAGTCCAATCAATTACTCTGCTATGCAAAAGAGATGATCAATTGCAGAAGATGCAAATAGTAGATTGAAAACACAGAGATAGGGGGAGAACTCATGGTCTTTCTTTATTACTTTTCTTTCACGTGTGTGTATAAAATAGCTAATAGCACTTTCTATTTATAATTTAGTGGTAAGATATCTATTATGGACCAAGATTTTAAGTCTAGACCTAGATTTCTAACAAATGTATCTACCTATCGATGTACGTGTGGTACGTAGCGCAATGCAGTTGGCGTCGTTGTCGCGCGCCGCGGGGACGGTCGGCGTCTGGCTCGCGCGCGGCCAGCTAGCGCGGCGTACGTAATTGATCTCGATGCATGCCTTTATTAATCGTGTGCTTTTGGCGATGTAGTGGATGCATGGCTCAGTTAATCAGCATGCGATTAAGCATGCATGCATGCATCTGGATCGTGACTGTGCAACTTGTACGCACGTCTACGTCGTATGTAGACGTCCGCATGCTGTCCGGGGGATCTCTGCTAGGGCCTAGCTACTCCGTTTCCTAATGCTTGCCCAGTTGCTCTGTACGTATATGAGCATAGACCAGCATGCACAAAATCTAAGAAATAATTAATTAGATTTGATCGTATGTACCTACCTAATTAAGTAGCATATATATTACAACCACTTAGCTGGTTAGGCCTCAACAAAAAAAAATATAGACTACAGTAATGTAGGTGCAAATATTGCAAAAACTACATGTACTCTTGATTTCGTTTTTGACGAAAACTTTCAATTTTTATAATGGATTTACAATGTGAAACGGCATTTCTCACGAAAATATACATATATTGCCAAACAGAGAGTAGCTAGTTAGGCCGTACGTCGCTGCATGTCGCTGTTGCATGTTGGACACATGGAAATTATTGGAACAGGATTGCCAGCCCATGCAGTACGTCGTCGTCCTTGTAGGGGAAAAAATCATATAATTCAATGATCACGAAGAGGTTGCTGGTGAGTGGTGACGTATTACTAACGAAAACTGTACTAGATCCAGTCTCCAGTCCAGAAGGAAGCTCAATGATTCTCACTCTCAGACCGTTCTAACGAGACAATGTAACCTCAGAGGATTAAAAGATAAAGCCTGCCTCTTACTAGGTGGTTTTTTTTCAGCTCCGATAGATTTTAGTTTTAATGTAAGCATTTATACAAACACATTAAATATAGAAAAGGTGATACGTCGTTGTAAAAAATTATCCTAATAAATTATTTTAAAAAAATAACAAAAAATTGTCTGATTTATTTGTTCCAGAAACTCACGAAGACGGACGAGATAAGATGAATGCTACTTTTCTTCCGGCAATCTGGCTCTGGCTCTGGCTCTGGCTCATGATGTTGTCAACGTTATAACACTTCACTGCAGAGTGCAGATAGCAGTATAGTACAACTGAGCACGGATGGACGTGTATATATGCAAGAGCTGCATATAATATTGTAAGAAAAATGAACTAAATACCATGTATGACCCGGTGGAAAGCATGACGCTGACTGGACGGGCGATGACAGCACAATTCCATGGCACTTTTTCACCGGAGAGGGCCTGAACAGTGTCCCTTGGTGTGCCACCACCCAGCATGCGCAACGCCACCTCGCTCCACAGTGCACTGCGTCCTTTTCACCCTTATCTCCGGTCGCAACAAACACTCTGCAACAGGATACTGATAACGGAAGGAGCAAGGCTATAGGTACTTGCTCTGCTCCTCCCGTGAGCAACAGGGCAGCGCCTCCACTTAATTTGCTTGCTATTCCTGCGGCTGTTCTGGCAGCATGCAGCTTCTTCCTGTAGCGTATCAGCTCCAGCCACCGTCGGTTTCTCCTCTTCCATGTGAAGACCTGTCCAAAATTTCAGAAAAGTGCATACTTAGCAAAAGATCTCAGTTGGAGATCTAATGATCAATTTCTTCTAAAAACAAGCCTTATTTCTCAGCATCCACAGTGCCCAACACACAGCAGACAAGCCGATCGACAATGTGTAACTTTGGTTTTCCAGTTAAGAAACGCTTAGCCCACCATAAATACTGATCAAAAGAACCTGGTCTATAAGTAGCTCACAAAGTCAAACCAATAACCCTCTTTGGGTAGTACAAGCTCTTCATAATTTGACTCACATTAATTCAAACATGCTTTATGTACCATAAACACAATAATCTAGAACTCTAAAACTTAAACCATAATCATTAACCACAAATTCCCAAAGCCCTCTTGGCCAATTTCAGATACAACCGGCCTGCCCACCATTGACCAACCGGTAACATGGAAGAGCTGGTCAAATCGCGGCACCCATATCTGTCTAACCGCTCGACCACCCCCGGTCGGACCACCACCCGTTGGCTAGTCGGGCTGCCTCTATGCAGTGGTCAGACCGCCTCTGTACGCCAGTTAGACCGCTGTCACCTAATAGCAAATATGAAAACTAGCAAACTTTCGTAAATCCAAACCTCAACTCGACATGATTGCCAATTGTTCAACACAGGTGAACCATTGACATTCTCAACATGGTTCCACAATCTCCTTCTTAATGAACACATTGGCAATACCACCAAAAAAATAAATGAGAGCACAATCGAGTTGATTTTTGAAAAATAAGATCAATTTGTGAAAGAGAGTTCCACTTAGTGCATAAGATGAAAATAAGACTGAAAAATACCAAGTGAGCAAAAAAATGAAGCGAAGCGACTAGAAAGATCAAGTTTTTCACAAAAATCTTTAACTTCACCAAGAGAAAGGGAAATATTACTCTAGGTCCATATAAAAGATTAATTGTTCTATGTGACTTTAATCATGGTGAGAAGAAATCAATAAGATCAAGAAAAGCTCAACAAAGCCACAAAAGCTCAAAAACCACGTTTAGCTTCTCCCTATTTATGCCAATGCTCAATTTTACCATTTTAGGAATAATTTATCTTCTTCAAAGAACAATGAGAATTTTACTTTTTTTTAAAGAACAATGAGCATTTTAGGGCATAATTTCTCCCCCTTAGACAATGGATTCATTAAGGTTCAAATTCTTTTCGATTTAGTTAATGCAATTGATTCAAGGGACAAATTATCCCCTTTTGAAAAAACAATTGAGGGATAAAGAAGCATAAGAAAAAGCATGACACAAATGGAATGACCGCAATTTATTCATTCTGCCTTACCAAGGAGCTACGAAGATTATCCATGTTGATTCAAACAGGAAATACTACTAGCCATAAAATGAGTAGAAGCTATCTAGATCATGATAGTTCATACATAACCAAGCAACGACAAATGTAACATCCCATTTTCGGGAGCCTCAAAAAGTGCTTCAATAAAATTTGCCAATTTGAATTCAAATAAAAAAATTCAAACTCAAATTCAGTTCGAATTTCAAATATCCGCCCCTCATTTCCGGCCCACCAGGAATCTGGGCCAGCCTAGTCGGCCCATGTCGCCCTCCCTGCTCTGGCTCACGTGCCAAACACGTGTTGTGTGTGCCTAGCCCGCTCCGCGTCGCTGGTGTTCCTTCTCGTCGTTGTGCCGCCACAGTGCTCCACCTTCCCTCCTGTGCGCATCCTTGTGCACGCTAGTGTTGCGCTGACCTCGCCCATGCCCTGCTACCTCTCCCTCTTCTCCCTATTGCGCATGTCTTCGTGCCTGTGCCCACCGCTTCCGCGCCATGTCCACGTCGTGACCTGGTCTTCGCGTGCTCGATAGTAGTCTTTGCGATGTCCATCACCTTAACTCCATTCGTGTGTGCCCACACGTTGCGCCAGCCTCGCCCTGCTTGTTCTACGCCACTTTGAGCATTGTCGCCCTCGGCTTCCACCCGCATTGATGTCACTCTAATGGCCATCTCCTTCCTTTCTGCTATAAAACCTTTTCACATGGCCCCAGTGGACTTCCAACGGCCTTCCTCACCACAGAGAGCCCTCCTCCCCCTTTCTTCCTCAGCTCTGGCCATCACCTCCGCCACTAACACTATCATCAATTCGTGGTACCTCCGACCTTTCACCGCGCTAGGAGCATCGCATGGAAGTCCCGAAGCCATCCCAAGAGATGCTCCTAGCCACCCTCATCACCATCCTCACCACTGGCCTGGTCCATGCCACTAGCATGCTCCACACCTCCCCGAGCTCCACCTTCACCACCAATGAGAACCCCTAGCCCCGTAATTATCCCTTAGCATGCAATCGTGTTCTAGTGCGGTAGCTCATCGTATTGCCATGGTGTTGTGCATGCTGCTTCGCTTGCTATCGGTCGCCCCGTGCATCGAATTAGGTCCGGTTGGATGCGAGTAATCCATTTTGCCCTCCCCACCAGCTGTCATGGCCCCTCTCGCCGATGACGAGCCACGTGCTCCTCGACAGGAAGATGAAGAGCATTGTTTACCCATCATTAGGGTTAAGGTGCATAATTAATTAAGCTAATGACCATAGTTAGTGTTAGTTAATCCCTCACTGACATGCGGGCTCCTCTCATTAAGTTAAGCCATTAACTCTATGACATATGGGCCTCCATCCATTTAAAATACAGTTTAAACTAGTGAAGTAACTAAGAGCCACTGCCAAGTGTGCCCCATTTCACTGTGTGCTACAGTGTTGGTCCCACCTATCAGCTCCTATGCCCTTTTCCTTTAAGAAATTAATTCAAAGTTAAATTAAAACCCATGGGTCCCATCTGTCAACCTCTGTGATCTTTTTTAGTCAAGAAATAATTCAAAAATCAAATTAATTTCGGCGAACACCACCTATCAGTGAGAGTGCTCTCTCTTCTCTATTTATTTTTGGATTTAATCCTAATTTAAACTTTGGAGAGCCCATTCTCACTTATTTTAACTCCAAATTTAATGAAACTTGTTTCTAAATTCAAGATCTATCTAATGGTAGTAGAATCATCCAATTGGACTCCATTTGAAATTTTATTTGAATTTATTTGTTTATTTGTGTATTTATTTGCTTTCCGTTGTGATCGGCCGAGTAGAGTACGAGAACATAGAAGAGCCACAGTTTGAGCCAAGTCAGACTTTCAAGACCAACCTACTTGTGAGCTAGAAGACTCAATGCTTTGATCATATTAAACCTATATTTTTATGTAAATGTATATTTACGTACATTATCAAATTGCATGCTTTATTTGTTATACAAATGTATGTTCGTGCAAGAGGGGGTCTTAGTGTGGTAGATGTAACCTCACTAAGATGAAACCTCACTAAGATGAAACCTTAGTGGGTATAATTTACACTGGGTGATGTATTGTAAAGTCCTTGTAGTGATCTTCTTGATTCACATGTCCAAGAAAATATGTGAAACATAATAAGGTGATTATCTCTTATGAGTAAAGTGTACAATCTCTGTAGAGTGTAAACTATTCGAACAACCGTGTCCATGGTCAAGGGTAGGCGTGGGAACTTACTCGAGTTATTGTCTATTTTCAAAACTTTATAGGTGGGATGAAAACTTGTCAGGTAGATGTAACCCTGATTTTGGTCTTCCTCAGGTGGATGTAACACAGTGATGTTAATGGGTGTATGTAACTATGCATACTACGACACCCTAAGAGTTGATTGAGAAGACGACGGAGGAAATTAGGATAGTCTCTAGTAGTCTAGGCTCTTACCCTAGTCAATCTCTTGCCTGTGGTGCAATGCGCTCTCCCCTTTTGTTTTCACTTTCGCTTTATGTAATGTATCCATTTGGCCTAAATGGCTCTATTGTAAACTTGACCCAATGTATTGTAAACTTGACCCAATGCAGTCTATTTAAACTCTGATATGTAATATTAATGAATGGTATGGTTCACATTATGTATGAAATGATTCAGAGATCTATCACGAGCACTATGTACTGATCATGGGAATAGTTCAATGGTTTCACAGAGGATTCTAGATTGACTAAATCTAGGTTTGATAGAGCTGGTATTAGAGCTAGGTTGATTATAGGGTTAAATCCTTGTTAGAATGGTCGTATCTAAGAACTTGAGTCTTATTTTCAAAAGTTAAGAAAAATCGTGACAAAAATATAGCATATTACTATTTTTACTCATCACTCTTAGTTCCTGACTTATCTTTACTTTCCTTATGTTTTTACTCTTTATTGGCTCTTTCTTATTCAAAATTGTAGATGGTCAGATCATCTAATCAGGGTTTGTGGGACTTTTCTCCCCATAACGAGGATGACGGGTAGTTTACGGATATCCTCAGCAAGCTTATGTAGTACCTAGGGTATTGTCACTGACCCATATTCAGGGACCAAAAGACTCATGTCCTAGACCGTGAGTCTTGGATGATGGAGGTTTTCCTCTATGAGAGGAAAGGCTAGTTTGAGCCTCGCACCTTCAAGACTGAGCACCCCAGGATCTCCTCTTCAGATGCTCTCCAAGGTGTAGCCTGCATGGATTTCACTTTCTTATGTGAGATTCATGAGGCCAGTCTCCGTAATTCTTGTTCCGCTTCTACCCGTCAGTCTGGGAAGGTGAGCACTACTATGAGACTTACATTGCCATGGAGGACAACCCACTGTTGACGCACCAAGTCCAGTCATTAGAGCTATGGGGCCATCTACACCAATGCCTTGGAGGAGATTACCCAGGTCTGCATGCTTCTCACTATCAGTTACGCTTACTCTGACGCTTTTTATGCCTAGCTCAACAGGTGTCAGAGAACCCTAACTATTATGGAGAGTGAAAGGATAGCAGTAGTCACTAAGCTTGAGCACACAGTGGTTGCAACAACTATCTACTCTCTAGCACCTCCTAGACCCCCTGTCATCCCCAGCAACCCAGTACCATCTCGATCTTTAGGACCCAGCCTGAGAGTCACTATGCAAGAGCATGTGATGCCCTAGTCCATTGATCATCATTGACATAGATTGGTGACTCCAGTAGAGGACACAACCTCTCTCGTTGACATCAGTGACTCCAGCAGAGGACGTAGCCTCTCCTATTATCGCTCCTGCTTCTAGTTGCCTACCTATCGTTGCAGTCGGTCCTGTTCCCGCTCTTCGGGTGACTGCACTGCTTGTTGTGGCCTTATCCTCATGGAGGAGTAGGCTGAATTAGGTTCAGGTTAGCTAGCAGTGCTTGTTAGGGCAGTCTTTTGGGTTGCAAGCACTTTTCCTTTCCCCTTTGCTAGTAGGGTGTCATGGCTGAGCATGGCCTATATGCTATGTGCTAGAAGTCATGTAACACTTAACCCCAATTATTAATGTTATGCGGCCGCCTTAGGCCTTGTATTGCATTTTATTGTTTTTCTTAGTTGGTTGGTTCTTTTGTTGTGCTCTTAGAGGGCTAGTGAACCCTCATATATATATATATATATATATATATATATATATATATATATATATATATATATATATATATATATATATATATATAGCCATTAGTTCTAAGTCAGATTGTTCTCTTAGATGGCCACTAAGAGAGCCATTGCTCGAGGATGTGGTGTCACTACCCACCAAGCCACAAACACCGCAGGCTAAAGAAGAGGCCATGGCCGTGGACCAAATCTCCCTCCCTACCGCCAGTTCACCCAACCATGGCTCAAGTAATGGCTTAGCAGACCTAGATCCTTCAAACCATGCTCGCAAGTCAAGAGGCAGGAGCAGCTAGTCACAACTCTAGCCTAGCAAATTTCTTGAGAACTCGACCTTTGACCTTCTCTTCGCTAATGAACCCTTAGAGGCAGAAGACTGTCTCCATGACACAAAAAAGAAGCTCTGACTTGCACGATGTGTAGAGGAATACAAAGTAGACTTTGTTACTGACTAACACAAGGGAAACACAGAAACATGGTAGGAGAACCACCTGGCCACTCGAGAAGGAGAAAGTTCAAAATCCGATGAGGAATCTAAAGAAGAAAAAGCAGTAGAAGCTAAAAAGCAGCAAGGAAAAGCACGAGAAGCTGAAGGATATCAAGGGCAAGCAGAAAAAGAAAATGTTGAGGAAGAAACAACAGAGGTTGTTGAACCAACAAGCCATGTTAGCCCTTGGACTGAGTTCAACGATGCTTTTAGGACAAACTTTGTACCTGCTAGCATCGTACGCATGAAGAAAAATGAGTTCAGAATACTAAATTAGGACAACATGTACATCAACAAATACCTCACCTAGTTCAATCAATTGACTCACTACGCTCTAGGAGACGTAGCAGATAAAGAAGATGTCGAGGCCCGAATATGTAAATCTGGACTTTCTGTGTATTTGCACTATGCCCATGATCACGCTAGTGCACACAGTGAAAACATAGATGGAATATCAATCATATTCATGATTAACTAAGAAAAATACTTAAGTATTATTAATTATCAGAGTTGTGACCTTATGGCCAAGTTTACACTTCAACAGCCAGAAGGGTTTAACAAACTAGTAGCGAAAACACAACGAGAACGAAGTGGCCATTTGATATGCCCACATGAAATCGAATGTGAAACGAGACCCTAATCTGAAAAGTCATCGAAGTATCCTCCTTCTGGTATATCCAGTTGATGTGGTTCCTCTTCTTCAACTCAACAAATGTGGATATAGCCTTGAGCACATAGACTACTCAGTAAGTCAATTGTAGCAAGAATGAAATATAGTATGCAAGGCTTACCAAATGATGACTGAGTGGTTATTTTGCAGAAAGTAGTAATTTAAAGTAAATATAGTAAATAGATTGAAAGTGAATAGTGGAAAAAGATTAATAGTTAAATAATCAAAGGAATTGAATAAACACAAGTGAACTAACCATTCACGCAATGAACCACCTATGAACTAACCATTCACATAGTGAACCACCAGTGAACTCACCATTCACTTCCCATACTCATCCCCAACCAAGTTTTATGAAACTCTACCCCTCGTGTGAAATCACTAAGCATTGTCCATAGCTGGGGGCATGGCTATTCAAATAGATTTACACTCTGCAGAGGTTGTATAACTTTACCCACATGATATGATCATCTCGTAGTAACACTAGAGCAACACGCTTCCTCGGGAATGCTGACCAAGAAAATCATAACAAGGTTGTTCGAAAGTTTCGTCTGAACTCAGTTTTGCTCACTAAGATTTCATGATTGAGTAGGCTAACCATCTAGTCAAATAGATCCCTCTTATTCCTCATACAAATATCTAAACGATACCCATTGACATACCAATGGAGAATCGAAGTTGAAACATCGCAAATTAATTAGCCAGGTCTATCCCATACTAGACATGTGGCTATATGATAAAGCTCAGATCAATGGCACATAAAGTTAAGTCCTTAGACATTATCTAGGAGAGACATCCACATCCCTCGAAATGCTAACCACATTTCACCATTTAATGCATGATCACTTACCCAAGTGAAAACTAGTTTTGTTTAACTAACACCAATGACACTACCCATGTCATTGTACTCAAATTTTATAACTATAGCTGACCACCACGATTCATGATGAGCCCAACGTACTACAAGTGTGGCTACGCATACTAGACATACAATCCATGTGACAACCAGTATTGCATCACTAGATAAATACACATCGTATGGTCACAATGGAATCATGGCATTCAAATTATCAATTGAGGAATTAAAAAAATTGGACGATAACTACTAGATACAAAGGTCTGTATTGAAAATAGCAATGCATGATAATTAAAACAAAATGCTAAATAAATAGATTAAAAACTAGGATCAATACAATCAAAGCATATGACTTGCCTTGGACTTACTCAGTTAATAGCTCTTGGTCTTGAGATCCTACTTCAACTCCTTCGAAGACATTATCTAACGAGAGAGAGAAAGCGAACGAGGCACAAATAAAATCCAACTAAAATCCAAAAACCTTAAAATTAGAACAAATGATATAGCTCAATTTTAGATGAATTTAGAAAAAGAATCGGGTCAGTCGGAGTTAGGAAGGAGAAGAATGAGCTCTCGAAAGATTTAAATCTAAAGGAAAAGGAAAATTGGTTTTATTGCATGTACTTTTCCAAAGGAAAATCTTAATTATGATGTCAGCATCTAATGTAATTTCGGTCGAATTATTTTTCTAAGGAAAAATTGGAATTATAATGTCATTGTTGACGCAGCGGCGGATTGGGCTGCTAGGGCTGATGTAGCATGACACGTGTCTTGACAAGTGGCACCTAGGGCTGAGGTGGCAGGGTGACATGGCTTGCTTGCATGGATGGCTGACTCGGCCGGTCTACCAGTGCATGGATCAGTGTGGCTGTCAAGTGGGCCCGGGGTGTCAGCGGCTTGGTGTACTGTGGACTTGGTTCACGAAGAATTCAAAGCGCTGATCGGTGTGGTTGCGGGGTGTCATGTCGGTGCAAAAATCAAGGCGGCTTTTTGGGCACTAAAGGGGCATAGCACAGGCGAATCAAAGTAGTGGGCACGTATCCCAAGGCAACAGATGACTAGCTGATGGTGAGGGTGGAATGACGGCGTAAACCGAAGAACAGATGGTTTGATGGGGCTCATCGACGATGAGTTCAATGGCGTCGACTAACGAAACGAAGAAGGCGGTGTCGGTGAGGAAGACGATGACGACAATGGAGCATGGAACATCGACGATGGCGGATAGGACAGAGATGAGGCGGGTCAGGATGGTTCGAAATGTGAGGGGGTGATCAGCATTATGCCGAACATCGAGGAGGCAGGGGTGAGCATGGAACGGTGTCCGGAGGTGGCACGGAAGCCGAGTCTGTGGCAAATACGGTGAGCACGGTCTCCAAGTCGACCATGACGGTGGAGTCCCGGTCAGGAACGAAGAACAACACATGGGCCTGGATGCATGACATGTGGCACTACGGATGGCTGAGAATGGGACGAGCGATGACCATTGGAGTAACTAGCACTGACGACTTGGATTGGCAACACGTTACCGCCATCCTACGGATGCGGCAACGGTGGATGCACGATGTGTGGCAAGCACAGGCAGGCCGAGGTGGACCGAGCTAGCGGAAAGAAGTGGGCTGGGGCTAAGGGCTTCAGCCCACTAGGCTTTTAGGAATTTTAGATGTTTTCTTAATTTTAGAAATTGAATTAAATTCAATTAAGCTCTAGAAAATAGTAAATAAATCTAGAGAAATTCTAGAAAATTTAGATAAATTCCTTGAAGCACAAGAAACCTAAATAAAATATTTTCAACAACAATTAAAGTTTAATTTAGTTACATTAAATCCTTTTAATTAACAAAAAATTAGTTTAAGCTTTAATTAATTCTAGAAAAATACAAATGGTGAATTTTCTTTGAAAATCTTCAAGAAAACTCTGAAAAACAGGATTTTACAAATCTCCCCCCTTAAACAAAATCTCAACCCCGAGATTCGGGCTCACTAAGAGAATAGGCTTAGAAACTCCGCTCTGAGATCCTCTTTGCGCTCCTAGATGGATTCCTTTTTAGAGTGATTGTGTAACACCCCATGTCTACATTACCCTAGGATGCTACAGTTGGTATTAGAGCAGGTATTAGATTCATGGTAGTTGAATTATTAAATTGACACTCTAGTGCATAGTAGGATAGGATGAGTCAAGCGCATTTAGTGGGATAGCAGCGCCTGGTGGGTTCGCGAAGCACTTCCCATGAGAATGCGTGATGGTCGTGCCGTCGCGGACTCAGGTTCAGAAGATGTGAGATTAGGGTTGGGAGAGTCGGTGGGATCGTGTAGTACGTACATGTGTAAGCTATTAGTGGGTGGGTATTGATCCGATGACCCAAATTTTGACTATTTTTTTTCTAAAAAACAATTACAATTAAATGGACAATCCAACGTGATGGCTAGTCGTGGTTAAATATTGCCGGATTAACGCTGCATTAACAGCACGGCAGCGCTCCTCCATATTGTTTGCTGCAGCTTTCTTCGTCTTGCAGCAAAGTTAAAGCGCTAGCACGTGCTGAATTTGCCCAATTATCTTCTGAGCAAAACGACAGGAGGACAGTGCAGCACGATAATTAACATTGCAGCTTACAGTAATTTACTGCATTGTACGTACGAATTGTATGATCGCGTGGACAAAACCGCGCATATGGACAAGCACGCTTTCCAGAAACGTTGTGATGGATCTTAACAGTAGAATGTGTATATGCGATGCTAATTAAATAGCATTCGTGCATGCACCAGTACGTCAAAATTATGCACTTTAATTTAGACCTTTTGATAACTAGGATTAAATAACACGCCAGCCATTTACAATTTTCGCATCCTCGTTCTGCTACGAGTATTTCCTCACGATTTCCCGTCATGATTAGATTTCCCGACAGTAATTCACATATTCCTTGCAGTTTTTCCCTGTCGCTAAAGCTAACCAACTTGGGTAGTGCTGGACTTTCCAAAAAGAAGCATTTTCTTCACTTAGATTCAAAAGTCATATGACCACCCATATTTTATAGAACATGTACTATACAAATGTCAAAGTAAAAGGCACAATTATTTTATGGAAATTATGTTAGGCAGACGATCTTTTTCTTCCTGGGTATTTTCCTGTAGATCGACATTGATGACGATCAATCTACCAGTCGATCGATATGATGTTCTAGTTAAGAATTGACAGATAACTTATACTTAATAGAAATAGACCTATGATATGAGATGCATGTGCTCTAGTTATATAGGGAGCACCCCAATGATAGGTGAAGTCAGGGGCGACCTAGCAGTGGGTCAGGTGGGGCGCCAGCCCCCCTACCGTCAACCAGTCGTGTGTACCTCTTCCACCCCCTACAGCTTTACGCTAGCCATATGAATGACCTTGTCGGGCTTAAAAAGCCTGTGCATGATAAAGAAAATTGTATTTGCAGCGGTGATTACAAGCCACAACGACATCTTAGCTCTTGGCGTGAAGCCTCTTTCCCTCTTATGTCTACAAGTCTACAACTCTACAAGGGTCAAGCATGAACTTCAAGTACTGACCGCTAATTTCACGGACTCAGCCAACCTCAATACTCAAATACCGATGGACGATAGTTGACCTTTGAAAATAAAGAAATCCGAATGGTTGAGGCATTTCGTATGTTGCAAGTCAATAATAGTAGTTATTGACATAGATTATGTAATGGGCCGTGGGCGTATGTGCAATTATTTCATACTAGCTCAGGGTTGTGCAGAATAAAGTAAATACAGATTTAAATAATGGTTATATGGCAATACTAAGAATAATTTGTTAGGCGAAAAGGTAATATTTCTAAAAATATTTTTGCAACTGTATTATTCAATAAATAATTTCCTATTTTAAGGTATGTTTACCAAAAAATAGTTTAAATTACTAACCAACGTCTTGTTCCAGGTAGTCATCGCCCAGTTCTATCTGGACCGCGTGACGGCCAATGTTTTCTCCTCCACACCATGGAGTTAGCACCACTATCCTCCTTCGGTAAAATATGACGTATATCATAGTTTCCAAGATAGCCCGTAATAGCCACAATAGCATTTTTCTATCTCTCACCGGCAATGCAGCAGGCTACCGTAGGCCGGCAACTCGGCATTTGGCAAACTGGTCAGTAAGTCCTATTAGCCCCCTAAATTTTGATCCTGAGTCCACCACTAGGTAAAGTGATAATGGCCGGATTTCTTCAAGAACGAAGAAGTCACGAGGGTGACTAGAGGAGGTAAATAGTATTGATCAAATTTTTTCCTAATCAAATAGTTGTAAAGCTTCTGAGATTATAAATAGAAGTCAAAACTAAAGTTAGCAAAATATGAAACCAAAATTTTGAGAAAAACCAGTGCCACCAGTCAGACCTCATAAATAGCCTCATAAATAACCTCATAAATAACAAAGTACAATCAAGACGATAAAAATAACCTCATAACGGATATTAAACACAATTATTGCTCATAAATAGCCATCCACTTGAATTTCATATATTTACAACTTTTACTTTCATGCGATGCAAAATGTCACAAATGCACATCTCTTTTCTCTTTGTAGTTACAGTAATACAGAGTATGCACATGTCGATGCATACTCAAGCATGTGCCTTCTTACATAGGGACCTCAAGCCCACACTCCACAAGTGTGGGAACCTCGTGCCGGTCTAAAACATGATAGGGACCTCAAAATAATCATACTTGGCTACCACGTAGACCAAGTCTCAAGGATCAATGAAATGATGCAAATGACTATTGTCACCATTAATCTTTATCTCTTTACTTTATCAATATGTACATATATCACGACCAACAGTAAGAACATGAATAATACTTATATGCGTAAGACATTAACAAGGCATCAATATTTTCTACATTTGTTACCGACTACTTGCACTTGCCTCAACCGTGTGACGAAGGATGACGAATAGAGGGTCATGTCCCCTGATTCACAACACCACCTGAGCATTCATACAATACACTAAAAATAATCCAAGAATAGTAAAACATTACAAAATAAATAAATAAATAAACACCATTCCTAATCGCAACCCAAAACAATCCACCCAAACTGTAACCTTTACCCACAACATTGTTGTTCAAACAGCCATAACTCTAGGCTTAGGACTCCAACAATAATAAAAGATATATTTTCCAGAATCTATACAAAATTTTCAACCTTTTCTTCAGCATCCACATTGTGAAATTCTAGCAACTACTCCCCCATTTTCCTTCATGAACTATGTTTTGTCCAGAACAGAATAGTCACTTTCGAAAAATCGTAACTCCCAATCTACAACTCCAAAACTGATGAATCTTGCCACTACAAGCACGTACAGAAAATTATCTACAACTTTGTAGTTATAAGAAGTAACATATTCTTGCAATAAGGAATCCTAAATGCCCGAATCCTAAATGCCCAATTTCGTTGACTGCTGCATGAATCAGCATAAAACCGCACAGCAGATATCTAACAACCATAACTTTTCAACCATTTATCCAAATTATATGTATGAGCACTCTACAGAAAGATAAAACGAAGATCTACAAGTTTGTTTCTAACAGAACTTGAGAACCTAGAAGGAAAATATTATAATATATCTCTCAAACGTCAGCGCCAAAAACCTCCCTAAATCTGAAAATGAACCGAACCCTAAATCAATTCCAAACTAGCCTTACCTCACCTGAGATGCCTTAATCAATCCACCAGGAACCTAGCCATCATGGCAAGGAGAGGGAGGGGAGGGGAGGGGAGGAGGCACCTAGATGCGGAAGGTGTGGGGCAGCTGCTAGAAGGGAGGACGAGGGGGTTGCTGGAAGGGAGGACGAGGTGGCGACTGGAGGGAGGAAAGGGGGGTTCTGCTGGATGGGAAGGAGGGGAAGGGGTAGGATGGGTTTTTTTCCTTTTTCCTTTTTTCCAGCTAAAGAAAGGCTGCCTCACGCGTCACTAGAAGGACATTTTCGGATATTACACTCCCCTCACTCAAATATCTCATTTTGGTACTTTAGGATTCAAGTAGCAAGTTTTGCAACTAATACCAATTATATCACTAAAAATGCATATACTACCATTTATATCACAAAAATGCATATACTCCCCTTTATGCAATTTTCACCCCCCTTAATGCCTTTTTTCTCAATCATTCTTCCTCTTTTGGCAATAAAGACATCAAGGTTTAAAGCTCTCCTTCAAAATATGCATGACACTATCATGAGCACAAGAAGCATAAGAGAGAGCATGTATACAAGCATAAATATGCAAAACCTAAAGAGCTTCGAAAATTATTCAAAGTGAGGTTCAAGTTAAAAGTATACCACATAAAGCCATAAAATGCATACATAGCTATCTATATCATGATGAGCCATATATAACCAATGTAAGCAAAATAGCATAATTTAAAGTTTTCAAATAAATTTCAAGATAAGCAAGGCTTCAAAATTGACAAGTTCATCTAAATGTATCCAAATATAAACTAATCCATCTCAAGAAGGCTAAATAGAACCAAGAAACTCAAACTGAATCAATTAGAATGTTACAAGTTCAAAATTGAATCATTTTACTCAAGCACTTGGAATTGAGCATAATTAGCCTATTTTGCAATTTTGAAAATAGATATTGAGCTTGATAAGGATAGAATAATTCTCAAATTATTACGTCATTATATTCCTTGAATATACCCCTTATCGATAAGAGGTAAATATGATAGGATGGTTGTAAGCTCTTCTACGACCGTATAGTCGTAAGACTTACTACGACTATCCCTTAATCGTAAATCCTTCTACGAACATGTAGTCGTAAGTCTTACTGTGACTACTATATATGGTCATAAGACATTTTACGATCACGTAGTCATAAATCTTACTGCGACTCCTCTATACAATCGTAAGTCCTTCTACGACCACGTAATCGTAAGTTGTCTTGTAACCACCAATGGTCGTGGACCTTCCTGTGACCAACCTATCTCTGACTAACTTGTCTATGATGAACAACTACATCATGGGTTCGTCTGATAAGTCAGTTTGAACGTGTATTTATCCAATAACCACACACAATCTCTCTGACAACAACCGCTACACGGCGAACAACCTTTTATGTCTCTCTGACAGTAACTTCCATCAGGCGTTTATCATCCAAAGCATTAAGACATCTTCTGGTGCGGGACAATTACCGTCGCTTCACTGGCTATATAAAGGTTACATCAAAGAGAAGGGGGGAGGCATTTGGATCGAAGGAGGAGATAGTGCTAGGCATTCGCATTACTTTCAATTGTAATCCTTTTCTGGTGATTAGTGATCACACAAGATGTAGGATTATTATTCTCTTAGGAAAATGCCTGAACCTGTATAAAAATTCATGTGTCTCTACTCTGCGTGTGCATACACCGGGTCTTCTAAGAGTTTCCCCGAATCCAAACAAATCATATGTGTCAGGACCCCAGATTTCCGAATCTGAACCCTCTATGTATTACAGCACTAGTCCCAGATCAAAACTAGTGCACACAGTCAAATAGTGATGAATACATAACCAACCACGCTTTATTACAATAATAGAGAGTACAGACCAAAAGGCTTCTTTATTACAACTGAGGTTTCAAGACCTCTCAAACTCAGAAAACACAACGGAAGCAAAAAAAATTATGATGAAGACCCATCAATACGCCACAGGCAATTGACTGGGGAAGCGCAACCTAGAACTCCGGAAAACCTTCGTCGTAACCACACGCGAAGAAGTCGTAATCTCCTTCTTGAGCTTCATATTTCTTTGAGATTTATTTTGAGTGCAGCATGTGAGTACATAAAGTAATCCACATATCTTGGGAAAATGCAGTAGATGCAAGACTTAACAAAGGAGGGGTTATATGGTTTTTTTGCACAAAGCAATATTTTATTTTCGAATACCATTAAATATTTTCGAAGGCATTAATTAAATAAAGTAATTGCTTTAACAGAAACTATGAAGAATTTTATAGTAGAGGTTCTATCCACCAACACTAGTAAACCAGCTCTAACCGCCAAGGTTCAAGACTACAAGTTCCATCCACCCACACAGGCTCCATCCGCCAGGACACAACTCCGGGAGTTCCATCCACTCTCGGGTTCCCAAAACTTTTACTTTAAAATCAAAACCTAAGATCTACCATGTGAATGCATTCCTTGCCCACCCTTGACCGTGGGCACGGCTATTCGAATAGTTTAACACTCTGCAGAGGTTGTACAACATTACCCACAAGAGATAAATCATCTTAATAGCCAACATGCTTCCTTAGGGACAAGACCTAGATAAAATATCATAAAACTTTTACCTCACTCTAGTCTAGCTAGACACTACCCGCTGAGGTTTCACCGCTGAAGGGTTAAATCCACCACAGTCAGAAGCCCCCTTTTGCACCGTATGAGTACAGTAAATCCATGTCCCTCACTGTGAATAACCAGTAAATCGCTGGCACCCACTTTCCACTGGTGGTACCTAAACTAGACTATCATAAGTTAATTAGCTAGGTCATACCCATATAGACTAGTGGTTGTACGTTTTTGCTCAGTCTGGACAAACACAAGCGCCGATCCTTAATTGACTAGGACGGAACATACACTTTACAAAATCTTGTGCTAAATCTGCACCAACCAATCTAACCATCCACCCTGGTATAAATAATTTGCACATTTTGTTTTATTTTAAAAGAATAGTGGCAACACCAATCGCCACTAAATTTCTGAATAAAAAGATTAGATCAATGAAATATAATTTCCACCCCAAGGTTACAAAGGTTGAGTAGTTTGACTAACCATTTACTACAATTCTAATGTTAGCAAAGAAAAATAATACTCTCATTACTGAGACAAGGGAAAACCTAAGGCTACAAAGGTACATGGCATTCAAGTTCAACGAGGGCATAACTAAATTGGATTAACTAATTCCTTAAGACAGAAGTTATTATTTTATGTAAATAGCAATGCAATTAAATTCAAAATAATAAAAACTATTTCTCAAACATAGGTACAAAATGTTCAAAGGAGACTTGCCTTCTTGCACGCTGTCTGGACCTTCTTGCTGCGGATCTGAGAATTCTTCGACGACGTCGGGTTCTACACGTGAAACGATAAAATAAACAAATAAATAAATATGAATAGAATCACAAAAATACAATATATATACTGGAAGGAAGTTTATAAATTTATACGAATTTCGGAGAAACATTCAACGGATTCGAGGTTCATACGAGGGAGAAAGAATATCTGGACGATTGGTTGGGAAAAAATTTCTGGAAAATATTTGGACCACGAAAAATAGAATGGATTTTATGGAGAATTTACAAGGTTTGAATTTGAATTTTAGAAGTGCTCCAAAAATTTGGAATGAAACTGAGGCTTTGAAAATGAACTAGGTGTTGAAATTTGAAATTTAAATTTTTAAATACCAAATAAATTTCAAATATTTAAAAGTATGGTAGTAATTGATAGTTTGGAATGTTTGATAAATTTAGAAATTTGAACGGGCTCAAACGGAGTTAAAACGAAGGAGAACAGGCTCTCGGAAGTTTGAAAAGAGAGAAAAAGAATAAATCGAATTTCTGAAATTATTTTTGAACTGAAAAATCAGATTGTGACGTCAGCAAGAGAATTTATTTTCGGCCGAATTATTTTTCAACGGGAAAATGGCTTTATGATGTCAGGCTGGCATCATCCATGGCTTAACAGAGACTGACCAATGGGCCCGGTCTATGTGGACCGAGTCCACGGACCAGAGAAAGGGCAGAGGTGGTAGGAAGGGTGACATGGCGCTGATGTGGTTAATGACTGGGCAATTTTGCTGACGTGGCAGACAAGTGGCACTGACGTGAGTGCCACGTGGCTCGGGAGGGCTTTGGTGCTGACGTGGCATCCACGTGTCACTAACGTGTCAGCCACGTGGGTCGGGTCTGCTGAGGTGGCATCATACGTGGCATCCACGCGGGGCCGAAGGGGGAGGTGGCGCTGTCCGAGCGAGCGTGGCTTGCCTCCAGGCGCCACACGACAGCCACGTCGGCTCCCGTGCTGAGGTGGCATCGCCGGCTGGGGCTGCACACGGGGACCAAGGGGCGCTGGCGAACGGCGGCGCCGCGGCGACCGGCGAGTAGCGCAAAAGAGAGAGGGGAGCGAGGGGAGTTCACCGGTACCAGCGGCGGAGCTCTGGCAGGCGTGGAGGCGACCGACGGCGAGAAGAGCGACGGAGGCGGCTCGGGATTACGGCGGGATGGCGCTCCGGCGGCGGCTTCACTCGGCGAAGAGGCGGAGGACGTGCGCATGGCGACGAGGAAGGCGAAGGAGGCGGCGGCGAGGGCCGAGGTGGTCTAGGATGCCTGCAATTGCTCGCCGGAGATGCAGTCGAAGCTCTACGAGGCGACGCATGACGCGGAAACGGCTCGACGACGGAGAGGAGGGAAAAAGGGCTTCGGCGCACGAGGAAGGCAAAAGGAGGGGAGCCGGGCTCGGGGAAGAGGCTTTATAGGCAGAGGGGAGGGAAAACAGTAGTCGGTTACTCGCCGGAGTTAAGGCGAAAGGAAATGGGCGGCGGGCTTTAAGACGGAGGGGAAATGGGCGGAGTGAAGGAGGAGTGATGAGGGCACTCAAAAGGCGCAGTTTCTCGGAACTTAAAGGAGGAGAAACGGAAGCATTTAAGGGCTCGGGTGCACAGTCATGGCGGCGGCGTGTCGGCGAGAGAGGAGAGAGGAGGTGGCGGTGGACTGTCAGATTGAAGACACGTGGCCAACAAATAGATCTCAGGCGTCAGATGAAAGAGCAGGGGGTTAAGTGAATGCGGCGGCCAGAATTAAAACGGGCGGCGATGGATTGAATCCAAACCGTTGACCCAAAATGAAGGGGGGTATGCGGTGGCGGACGGACAAGATTAGATCAGGGCGGGGTGGATTTGATCTGGGCGTGACACGTGTCAGCCCAGGATTAATACAGATTTAATTTTGATTAAATTTTTAGAAAATGCCAGAAAATCTTACAAATACTTAGAAAATAGTAAATAATGTCTAAAAATTCCAGAAAATTCACAGAACATTCCTGGAGCTATTTTAGACTTACTAAAAATATTTTTAATTCACATTTGGCCTTCAAAACTTTATAAAATACCTTTTTGACTTTTTAAAATTGATTTCTAATTCCAGAAAATTCTCAAAAATTCTATAAAATGTTTTAGACTTACTAAAAATATTTTCAACTTAAACTTGGTCTTTTAAATTTTACAAAAATACTTTTTAACTTTAAAATTGATTTTTAAAATCCAGTAGACACAGAAAAATCCAAATAGAATTCAAATACTTTAAAATAATTAATTTGAAATTAAATTTTTGAAGAAAACGAATTTTTTGGATGTTACAATATGTAAGATCAATATTAAAGCATCCAACAGTTGACGCCGTCCGTGGGGATCCTTCTTTCAATACTCTGGTAATCTTCTCATCAGCAAGTTTCTCTTTTTCTCTGCTTGATGTCCTCATGGAACATGAATGGAATGAGGAAAACTAGTTCGACTTGGCCAACTACGGGGATATCGACATGGAGGCCTGCTATGATTACGAGCAGACGATGCTTGCTTCCGACAGTGCGGCCGTCTCGGGAGATCCATCTCGGTATCTCAGAGTCTGCACTGTAGAAAAGGCTGAAGGAGTATCCTCATTCCCTGTAGCAATACGCCAGACGGAGGAACCAATTTCCCCTGATGGCAAGGGTCAATCCGACTACGAATAGGACTCGCAACACGACATGGGCCTACCCCCAAGTGTTCAAGTCCCCTATGACCGCTCGAGTGATTTCAGCGAGCCCTGGAATCTGTAATTCCAGGAATTTGTCGTTGACTGATGGTCGTAACTCTTCGGTGAAACCTGCAAATAAAGTGGCAAGACTCCCTACGAGTTCGCTTGTCTCTTCATAGAGCACTCGTCCAACCAGAGACAGTTATAACCCAGAATACTCCTTCCTGGGATTCGATAGGTTCACGCCTGAACTCCAAGCGGTGTGCTAGCCACCACGGTTTCAACCAGAAAAACTGGAGAGATTTGATGGGTCCCAAAATCCCATCAAGTTCCTTCAGATCTACACGACCGCGGTTCGAGCAGCGACAGGTGGAGAGCATGCTATGGCAAACTATCTACCAACTGTACTCGAGGGATCCACTCGATTGTGGTTGCTCAATCAACCATTCGAGTCAATCCATTCATGGCAGCATCTCTGCGATCTTCTGATGGCCAACTTCCAAGGCACCTACCATCGCCTTGGGAAAGAGGACAACCTGCACCGGATGTGGTAGAATAGCAACGAGGCCCTACAAAAATTCATCAGGTGCTTTAGTTAGGTTCATAATTTAATTCCGGAGGTCTCTGACATTTCTATCATCAAGGCATTCAAGCAGGGGGTCTACAATCGAAGGTTACAGAGGATGTCGCCTTGAATCCTCTAACTACCATCATCGAGCTCTTTAAGATGGTCGATCACTACGTGACTGCTGCTGAGGTGGTCGAAGGGACTAAAACCATCGATTGGGTGAACCGAAGTTCTGAAGAGGAAGGTGAAGGCAGTAGGAGAAAGAGGAAGGCCAGGAAGTCCAAGAGCAAGACCAAAGGTCAGCAGCCTCGGGTCGAGACCCCAAAGGAAGTCTTGGCCGCAGGTGATGAAAAGCCTTGGAACCTTAAATAATGCTTCGATCGTAAGGACAACAAGCCTAGGTGGTGCCCTTTCCACAAGAGGGAAGGGAACGACCTTCCCAATTGCCGAGTTTTGCAACAAAAACTTGAGGATTATTACTCCGGCAAAGGGTCGTTCCTTATACTCGATGAGTCAAATAAAACAAGTGGTCGGAAGCACTTTAAAGACGACAAGGAGATGCCATTCGAGGATCTACAGCATACCGTCAAGCACATCTATAGAGTATCTTCAGCATACGAGTCAAAACGACAATATAAAACTATCGAGCGTGAGGTAAACTCCAACGTGAGGTAAAGTTCATTGACCATTCCCTTGTCAATTATCTTCTGAAGTGGTAGGAAATTACTACCTCTTTTGAGAAAGTCAATTGTCCGGCCCCTTCAACTCGACCCGGCCAGTTTTCAATCGTGGTCGAACCCACCATCAACAATTATCGAGTAAATTAAGTGTTGATCATTGATGGTAGTTCTTTAAATATCTTGTTTGCAGGTGCTCTGGATGAGATGCAAGTTCCTCAGACTAGAATAAAACTAGTATGATATTCATTTCATGGGATCGTACCAGGATCTTTGGCCAAGCCCTTGGCCAAGTTTTTCTACCTGATATGTTCGGTCTAATATGTAAGCAAAGTATTACATGGGCCTATGGAGCACTTCCCTAGGGTCTAAAAACATTCATATGCCCTTCTCGTGTCTTCGAGAAGTCTAAGGCATTGTTCTCAGGTCCACGAAATTGTTGTGCCACTTGATTTTCCCTTAGGAGAGGTTCTCCAGTACAGGGAAACTGCGGGGCACATGGCCTAAATGGATGGTTGAACTTGGAGCGTTCGACCTCCATTTCGTGTCCCGAACGGTCATTAAATTCCAGATCTTGGCAGACTTTGTTGCCAAATGGGCAAATTTTGAACCTATTCAGAATCCCTAACAGTACGCTACCCACAATGTGTGGACGATGTACTTCAACGGGTCACTTACACTAAGTGACTCGGGGGCTAGGGTGGTCCTAGAATCTCCCACGGGAGAGACCTTAAAGTATGTCATCCAATTGCTCTTTTTGGCCACTAACAATGTGGTTGAGTATGAAGGTTTGTTGGCTGACATACGAGCTACTAAAGTGCTTGGGATTTGTTGACTACTTGTGAGAGGAGACTCCCAACTAGTCGCAAATCAGGTCGAAAAAGAGTATCGATGCTCGAGTACGACCATGTCTCAGTACTTGTCGGAAGTCTAGTACGCCCCTCGAAAGGATAAATTTCTCGCAGACCAGTTGGTTCGGATAACTTCCTCCCGATCGCAAGTACCACTCGGAGTCTTCTTGGAGCAACTCCAGAAGTTGTCTCTGGTCGAAGTACCAGAAACAACTCCTAATGAAATATCCTCTTTAGAGTACGAAGAGACGTCGATGGCTCTCATCTATGACTACCTTCAGAAAGGTTCAATACCTAAGGACGATCTAGAAGCAGATCGTCTTGCTCGCAAGACTAGGATGTATACATTGGTCGATTGATTACTCTATAAACGAAGTACTCAAAAAGTTCTCATGTGATGTATATCACAGAAAGAAGGGTTAAAACTCCTTAATGGCATATACGAAGGCATCTGTGGAGCGCATGCTTCCTACAGAATGCTGGTCGGTAAGGCCTTACGACAAGGTTTCTACTGGCCAATAGCCCTCAATGATGCCAAAGATTTGGTTAAGAAATGAGTACATTGCCAGTATCATGGTCAGCAAAGACACCAACCAGTTTAGGCTCTTCAAATAATTTCTCTCTCTTGGCCTTTTGCAACCTAGGGTTTTGATATCCTAGGGCCATTCCCAAGAGCGTTGGGGGCTTCGAGTTCCTCTTTGTAGCTATTTGATACGTTCACGAAGTGGATCGAAGCCGAACCAGCAAGCTAGGATAACAACGAAATCCACAAAAAGGTTCATGATGAGAAGTGTAATTACTCGATTTGGAGTCCCATGTCAGATAATTATAGACAATGGTAAGCAATTTTTGAGCATGAAATTCCAAGAATATTGTGACAAATTAAGTACCAAACTATGCTTTGCTTCGGTTGCCCATCCTTAGAGTAATGGGGCAGTCGAGCATGCGAATAGGCAAATAATGTAAGGAATTAAAACCCGAGTCTTCGACTAGCTTGTAAAGTGCTCGAGGGCTTGGGTTTAAAAATTACCTTCAGTATTATGGGCAATTCACATGACTCCTAGTGGGGCGATAGGAGAAACTCCTTTTTTCCTAGTTTTTGGGGCCGAGGCCATCCTTCCTCCAGAACTAAAGATCCAGTCAACAAGTGTCGAGCACTTCGACAACTCCAACCAAGAGCATCTTCGAGCAGATGACATCAACCTGCTCAAAGAAATCAAGTCTTAATTCGATCAGCAGTCTATCAGCAGGCCATGTGTAAATACTATGATCGTAATGTCTACCCTCGCAACCATGTTGTAGGCGACTTGGTATTGAGAAAAATCTAATCCCAGTCTAATCAGAACAAGCTTTCCCCCAAGTGGGAAGGTCCTTACATTGTGGTCGAAGTCACGCGCCCTGGATATGTACGACTCGCTATGGAAAATGGCTTGATTCTCTCAAACTCATGGAATATTGGCCAACTACGCTAATTCTATGAGTAAACATCTCTTACTTTTTCAATAAAGCTTTCAGTTTATGCAAATATTTATTGTCGTATGTTCAGTAGAGCTTCTTGATTGTTTGTTCGACCACTTCTAGCACATCTAATTTGTTTAACTGGTCGGAGAAGGGAATACCACTAGCCAAATCTCTCCTCTCTGCATGTGGTCCTACCCACTAAAAGGAGCTTCCTAGTGTTGATTGATTCCTAACTCTTGCTATCAGCACACAACAATTGAGTTGTCTACAAAAATGTTGAATGAATGTTCAACAAGGAATTCCGAGTATTTATCTTCTTATCATTCGTCTTCAATTTTCTTCACCTGGTCGAATGGAAGTAAAAACTCCTAGTTGAAGTCTTTCCTCTCTGCATGTGGTCATGCCCACTAGAAGGAACTTCCTAGCACCAACTCGTTCTTCTTCTTTGTTGCCAGAACATGTAATCGAATTCAATAATGATGGTCGGATGAATCACTCTACTCTCTGCATACTTCATTCTGTACTATTTGTTTAGTTTATTCATAAAACTAAGTAAATAGTCGGGGGGCTAGGATAGAGTTATTCATATAGCTTTATTTCTTAGATGTAAATCTGTTCTCTTTCATTTCGTTTTTTATCTTATGAGTACTGATTGCTCAACAAGATAAATTACAGGAAAAAGAAAGTTCATTCATCTCCCAAATGTAAATCTTTACAAAGTTGTTTTTATTTACAAACTACTCTACTTTGGAGGAGAGGAAGAGCCAAGCTCTATTTCTTCAGACACTTTTCATCCAAATGGCTCTACTTCTTCGATTAGGCGAGACGCCTCCTCCAAAGAGCAGGTGAAGTCATGCTCGATGGGATGTGAGTTCAGGTTCCGGTTACATGCACCAAACTCACCGAGTAGATTGTTCAGAAGAATACCACAGTCTTGAAGGTTCGCCTTCATCGACTTCGTTTCTTCCTCACTAAAGTCATTCTTCAGAAAGATTCTTCATTTCGACCATGGACTCTGCAAAAGAGTTAAAGTTGGTCAAGATAATACTTGTTATGATTGTAAGCTCTTTTACGACCATGTATTTGTAAGTCTTACTACGACTATTCTTTGGTCGTAAGTCCTTTTATAACTACAAATCGTAAGTCTTTCTACGACCACGTAGTTGTGAATCCTACAAGACTAGTTTCAAAAACTGGTTGAAGATAAAGTTTTTCTTACCTAGTATAAAGTTGGCTTTTATGAGGCTTATCGATAATTTAGCATTTTCTTCCTTTAGCCTCCATGCATCAGCCTTCTCGTTCTTGAGTGCAGCAGCCAAGACCTCTACATCTAGCCAAGACCTGTGAAGGTTAAAGGTAGAATTGAAATTCTAGTTGTGTGGTCAAGATAGAATACGACTACATAAGTTAAGAGACTTACGATGTCGCTGCTTTCTTGGAGAGTTTCACATTCTCTTGTCATATGAGCGTTAGCTGTCTGTGGTACTCAGCCACGGTTGCCATATCTTCTAATGCTCTCTAGATAAGAAAAGGCAGTGAGAAATAAGAAGAGGCAAAGTATGAATATTCGAGTTGTCAATACTCACATTCAGACTCCTACGAGCAAAATATCTAAGCACCCGTCCGGAATCTCTGAGTTGATCGAGCTCTTTAACCCTACTCCATCACACCTTCTCAAGACATTCGTCATTATTTGGAAGATCTTTAGGGTGTGGAACTTGGTTTTGAGCTTGACCAGAATAAGATCCTACCAAAAAGGAAGGATTACAAACGAGGAGAAGAGGTTAGGTTGTTCTTCCTCTTTTTCTTCTTCTCCAGCACCTTATTTTGCTACAACCACTTCAGTGGTAGTAGTCTTTGTAGTTTTGGCCATAGCTTTTGTTGCTACAGTGATCATTTCTTCTACCACCTTCTCCACCGTCCTTTCGATGGCGGGCAGAGCCGCAAGAGGTTTCTCAGTAGAGGCATCCTTAAGCGATGGAGAGGCCAAACTACAATTATAAGAAAGGAATTAGCAGTTGAAAATACAAACGTAAAATACAGTATACGTACTTGCATTTTCATACCTTTGAGTCATTACTTTCAGTGCGAATTTAGAAGAAACCCTCCCAGAGAGTGGTTTCTTCGATTTTTTTTTCCGCAACCACATCTGGTTGTGGGAGAATGAGGACCTTCTCGACCACCTCCGGTCGATAGTTTGAGCCCCTTCGACCACGTCTGGTTGAAGGTCTACAACAAGGGTTATGTTCTTTCCTTTTCTTGTCCCTCCTGATGGTTAGAACTAGTTTCGATCATCGGGACGATCTACTTCTCAATCACAGGTTCTGTCGACATTGCAATTTTCTTTACAAAAGACACAAAACTCCTCCAATTTACTTTTTCAAGACGCTTGATAAAGCCTTTGGAATGGCCAACTGAGTCAATTTTGATGTTATAATAGAAAAGTACCTTGATCGTAGGAGTCGATTGCTTCAATATGGCTGTCCCTATTTCACTTGCCGCACCTATATCTGCAATAAATTGCTAAATAGGAGCGCTCGAGGTAGCCGGAGGAAGAATTTTAGGGGGGCAGTAGCAACTGTGCTCCCATTTTTTCTTATTGACTGACCTATATAGTCAACGCCTTTTGGCTGGAGGAGCCTTTATTTTTTTCACTTCTCCACCAACCACCATCAATTCGACCCCTTGGTCGTCTTGGTGGAAATTCATACCTACGCTCTGCAGATTAGGAAGATACCACTTGGTCATGCTCTATGATTAAGAAGTCTTAAAGATGAAGTCGATTTTTCGATTACTTTTAAGTGTTATTACCTCTCTTCGGCAGAAACATCCACTGGAATACAAGGAGCCTCCACCTTAAGCGATGGAGATTTCTCGCAGATGGCCTTGACTCGAGAATTAATTTCCTCCAAATCAAGGTATAAACAAATAAACATGGTAATCGATAAAGAGTAATCAGAAAATGTGGACTAGTATCAATTACCATTCTCGTAGTCCTGGGTCGAATCCGAGACTCCCGAGTACATCCACATAGGATGTGCTCGACGCTTCAAGGGACAAATACGACGTGTGATGAAGTCCTTCACCACATGCTAGCTCGTAAGCCCCTTGTCCCTCAGCTCCTTAATGGCTGAGATGTAGAGGCTATTCTTGTGATGTCTTTGGGGACTGAGTTTCAAAGATTGTTCTTCTCGGCGACCTTTCCGACGAAGGAGAGGCTATCTTCACTAGTCGTCTCTCAGTAGAACCACATCCTTTTCCATACCGACCATGAAGATTGGGTAAACATGAAGATGTAAAGCTCCAACTTGCCATCATGGAGCTTCAATCCACAACTTCCAGCAATCCCCACTTGTCGGCTCATCTCGTAGTAGAACGGAAAGAGCTCGAGATCTGCTGGGATACCCAAATAAGCCTCGCATAGGTATACAAACATGTTGAGCATTGTGATCGAATTGGGAACCAAGTTCACCAATTCAACCCAAAATACTCGAGAACGGCCATCAAGAGGGATGAGCAGGGAGACGGAGGCCACACTCACAGTACGCCTGGAACACCGAAATCTCTCCGATTTGTCTTGTGGCTAGTGTTGCTCAGCGTTTTGATCCATCTGACGAATCGCTGTAGCAGGATCTTCTCCGTAGTCTCTAATGCCTTCATCTTGGCATGATCCATCTCTGATTCAGCCTAGGTTGATGAAGACTTCGTCATTCTTGCGGGTGATTAGAAGAGATTTGTGCAAGATTGAGGAAGATTATGGAGATCGATTGGAGGTAGAGAGCTCAAACGAATCGGAGCAAATAGGGAAAGTGAAAAACAAAAGGTTACCCTCGGTAAGTTTTTATAAACAATGTGTTGGTTACTTCTCTTGGGAACCGAACGTTCGCTTTGGGAACCGGTTCAACGGACAGGTCGAGGGAAATCAATTGCCCTTCCTCTGTCTATTGTCTATTTGTCTTCACAACTCAAGTGAAATTACCAAATCGACCAAACCAATTCCTAGTCGATAAGGGTCGAGAAAGGCTTAAGGGTCGAGAAAGGCTTTGCTTTTGACAACTTTTTCTCTACAGCCATACTTAGTCAAATAAGTTATCTTTACTTGAGGTGGGGGCTAGATGACGAGGATATAATAATTCTCAAATTATTACGTCATTATATTTCTTAAATATACCCCTTATCAATAAGTGCTAAATATGACAGGATGGTCGTAAGCTCTTCTACGACCATATAGTCGTAAGCTCTTTTACAACCATATAGTTGTAAGACTTATTGCCACTATTCCTTGGTCGTAAATCCTTCTACGACTACGTAATCGTAAGTTTTACTGCGACTACTTTATATGTTCATAAGTCCTTCTACGACCACGTAGTCGTAAATCTTACTTCGACTACTATATATAGTTGTAAGTCCTTCTATGACCATGTAATCGTAATTTGTCTTGTGACCACCTTATGATTGTGGACCTTCCTGCAACCAACCTATCTCCGACAAACTTGTCTACGATGAACAACCGCATCATGGGTTCGTCTAATAAGGTAGTTAGATCGTGTGTTTATCCAATAACCACACATGATCTCTCTCTGACAACAACCACTACACGGCGAACGGCCTTTTACGTCTCTCTGACAATAACTTTCGTTAGGTAGTTATCATCTGAAGCGTTGAGACGCCTTCTGGTGCGGGACAACTACCGTCGCTTCACTAGCTATATAAAGGTTAACGTCAAAGAGAAGGGGGGAGGCATTCGGATCGAAGGAGGAGATAGTGCTAGGCATTCGTATTACTCTCAATTATAATCCTTTTCTGGTGATTAGTGATCACACAGGATGTAGAGTTATTATTCTCTTAGGAAAAGGCCTAAATCTGTATAAAACTTGATGTCTCTACTCTACATGTGCATACACCAGATCTTCTAAGAGTTTTTCCGAATCTAAACAAATCATATGTAAGATCAATATTAAAACGTCGATAGGTCTTATCTTAGCAAAGTAAGCCCTGAATTAGGATCCATCTATAACTGTCTCCTAAGTTTCAACCATTTTTTTATATTTTTACTTTATTAGCTAAGGGCTAGATCTCAAGTCTTACTATGGTCATCTCAAGCAAGCAATTTAAAACAGTGATCTTGGTCATCCAATCTTCCCCTCAGCTCATGCCTAGTACAATGACAAGCCGCCTCATGAGAAAAAATTGTCAAAATCAGTTTTTTCGCACCAACAGAGATTATTTTTCAATTTGGTTTCTAGTTCAAGAACAATGAACTACTCCTGAATCCATAAGCAATACCCGACCATAGCCGCAAAAGCTTAGGAGAACTAAAATCATGCTACAACAAAGATCTAGCATAGATCAATCTATAGCTCAATCTAGATTAAAAGAGTATTTTTGACATGGCATATATCATAAAAGGATCACTAAAGAGAAAAATAGTCAAAAGATCCAACCTTGCGCATTAAAAAGATACCAATTGCAATAATTGGTACCACTTATCAATTTTAGTTCAAGTTTACAAATTAAGCTAGCATGGCAAAGATTTATATATACATATAAGAGCATGACAAAACTAGTTAAGTAGACATAACATAGCAATGAGTAATGTCAAATAAGAATTACATCATAATTGAGTAATAGTCATGCGTACGAATAGTAAAATCGGTCTGACCGCTCCCTAATCCTGGTCTAACCAGATGAACAGTGAAAACATGAGTATGAATAGTGATTTCAGCACTGCTTCAAATCAAAAAATCTTTTAACTTTTGATCCAATTATCCAAATGGCTTGGAACTTGGTGTACACCTTCCCTAGGATGTCATAAACCTATTTCAATCAAAAATCGGGAGAATAGTTGCCAAAATTGTGGCCTTTTCTATTTGAGAAAAGGGTACAGTAAAACCAGGCAAAAGACTAAAACGGTGAATATGAATTACTCGTGGGTGGATGATGGCCAAGATAGACCTAGATGTGTTCCCACATATCACAGTTTGTAAGAACACTAAATAAATCGAGGTAGAAACAACTAGATTAAGATACCATTTGGAGAGGTCAAAAAGAGTAAAAAACGGGCAACTTCAAGAATTAGCCAACCAGGTATACTTAGATGGATGGGATTGATTTTGAGGTTCATTTTTATCTCTTACACGTCCTTGGCACAACAAAATCAAGAAGGGAAAAGAGGCGCATAAAAAAAAAGCCAAATCAAGATTTTATCACTTGAGCATAAAGGGGCAATACTCGGACGAATTTTAACTCTATTGATACGTGAAGATGAATATTTACGAATTATAGTCACTCTCTAGCCCTACACAAAACCAAAAGTGACAAAAAGCTCAGCCATAAGAGCCTCTCACATCTTCTATAAGGTTCTCCGCATGAGTCCTAACTCTCCTCTCAAAGGTTTAGACTAAACTCTCCAAGCAATACAAATAAACAAACTATCACGTAACACCACACAATACACAAAGTCATCAATTGACACAATTAATCCATACAATGCACCATGCAAAATGTATACAATTAAACCACTAATCATAAACCTATGACCAAATAATAAATCCATGTGCACACAAACAACGACCTAAGTCAAACGAAACTTATCTCACGACTGAAAATCCTCAAAACTAAAACCTAGCCGAAGCAACCAACTCAATTGGTCTGGCCGGCTGCCCACACAGGTCAAATTGCTGACATGGGCCGGTTTGACTGGTATGGCCGACCGGTCAAACCGGTGATGAACTCCAGTCTGATTGCCTCCTCTTCGATTGGTCTGAAAACCATTCGAAAAATTCGATAAATTGCAAATTTTGATTTACAACCTTCTCAAATACCAAAATCAAACTCTACATACTCTCTGAACCAAAAATCAATACTCGTTACAACACAGGGTCACCTTCACCTGATCTTATGCAGAAACCGAGAGGAAACCAAAAGAATTACTTCCTCTGTCCTAAAGTATAGGTCGTTGTGGATTCCGTATGTTTTGACCATTAATATATATTAAAGTATATAAATTGATGATATAAAAACAATAGCATTAGATTTATCTTGCAAAATTCTTTTATAATAAATATTTTTGTTAGTATATTATGATAATAAATTATGGTCCAAGTCTTATATTGGAGATCATAAAATTTTAAAAATAACCTATATTTTAGGACGAAGGAAGTAATTGATTAGCTACGAGTAATAGAAAACTTGTTGATAACACTCGTATCACAGTCACATCGATCGCAAAGGGGCCGGGCGCATTCATCGCGTCCAGACAAGCCGTGCTTTTCTCCCTCGAATCTGTAGCTAGGTTTTTGCCTGGTCCAAATCCTACATGCATGCTCTAGGTGTTATCTTGTCAAAATTAAATGACGTTTGTCTCCTACATGCATCATGCATGCAGTACACGTCTGAGCCATTGCTAATAGTAGGATTTTTGTTTTTTAGTCCAACATTTAAAAGTTTTTTATATATGAACCTCTAGAGAAACGATTTATAAAAATGGACTCTTAGCACGACGCCAAAGGAAGGCCTCCACACGTGCCCTCCAACCCTCAGACACCACTGGCCCGACCACCGGCTATCCCCTTATGGGAAGTCCAAGTATCAACACCACGTCCTGCAGCGTGACGGTCATCTTCCCACAGGGAAGGTGGAACGTGTGAGTCTCTGACCTCCACCTGTTAATAGTACACGGAGAAAAGAATTAGTTATGTATGTAAGAATATAGAAACGAAAACAAACGGACCCGATAAAGAAAATGCACCTGTCGACAAGTGCGGTCAAAGCTGCGGGATTGAAGACCGGCATGCCTCGGCGCAGTAGGTTAGCGATTGTGTGAAGGCCAGCACGGCAAAGCAGTGGGGTGTAGCGGTTGTCGTAGACCATCAAGTGGAACCCATCATGGGTTCGAGGACGAAGTATGGGAATCTCCTGGAAAATACTTTAAAAGTTAGCTACGTGATGAAAACACATGTAACACGAGAAAAATACATTTCGATAACACACGTACCTGGCCTTCCTCCGTGAGCCTGCCACGGTGCTCCCTGTCGTAGAACTCATCCAGCAGCTGGTACCTTACGATCCTGTGCATTCAAAAATACGTTAATGATAAGAATAAAAAAATAATTTGACCTCTGAGTACAAAACGATGGCCACATAGTTATCCCATTCACCGTCGCTGCCAATCGAAACCAATCTCTTTATACGCGGCCCCTTTGACGACCCAACATCAATTAATCCTTACATAACGACATCACCATGCTCATCTGTCCATCCCAACCTCTCTTTCAAGCGACAAATGACCTCAGTCGAATCGGCCGAAACAACAATATGCTATAACTATTAACGAAAACCGATATACCATATCGGATAAACTAAATTACTAATATCACTAATCGCTAATTTCTCTCCAACATTCATCACTTCTACCAATTTTCCTATTTCTAAACCTAAAAATGAATTTACACCTATACCTATTTCTAAACAAGCAAACATACCTATTTCTAAACAAGCAAACAAACCCTAAAAACATACATATTTCTAAACATTCATCAATCTCACTCAAATCAAACTCTAAAAACGAATCTACACCCATGACTACTCTTACTTTACGCATATCTATTACAAATCCAACCTAAAACCGAGCCAAATCCAACTAATTTCATCTAGCGTTTCAAATCTTGCCCCACGAAATGTACCTCAAATAATCCATATCTATTGGAAAAAAATCAAGGGAGGGGTGGGAGTTCACCTTGCTTGCTCGGTTTGAAAGCAAAATCGCGAGAAAAATCAACGGATTGGAGTGGATTTGGAGGGGGAAGAGAGGGGCAGCGGCGGGCTGTTGTCTGTGTTCGCAGGGATGAGTGAGGGGGTGGAGGGGCCGGGGGCCGTGCTCGGGCTTAAGTCCCAGAGCACGGCGCCACGGCCGTTAGCGCCGTGGTTACATAGCACAGCGCCATATGCTTTGGCGCCATGCTATACCACCATGGCTCCTACGTGTCCATGCACATCGCTAAAGCATATGGTGCCGTGCTATGTACCTTGAGCGCCATATCCTTTAGCGCCGTGCTGAGGGTCCATTTTTATAAATCTTTTCTCTAGGAGTTCATATGTAAAAAAACTTTCAAATTTTGGGCTAAAAAGCAAAAAAAATTTCTTGCTAATACCAGTCAAGTAGGTGCCATTTCAAATAGTTTTGACTTTTTAATTTCATTTTTTTTTACTTTTTTACTTTTTCTTGTTTTTTCTTATTCGTTTGTATTGTTCATGATTATATAACTTTTTTATATTTTTTAAAATTAATTACTCAGAAAAAGCTATCAAAAATCAAAAGCCACGGTTTATAAAACACATTGAGCATGGCTGTATGCAACTACACAAAACAAGAATTAATGGAAATTAACACATAAGAAACTCTAGGCATGCAGTATATTGGCTTGCTTATTAGAGCTTCTGCCTTCTAACTTCTTACTTTTGTTTTTTCTGATGATATGACTTTTTATGGATTTTTGGCCTTTTTTTCTTTATTCATTTTTATTATCCGTAATGATATAACTTTTTTAAAAAATGAATTTTTTAAATTTAATTACACTGAAAACTATCAATAGTTACAGTGCATTTCAATCGCTACCATGCTAAACCATAAGCCAGAGCTTTTAAGCCCAAATAAGCAACACCTTAATTAAGGGTGTGTTGAATGACTGACAGGGAAAGGCTTGGATTCGTAGCTAGTAGTTTAAGGTCTTGTTTGAAAAAAAAACTCATAAAATTTACTGAAACAGTCCATTTCCTATATGAATTAGGACAAATTCCTGCCTAAATTTAAACTAATTAAATTCCACCGTGATTTGTTCGTCTTATCCAAACGGACCCATTGTTTTAATTTGCGGACGGAAAAAACCTCTCGTGGATGAGTTGTCGTCGCCCACACTGTCATCCTCTGTAACATTAGATCGATGATCGGATCAGATAGGGGCCTGCGATTGAAATGGTCGTCCTCTGTAACATTTGATTTTATATGTGCAACAATTAGCAGAACAATTGCAATATGAGGTTTTTATCCTACAAATATATTTTTTCGTTACAATCATTAGATGTTATGTGTCTTCTCTGATTTATTTTGTTACAAGTGCTCCATAAATTGTTACATATGTATTTTTAAAATATTGCAAAGGTTATAGCATCACCAATTGATGTTTTCAAACTTCCGTGCTAATTTTTCAATATGTATGTATACAAACGATTTATAATTTTCAAGTGAATTTTAACAAGAAACTGGATCTCGTCCATGGTTTTCAATATCTATGTACTCCTGTTGCATATGTTGACTTTTTTTGTTGCATGTGTTGTCGGAGATGTTGTGCAACAGGGCGTTTCTATCGTACGTCCAGACGCTAGTCGACCCGATAAATGTAATCTCTTCATATGCGTCGGTACAATTATTTGCAGTTAGGGCGTACAGGAGGAGACATACCGTGCAGTCGTTCTTGTAATCACTGGATAAACTCTGTAAACTCTTTTAGGTAAGATAAAAGGGGTACCTTTGATACTCGACAGGAGGTATTAGAGGGTCTGAACAAGGATACATCTTCAGCATTATGTTTGCAATCCCACCTTCCCTATATATTTTCCATAGGTTGGAATAAGGATTTCCAGACCATCGTGGCTTGATCTTTTTCATTCCACATAGGCAAGCAAACAAAAATATTATAATCCATTTGACAAACTAGTTAACCAATCATGTTGTAGATATGATAGCTAACAGTTCCATTGGCTTTTGAAAGGGAAAAAAATTCTACTTAACAAATCCAAACCAGGTCGTTCTTTCTTTGCACAACAGTACTCCAGCATGGTCGGTTGAGCCCCTTTCGCCATCTACTTTCTGTCCTTGAGCCAAATGATGTGTGCCATGCAAGTACTCAACTGTCCTGTCGGCTCCTATAGATAAATTATTAGTGTTTCTTTACATTTCATTCCCTACTTTTTTTCGTACTCGTTTGCGTTGTCTGTGATAGGCTAACAAATTTTTTATATTTTTCAATTTTTTTAAATTTAATTATGTTGAATAAGCCTCTGTCATTCTGATGTTTTTCAACCAAATTCTGATGTTTTCAGCCATAAACCACCAAAAATAAGCCGAACTGAACACCACCTATATTGGGCTCCTGTTGCTACTACTGGGCTAAGCAGACAGGGCCGGAAGCAGCAGCTGCGACGTTAGAAGAGAACAGGCCACCGGGCTGGCTTAATTGTGCCCAAGTGTTGTGTCATATAGCACTTGGACATCCGTACCTCCTTTTGGGCCTGGCGTAACACAACCGTGTGGACTAAGGACCAGTATGGCCGATACGACTTCAAGAATTAAACTATGCATCACACCATTGATCACAAATCTGAGAAGACCATGTAGGCTAAAGTATGGACAAAAAGAACGTATCACAGCAGTGCACACAAAGATATAGCCAAAACAGATGCTGCTCACTCAGCTACTGGCTGGCTGGCTCCCTCCAAAGAGAATACCATGTACACAGATAGATACACCAACAGCTTCCTGGCCAACGCCTGACGACAGCGTCAGTAGGTCACGTCAGTTCCTTGTTTGCGTTGGAAACTCTATCTTGTATCCTTGCTCCTCTTTTTCCAAGATTCCCTGCTACAATATATAATATTCTGAGCGTAAAATAATGTTCTGGTTTTTTTGTTTTCAGTCACTTTTGATTTTTTTATTTCTCTTAGCAATTATTATTTATTAAACTAATAAACTACAACCAAAAAGTATAAACCGTAGCCCAAAAAAATAGATCCTAAGTTATTCTACGCTCAGCTAGTTCCCCCGCCTCGGCCAAGCATGTCCCCCACCAAGCCGTATGACCCATCTGTCTTCCACCCCCTCGTGCCAAAGCCACAGCCTCGACACTGACATTGTATGGCCAATATGTGTCACAGCTAGATGAGACAGTAAACTCTAATGATGCGTCCAGTAAATTCGTAAGTACAGTAAAAGCAGTTTTATCTGGCCGTAAATGTGAATGTATCTGGACATAAATGTGATATCCATTTTATTACCATCATCACACAGCGGTTCCATTTTTCATCTAGTCATAAATTAGAATGTATCTGGATGTAAATGTGCCATCTATTTTTACTACCACCATCACACAACGGTTCTATTTTTCATCAGACTGTAAATTAGAATGTATCTAGACATAAATGTTGTATCTATTTTTGTTTTCACCATCATAGAAAAGGTTCCATTTTTTTCATTTGGCCATAAATATGAATGTATCTGGATGTAAATGTGGTGTTCATTTTTACTATCGTCATCACACAGCGGTTTTTTTTCATCTGGCTGTAAATTGGAATGTATCTAGATGTAAATATGGTATCTATTTTTACTGCCGCCATCACATGGCCATTATGTGCCACGGCTAGGTATGGCAGTAAACTCTAACAATGCATCTAGTAAATTGGTCAGTATAGTAAAAGCGCATTCATATGGTCGTAAATGTGTTTTTTATTTTTACTACCACCATAATACAACTGTGGCATTGGCACAGGAGATGGACATGCGACATCGACAAAACTTCACGACACGGACAATGGTGATTGATTATTGCCCATGGGGTGGGCTCCCACGCCTTCGTGGTAGTCAATCTCGTGCCATTTTACCATCGATTTTGTGCGGCACCGTCATGCGGTGCGGTCGAAGACAGCGGGTAGGGTGGTGATGCGGTGGAAGACGGGGGTATGGGGATGTTAAAGGCTAGGATCGTGCCATTTTACTGATGATTGCCCAGGGCCCCTAGGCGTGGTGGGTCATGGTTAGGCACATGTGACATGGTCGGGTCACATGGCTCCCATCACCATCGGAGTGTAGAATAGCTCAGGCACAAAATAGCGCCACCATATGTGTGTATCAAGTCTTTTTTGTACTCCTGAGAGTACATACTTTCACTTCAAATATACTATTTAAACGGACATGTTATACTTATTTATGACTTTGGTATACTTAAATACAAATATACTCCAATGCTATTTAGTTGAAAATTTTATCGGAATCCTTTATTTTTGCTATATATAATTTTTCCATATATAAAAGATGTATATACACAAATTATGCTAGAAAACGTGAACTTTGTTGAAATTTTTCATGGAACTCACTTTGGAGTATCTTATAATCATTATTAAAATATACTCAAAAGGAAAAAGAGGCATAACGATATCATTTAAGCGGTATATAAGAAGTGGGAGTACGTACTCCATATATATACATACTAAATCTAAGATACTTCAATACAACATTATTGAAAAAATTTTATCGGAACCCTTTATTTTTTTTACTATATACATTTTTCTATATATAAAAGGAACACATAAATTATGCTATAAAAGTGAACTTTAATGAAAATTTTCATATATATATATATATATATATATATATATATATATATATATATATATATATATATATATATATATATATATATATATATGTATATATATATATATATATATATATATATATATATATATGTATATATATATATATATATATGTTATATATATATATATATATATATATATATATATATATATATATATATATATATATATATATATGTATATGTATATGTATATATGTATATATGTATATATATATATATATATATATGTATATGTATATATATATATATATATATATATATATATATTATATATATATATATATATATGAAGCCTTTTTTTGTACTCCCAAAAGTGCATACTCTCACTTTCAATATACCACTTAAATGAATATGTTATACCTCATCACAAACGATTTGTATTAAAAAAACCGTCTGTCATATTTTGCCGTGCGGATTTTGCCGCCCCCTCTATTCACACTTTCAATCTGAAGCGTCGCGACCTCTCGGTTCCGCTACCCAAATGCCCTTATATATGCCTCCCCACACGTCTCCCCCAAACACACCCAAAACCAATCCGCCTGCTAGGTCCCCCAAGCCATCGATCGAAGCAGCGGCCGCCTCCCCTGAGCTCCTTCACGTTCGGTTGTGATGCCACGGTTCATTGCAGAAGGCACTCTCATAAGAGTGCCTTCTATAGTATCACCGACGTGACACAACGGTGACACTGCCTCCTCCTCTCCTTCATCGGTGCCAGTATTCTATTCATACCCTTATCCGATTCCCTCCCCCTTCTTCCTTGATGCTTAGATGGATATGATGCATGTGAAAACTATTTGTTGATGCCTTAGTTCTTGCATGTGATGCTTGGATGTATATGGCTAGAATGATCTTATTCTCATAAATAGGTCTGCTTTGGTTCATCTGTATTCTCTGATTGCGCTATTTTATAACACAATTAGCGCAAACAGCGCAATCAAAGAATGTTAATGAACTGAAGGATGCCTATTTTTAGTTTGGTCAAAACTTATCACAGACGATTCTATTTAGGAATCGTCTGTACTAATATACTATCACAGACGGCTTGTAGTAAGAACCGTCTGTGATAATAGAAATCGTCTGTAATAATATACTATCACAGGCAGCTCGTAGTAAGAACCGTCTGTGATAATATACTATCACAGACGATTTGTAATAAAAATCATCTGTAATAATCATTATCACAGACGATTCTATTTAGGAACCGTCTGTGATAATTGTATCACAGACGGTTCGAAAATCATTTGTAATGCACTTAGGGTATTATAGACCCATAAGCACAGACAGTCCAAAAACCGTTTGTGATGATGTTTCTGAACCATTTATGATGAGCTTTTCTGTAGTTGTCTAATGGGACTAGGTTAAAAATTTTCATCAGAACCCTTTATTTTTTCTATATACCTTTTACATATATAGAAGGAGTATATACACAAATTATGCTATAAAAAGTGTATTTTGTTGAAATTTTTCTTGGAACTTACTTTAGAGTATCTAATAATTATTAGATCATTCTCAAAAGGATAAAGAGGTATAATAATATTATTTAAACAGTATATAAGAAATGGGAGTACGTACTCAGAAGTATAAAATTATTTTCATATATATATATATATATATATATATATATATATATATATATATATATATATATATATTCCATGTCTCGACAAAAGATAACGAGCTAAGCATGCATGTACAGTGAGATGAGGCATCCCTATCGTCTTACACCCATGGTTTGGAGTCGATGTTAAGGCCAGGTAGCATACTATACTAGCATGGAAGATTTATCAAGTACTGATGTGATTTGATACGAGTCCACTTGTCTAGTAGCTCCATATGATTTGTTAATTGCTTTGATGGAGAAGTAAACAAATGTTTTTCTTAAGATAGACCCATTGAACGGCTAGTAACGCTTCAAAAAAAAGATTATTGAGTATGCACACCGGTTCATATGATCTTCATTCTTCGACGTACGTATAGCGATCTTATCATGGAGAGACTAGAAACATCCTAAGGCAAAACTCAACTGAAGTGATAATTAATTTTCTGAAACCCTAACAGAGTAGTACTATTAAACATAGCCTTATAGTGCAGTCTTTTCTTTCTTTCTTTCTTTCCTAAGAATTTCAAACTAGACAATTAGAGCTAGCTAGCCCTTTGGAACATCAGAGAATCAACCCAGCTGAGCTAAGTCCTAAGAAAAAAAACCAAGCTAGGTGGACGTGGAATATGGAACAGGTAACATCTCTCGTGGGGTCGTGGCAATAGACCAGCAACAGCAACTGGTTTTAACCCGTTTGGAACGTGAAATTTTCCAGTTAACTGTGGGAATTATACTGTTTGCATTCTCAACAGGCCTGGACCATCACATAATTCTACTGCTCCAAGTACTGCAACTACTTGAACCATGAATGTAGCGAACTGTTCACATATATAGCACTGTAATCATTTTTTTCAAATTTGACCTTTAGCTACCCATTTTTTTTCCAAAATATAGTCCTCTCCTTGAGCTCGATAGGCGTGACAGGTGACATGTATCGTTTACCGTGCTACAGTAAAGCTCGGTACGTCTTCGACCTGCGAGCTGCCTAGTAGCAACAACTTAGCAGCATGATTAGCACTAATTAAGCATTATATGGAATGATTATCAGTAATTAAGCATAATTAATACTAATTAACCCTGAGAGCCAGCCTCGTATTGAGCTAGGGGGCTTAGCTACCTATCAAGCTCCCTTAGCTCGGTAGGTACCTACCGAGCTCGGTAGGTACCTACCGAGCTTAAGAAGAGGTTAGATTTGCAAAAAAAAAAACGGTTGTCTGGGGCCAAATTAAAAAAGTGGCTATAGTGCCATATGTGTAAATAGTTTGAGTGTAGCATCCCATTAGAGCATGTACAATAGTTTGTCCTTTATGTTGTCTCATGTAAGAGACAACAACTCCAATAGTTTGTCTTTTAGTACAAGAAGCGATATCATTTTATAATATGCTCCAACACCACCCCCTAGTCACTCTTCTTTCCATCCTTTTCTCCCCCCCTCCTCATTGAAACCACACCTAATGGAGAGAGCAAACCAACATCACGGTAGATCTCTCATCGTCGCCATCAGCCCCATCCTCTCTTGACTCTCCACGCCCCCTCTCCTACCCACGCCTCTCCTCCCTTACCGCCCCTAGCCGCCATGTCCAACCTCGTCATCGCCCACCTTGAAGATTACCACTGAATGTGCGAATCTAGCGAGATCCAGTCAGCCGATGGCCGAATCGATGGGACCAAAGCCATGGCCGCCGTATCTGGCCCGCCAGCGCTCGGATCCAGTGAGTACACAGGCCCAATGATATCACCTTGGTCGTCTGCCTATCTCTTTGATGCCCTGCACCACCGAACGAGTCATCATCTTCGTTGTGCATCTAGGCTGCACCATCTTCTGGGCCTACACACCGTGTGGGGAGTGGACGACATCACTCCAATAGCATGTTCATTCGTTGTTTCTATCTTGACTCGCGTGAAGCGATCATAGTGTGAGACAGAGGACATTTTCTCTCATCGTTCTCTCTTCTTCACCTAAAACTTTACTGATGTGAAAAGGCTAATCGACGACTAACATGATATTATTGGAGATGCCCTTAGACCCAGCAGAGTACATACGTAGAAATCCGACGAATATCTGCTAGCATATAGATCACCGTCCGTGACATGCAACCTCTAGGTGAGAAGTTGTCGGTACTATTGCATCCTTCATGCTATTCATGCATCAAAGGAAACAATGCTATATCGGACCAGCTACAGAAAATGTCGACAAGGAGCTTTTAATTGACAATAAAACAGAGGAATGGTCCCCAGTTGACATGACATGCCACATGGAACATGATCCTTAATAGTTGGTCCAATGTCGATGGCGTTATCGGAAAATATCCTGCGTCTCAAAATTTAGGGCTGTTTATATAGGTTTTAAATTTTGGCTTTTGATTTTTGACTTATAAATAGTAACAATTTATAGAGAAGCTTGTAAAGAGAGATACTCCTGTACGATTTTAGCCGATATAAATGAAGTCGCTGGAGTATACCAACTTAAAAAGATACTCTATTAGAAAGATAGATATTTTAGAAAAGCCATTTATTATAGAAAAATAGATTTCAAAACCTAGTATGAATAAGGCTTAAGGTTTGATTGAACAAAATTCCTTTAGTTACACCTCCAATCACAATGGAGTGTCGTTTTGGACATTGGTCTTCAAAATTCAACTTAAACCATTAATTTTTATTATAATATTTTATAAAACCTAAGTAAATTATAATTATGAAAGTACTTTTCAAGATAAATTTACATGGATGATTTTCGTATATCCAATCTACATATTTATAGAAAATACCAATAGCCAAAATTTGTAAAGTTTGACTGCACACAGCTCAAAATATTATTCTTTCGTAGCTAGAGGCAGTAGAATGGAGTATTCCTTGATGCACGGCGGAGTATGGAGTATTACTTGATGCTAACTGCTAGTGTAGATTAAATGAAAAAAAAGAGAGTGTTCTATTCAATCTCCGGACCACATATTGCTAGTCCTTCCCGTAAATCAAAAAGCTTTACGAACTGGAATTTCACGAAAGTTTGCTAACAAGTTCACAAAAGTCTACAAAAAGGGGTTTGAGGTAGGGCCTGTTCTTTACCTTATAAGACAACGGCTTTAAACTTTTGTTACAATACCTAACTTTCAAACAAAGTATTTTCTTAAGACGGGGTTTACAAGTTAAACGATCTACACGTTAAAAGTCTAATATTTGTACCAGCCAAAATCATAAGTGAGTGTTTGTCTCTCTGTAATCTATACCGTAAACAGCCAAAATTTAAAAATTTCAGCTAAAAGCTAAAAACCGCAGCTGAAAAAAACAAGCCGTACACGCTAATTTTCTTGCCGTTGTTATCGGGAAAAGTAGTCGCCAAAACTTATTAATTCATAGGCAACCAATTTGACGAGCAAATTTTGGCAGCATTTGGTGGTACAAACTTAGGCCACCAATCAAAACGCACCAATATTTGCAGCAGAAATAGTATTTTTACTTCTAAACCATAAATTTCAAACCGACGTCCAACTAAAAGCTCCAGATTCCAGAAACACGGCCACATACACCGATACACGAGACCTACCCATAAGTTACTAGCAACTTACCATGTGTTAAACAAAATTGATCTGTACGGATAAGACCCCTCATTTAATAGCCCATGGTGTTAATGCAGCTGTGCTGGCCACCTAATTGTCCCTGCCAACAATACATTACTAAGTACTAGCTACAGCTAAAATTTAAAAACTTTAACTACCAATACATTTTACAATATTTAATCCGAATACATAAAATTATATAGATAGATTTATGTAAAAAAATACTTTCGTAGTGCTATAATTTTATTAAATTTTATAAATAAATTATAATAAAAATTAATGATTAAAGTTGTATATCAGATACTACATTGATACCTAAAATAATACGTTTTTTACGATGGAGGGAGTACCACTGATGCACGCAGGGGTGGAGCCACACTCTGGTAAGGTAGGCTTTAGTCCGGGACGTGAAAAAATATCTAGTGTACAGATTGGATAAATTCAGTTCAACCTAGATAATATTTTTATGATCCAATTCAAATAGCCTAAAATATTTTATCACTGAGCCCGAGGTGTAACCAAATTCTGACTCACTGAATGCACGGAATTGCGCAGCAGCTGCTGATGCACAACACATGCAGCGCAGCACATTCAGCAGCAGACCAGCGGGACGGGTCGTTTTCTAGGGCCCGAACATTCTGCATCTCTCTTCTGGAGCATGCGCGTTTCTGACCCGGGCGGGCCGAAGTCAGACCCGGAATTGAATGGCGGGGGCGTGGACGTGTCCCCTGGACCGATATCGATTTGGTTGGGCAAGCGGGCGCCATTAATGCCTGGTCCAAGCACCAAGCGTAGCGATTGGTAGCAGCGGCACTGTACTTTGGCCATCCGGAGGACAATCTAGCAAAAAGCTGTGCCTGCCAGTAGCATTAGGAGGATCCATCTCGACGGGTTGTTCGGGTGGCGTTCTTCTCGGTTGCCGTCCATAGGTTATGGCCGTAGCACGTGATTTTTGGTTTTAGTATAAATATTTATAGTTGTAATGTATGATTTTTAGTTTTAGTATAAATTTTTGTGTGAATAAATCTAAGGGTAAGCTATTTAAAAAACTGATGAAAAAATCGTCTCATTTATTCGAAAAAAACATAAACTAAAAAGAATAGGCATATGTGTTTCCAACTGGGACTGGACTGCCACATTTTGATGCAGGGATGGTACCAGTGCTGTTGAGTTTGGTAAAAAAAAAGAGAAGTGCCGTTTTGATTTTTTTTTCGCAGTTTGGATTCAACCCTGACGAGTACTAGTACCAGTTCTTTTTTTCTATATTTATGAAAATATTTAAATACGATATTATAAAGTAGCATAGCTATTCGTATTTAAATACGATACTAGTCAGTGTGCGCACGTAGAACCCGCGCCTATCCAATAAAATCAGGAAGCCGATCGAGTGTATAGATGGTGGTAGTGCAACATTGTCCGTGCACGTTTCTAAACTTTGTGTTTTTGTTGGGAGTGAACCAGCAGCTTTAAAATGTAAATCCTCCGGTCAAGATGCTCGAGATGCACCACGCACCCAAAACATTTCCGCATATTATTGATACGGCAGCGTTCTTAGTGACACCAATTAACTCAACTGTAGTACACTAACCCTCCCGTCACGCTCCAATTAACCGGAGTTGCATGCGCTGCTACCCACAAGGCAGGCAGGCAGAGCCGCAGAGGGTAGAGGCGACCAAGCTATCCTTTCCATGCAGCGAGAGTAGAGCCGGCGGTCAAGATCCGAGTCGGTTCTTGCGACGCCCCCTGACAGGTCAATTTTCCAGAGATGTCTTTCGCAGCATCCCAATGAGAAAGGAAAAGGCCAAAGGCCAAAGAAGATCGAAAGACGGGAAAAAGGCAGGGAGGAAGCAAGGCCGGCATCATGGCGGCCATGGAATACACCGTCGTGCTAGCTTCTTCAGTCATATGACCTCATGCATGAAGGCATGATTAAAGAACCTAAGTGCTACACCGTCATGCTAGCTAGCTCCTCATGCATGTAGGCAAGATTAAAGAACCTAAGTGCCTGGTGGCTGTACTACTAACTCCATTGATCAAATGTTTTCTTAAAAAAAACCCATTGATCAAAGGCAAAGCTAGCCCCTCATGCTTGTGACTTTAGTTTTGTTAGCTCATTAACATATGCATATCTATCCTATTAAAGCGGAAGAGATTACCGCGAGTAGAGTTCTGCAACGTTAGTGTTTTTGGGAGATGTTAGAGTTTGTAGTCTTGTTTTCAGTTTAGAAGTCGTAGCCGTGTATGACTTGGTGGTCAAGTACGAGTTTGGTCGTGGTCGTATAAGAGTCCGCTTCATAGTCGTAGCTGAGTTGGAGTCATAGTCGTAGTCGAGTACGACTATGTGTCCGAGTCGTAATTGAGTCTACCATGCAGTCAAACAAGCAGGGTATAAAAGGGCAGACCATTGTAGCGAGAGCGAGAGCACTAAGTCGACGAGATGTAGTCGCAGAGGGGTGCCGTGAAGAAGGCAACATATGTGGTCGCAGGGGCATCGAGTGGAGGCGATGCAGTCGCAGAGGAGGTGCAGAGCATAACCGACCGGCGTGCTCGTAGGCGGTCGGCGTGACCGCAGAGCATTAGCGACCGACGTGGTCGTAGGCGGTTGGCGTGACCGCAGAGCATGGAGCGACCGGCGTGGTCGTAGGCGATCGGCCTGGGCGACCGGCATGGTCGTAGGCGATCGGTGTGGGTGGCTAGTGTGGTCGGAGGCGGTCGGTGTGATCATAGTGAATGTGACCGGTGTGGTTGCATGCGGTCCGTGAGATCACAGGGGCGGTAGACGTGGTCGCAAAAGAGTTGCGACCACGGCCGCAAAGCAGAGGATCGCAGATGTGGTCGTAAAGGATTTACGACCACAGCGATCGGGCGGAGGGCGTTCGCAGGAGCAGCAGACCTGGTCGTAAAGGAGTTACGACCAGGGTGACGAGCGGAGGTGACCGCTGGAGTAGAAGCTGTGGTCGTAAGGAGTTACGACCACAATCACAGAGCCGAGGATGGCGACGAGAGCGGAAGTGTCCGCAGGTGCTGGAGACATGGTCGTAAAGAAGTTACAGCCACGATCTTGCAGGAGGATGGCGACCAATTAATTTGGCAATAGAAACCTGCTGACTGCCACACGGAACTCTACATAGAATTGTCGCTATTTCAAATAACGACATAGGCTTGTCACCATTTAGGTTATTTATGTAATTTTTAGTGATGATATATTTTATGTAATATTAATAAAAATGTATTATTAAAAAAAACTCTCCTAAGCGTATGTATAATAGTTTATCTCTTAATATTGTCTCTAAGACTTTCACCTCACTTAAAGACAGAACTAGAGACAACTTCTCTAATAATAAATAATTTCTCTAATTATTTTATACTATTTTTACCGTAACTTTTTGTCTCATACTATCTTACTATTTGTGTTGGTTCGTAGGTTTAAGTCGTCTCTTGCATAAGAGATATCACATTATCCTTTCTCATCTTCTCTCTATTCTGTATAAAATTTTACTTATTTAATATAGCTAAGAAATACGTAAGATAACACTACGGAAGATGCTCTGAGCAGCACGTACAGGTAGACACCGGCCGTGGACTACGGTGATTTCTCCCATGCAGGCGCATGTGGCATCTCACGTACTTTCGAGCCCAAAGTTTCCAAACTAATGGAGAGCGGTTGGAAGGTGGAAGACCAAACCAAAGAGCTGTACCGTACTGCTGCATGATGGAGCCGGGGAGACAGATCATACGCATACGCGCGCATCTTGATTCCCTGCCGGCTCCGATCCGGGGCATCTTCCTGACTGATAATAGGTGTGGGTGATCCTCTCCCTCTTTTGTTTCTATCCACACACGGATGTGTTTGGCAGCATACTGCATGCGATCGGATCTGAAACTTATCAATCTAGTGATCGATCGAAGCTAGAACATGGAACTCACATGATTTTGTTGCTACTATATGCATGAGCATTTCCCTTGTGAGTCGTGAGTGTTTTCGGCTTGGGTTTAACTGTTCAGGTTACTTGAAAAACAGAGCGACTTTTGTTGTTACACGCCATATGGAGTTTCATTTTGGGGTAGTCCTACCTTGGGTTAGGAGAAATTAGGAGCACATTTTGCAGGTGTGAGGGAAAACCAAGCATTATATTGTTACAAGACAGAACAGAAACACACAGGCAAAACCAAGGCAAAACAGAAACACACAGACACGGTACAAAAGAGCTATTGTGAGCTGCACATTCTGCAAAGAGAGTTTATCCTTAAAAAATGTTTTCGTGTAATCATCAAGAGCTAATGTAAAGTACTCCAACCACCAAGAGGCAGTAAATAATAATCTAACGCTTGGACTTTGGGGCCAGGAGATCGATGGCAACCTCCAACCACTTTGAGGTTTGTTTTGTCCACACCCACTTGAAAAAAACTTTTAATTAGCTCATCGATCGAGGGTTCAGAACAAGACGACGACGACTACTAGTAGTACTACTCCTCCCAGATTAAACAATGATCACTTGCCACTAATTGCCCATTTAATTAATCGAGATCGGGGATGGGCCACGGGGGATTCTAGAGGGGTAGCTTAATTAATTGCCAGTTAGTCAAAGAGGGCGATGGATTTGTTGTTGGTGATCGTGGAGCTGGTCTTCCTGTGGGCCAGCCCCCATGACTAGCAGCCAAGCATATGCATGCATGCAGTAGCATTTGTATGCAACATGCATGGCAAGTTGCCAATATGCCATGCCATGATCTTCAATTTGACAGTTTGACGTGCATCATGCGTTGTCGCCTCGCATATAGCTGCACGTTGAATCTTGACTGCAGAGCTCGCACCTTTGAAGTCTGATGTTTAGACTGCTGGGTTCATATTTTTCTCTAATGCCTGAGAACCACCGTGCAACGTACTCTACTCCCACCAGCTCAGAAAAAAAAACATCTCGTTTTGCGATACATGCAAAAAAAAAATTGATTACCGACTTCTTTTTAAATATTTAGATTAGATACATGACGCAATGACTCGTTGACTTGGAAAGAAAACTAGGCGACACTGACGCCAACAATAGTGGAATGCCTTTGGGTAAATTGACGTTAAAAAACTGGACATCAACAATCTATTTTCAACAAAGCAAGTACATGATAGTGTACAAGGCATATTTTTTTAGCTTTTAAAAACCGTTTTTTAGCTTCTTCATAGTAACTAGTTTTTAACATAGTATTTTTTTAAGACGGGGTCTATAAGTTGATTATAATATATACTATAATGATTTTATTTATATTGATTAAAATTACACGTAAATTTCTGTCATTCGACTGAATGATGGCAAAAAAAAAGGGCTTTACCATAAGTGACAGGTTATATGACGAAGCTTATTTGCGAATGGATCTTAGGAGTTTTGTAAGAAAGACTCATGTCATGCATGTAGCATCCTTCTCTAGGAATGTTTTTCCAGGGTTGGGTGAGCAAGACCTCGAAAAGTCCACCGTCCGCATCCATCCACCCATCCCATATTATGGTAGTGATCATGATGATAAGTCCCATGGGGCATCCAGCCTGCCCTTTTCTTTATTTTGACTCTCATAGGGCCACCAGATCCAATCGTGCAACAAACACAGAGAAAGGGCGGAGAGGCCAACTTGTCAATTGCCATAGAGAGAAAACTGGTACTCTCGTCCCACGGTATAAGTTAGATGGGTATATCTAGAAAGCGTATTAGCTAAATAATATTACAAAAAAAGTTATAAAAAATTCTGAAAGTTTCTATATATATTTTTAAACTTACTTTAACTATGTATAAAATTTCAAGCTTAGATTTATTATATGTTAGCGTTAAGAAAAAAGAGAAAATCTGACAACGGTTAAAAGTACAAATTTGTTGGAGTTTTCTCTTTTTTGCTGCTCTTAATATAGAATGGATTTGAGCTTACAATTTTATACATAGATGGAGTAAGCCATAAAATATATGTAGAAACCAAATTTTTTGTGATTTTTTAGTTGAGATGCATAGTAAATATACCATAATCTTAAGTGGATAGGATATGCTACCAACTTATATCGCTGAACGGATGTTTTAGCAGTAAAAAAAAGAGCACAAAGGAAGAAAGAGCTGACCAAAGCAAAAGGACAAGAGCTGTGCCCGGCCAGTGTGCAAGCGAGCAAAACTCTTCACTCCCAACGCACACTTTCTCTCGCAGCTCCAAAAATTCCCATATCCCAAAGAAACCAAACCGTAAATTCAACAAAATGCATGCCAGCCACAGAGAAACAGGAAATAAGTAGCAGAAGGAAGAAGAAGAGAAAGAAAAAACATATTCGAAATATTTAAAAAGGAAGGTTCGCTCAACGAAAGAAAAAAGAAAATCATAAAAAAATGCTAGTTAAAAAACAGAAAGCAAAGGTGTAAGTAAAGCATCCGGATTTAGCAGAAGATATTTCTACCTCCAGTAAAGAAAAACTCTTGACTGATAAAAAAACGGGCGGTAATAAAAGTAGAAAAAAAAAGCACGGGGAGAGGAGACCAGTGTGCTCTGCCATGCCACCACGTAGAAACAAGGGCAGGCTCACTCCCAAAGCTTCCAACAATTCCATTCCCATCTCCACCTTTTCTCCTCCTACTCCTGTGCCATTACCCGTACTACTCCCCGAGCTATCCAACCCTTCCTCCGAGCTCCACTCCACCCTCCCAAACCATTTGAAATCAGCGCAGCGAGAGCGAGGGAGGGATAGAGAGAGAGAGAGAGCTTCCCGTCCGCTCCTCACTCTAGTCTCCCCTCCCCAAAATCCACGCCCCGCCCCGCCCCGCGCGCGTAGGGTAGATCCTTCCATTTTCTTGATCCTTTCTTGCTGCGGGCAGGTCTTGCTTTCTTGGGCGCCGCCTGCAGGTTTGGGGGTTTTGGTTACGGAGGAGGCGTGCGCTCTCGCTCTTGAATCTTGATCGGTTCTTGGTTGGGTGTTGGGTTTGTCGGATGGGGTTGCTCTGGGGCATTTCGTCGAGCAGGTGGCGGGCGGCGGCCTAAGATGCAAGGACTGCCTCGGGGGAGGGGGCACCGGGTGGGGGAGCGCTTCTTGGCGTGCGGCGTCTGCCTGCTCATGCTGCCGGGCGGCCGGAGCCCTCGGCGACGGGCATTGGGCTGCGGGGTGGAGGGCGCTCGTGGTGTCCTGTTCAGGTAGGGTCGTGAGGCGGCTCGCTGCTAGGAGCCATGGGCAACAGCACGTCAAGGGTCGTCGGCTGCTTCGCGCCGGCCGAGAAGGCCGGCGTCAACTTGGAGTTCCTCGAGCCGCTGGATGAGGGGCTCGGGCACTCCTTCTGCTATGTTCGCCCCGGGGCGATTGCCGATTCCCCGGCGATCACGCCGTCAAACTCCGAGAGGTACACGCTGGATTCCAGCGTGCTGGACTCAGAGACGCGGAGCGGGTCCTTCCGGCAGGAGGCCGTCGAGGACTTGGCAGCGGCCGGGCTGCAGCGGCCGAGCAAGAGCTTCTCGGAGACCACCTTCCGGACGATATCAGGGGCTTCAGTCAGTGCTAATGCATCCTCTGCCCGTACAGGCAACCCCTGTGTGTCCCTTGCTGGTGAGATGCAGGAGCCTGCTGCCACATTTGAGAGCACCGCCTCATTTGCCGCTGTACCCTTGCAGCCGGTGCCGCGGGGATCAGGGCCACTGAATACCTTCTTGTCGGGGCCGCTGGAGAGAGGATTCGTGTCCGGGCCGCTGGACAAAGGTGCTGGTTTCATGTCGGGGCCATTGGATAAGGGAGTCTTCATGTCAGGACCAATTGACAGTGGCAGCAGAAGCAACTTCTCGGCACCTCTTTCGTATGGTCGGAGGAAGGCTGGTCTCGGACAGCTTGTACGTAGCATTAGCAGACCAATGAAAAGTGCATTGTCAAGAACATTTAGCAGGAACTCGCAAGGTCCTGGTTGGGTCCAAAGGTTTCTGTTGCATCCTATGGCTCAACTGGCTTGGTCGAGGGACGCAAAGTGCAGGTCAGAAGGTTCACAAAATGGGTTGGAAGCTGGGCTACCTGAGCCTGAGTATAGTGTGACAAGGAACCTGCAGTGGGCCCATGGCAAGGCAGGCGAAGATAGGGTTCATGTTGTTCTATCAGAAGAGCAGGGTTGGCTGTTTATTGGAATTTATGATGGTTTCAGTGGCCCTGATGCACCAGACTTTCTAATGAGCAACCTATACAAGGCCATTGATAAAGAACTGGAAGGACTACTCTGGGTTTATGAAGACAGCCCTGAAAGGAGTGCTCATGTATCTACTCTTGGAGAGGGTGAGCCAATTGCAGCTACTCTGGAGCCTCCTGATGGTGGCAGCATTCAGTTCCAGATTGACAATGGGAAACCAGAACAACATGCTAATCCAGATAAACAAAATGTATCCAGTGGGAAGAAAGGCGATGAGGATGCTTTGCAAGATCAGCCAACCGGTGGGCAGAAAGATTTAGCATCAGAGGTTTCAAGTAATCAGAAGTTGGATGCTGATGAAATAGTAGAGGAAAAAGCAGGAGCTGATATGGGAAGTAATCTCCAAAGTATAGAGTCTCATAACTCTAGCAGAGGCCTTTCAAATACAGATGTGAACACTAACTGTAGCTGTACATCGGAAAGTAGTACTTATTGTAATCAGGATGTCAAATCATTGAAAGAAAGCAGAAAGAGCAAGCGCCTTTTCGAGCTACTTGAGATGGAGTTACTGGAAGAAAATAATAGAAGTATATCTAAGTTGTCACCAGAGGGAAGGAAAAGGAGAAGCTTGTTCAATATGCAGGCAGGCACTGCAGAAGAAAGCTCGAGGGATGTAGCCGAGCTCTCCAGGTTTTCGTTGGCAGCAACTGGAGATTGTTTTGATGATTTTGAGAATCTTGAAAGTTCAAGGCAAGGTGATAGTGTGCTTGGCATAGATCCAAAAGGATGTAATGAGTGTTCTGTTTCTTCATCTTCGTCAGGGCACAAGCAAATTATGAGAAGATATCTGTTTGGGTCAAAGCTGAGGAAGATGTACAAGAAGCACAAATTGTTGCAGAAGAAGTCTTTCCCTTGGAACTACGATTGGCATAGAGATCAACCTCATGTAGATGAAAGTGTTATTAAGCCTTTGGAAGTGACTAGGAGATGCAAGTCAGGACCAGTAGACCATGATGCTGTATTGAGGGCAATGTCCCGGGCACTTGAAACCACAGAGGAAGCATACATGGAAATAGTGGAAAAGGAGCTTGATAAGAACCCAGAGCTTGCATTGATGGGTTCATGTGTTCTCGTGATGTTGATGAAGGACCAGGATGTATATGTTATGAATCTTGGAGATAGCCGAGTTATCTTGGCACAGGATTATGATCAGTACAATAATGCAAGCATTTCGAAAGGTGATTTAAGATATCGAAACAGGTCAAGCGAGTCACTTGTCCGTGTCGAACTTGATAGGATATCGGAGGAATCGCCAATGCATAATCCTAACAGCCACCTAAGCAGCAATACAAAAACTAAGGAGCTGTCTATTTGTAAATTAAAGATGAGAGCAGTACAACTGTCAACTGATCATAGCACAAGTGTTGAGGAGGTACGCATTCTGATAAACAATTGTTACTCTTCTTTCACACCTTATTAGTTATTAACATCTGTTGCCCTGCACAATTTTGACATATTGATTTGAGTTCAGCTATCAATTATGCAGATTTTGGCAGGTCGTTTATTATCTTTTTTTTTTCTCCTGTGAGAATCTTAGTAGGATGTACTTATTAGTTAATATGGTTTGTATGACAGTGATACTATAAGATGTGCTCTCTTGATGTGACGATTTGCTATAAATCTACGGTATCGATTATCTTAGAGTCTGCATCGCATCACAAATACTTTAGATTTTGCTTAATAGCTAGTCAATGGGCACATGGAATCCATGTTGCATCAGTATCAAATTGTGCAAACACAATAATTTTTTAGTGTCAAATTTAAGATAACTCAAGTACTCGATAAAGATTTTGAGGCAATTAAGGGCTAGAGTGAAATCAGCATCGGAAGGCTAATGAGGACCACATGATCAAACAAACGGATAGCTGAGATGAAATGTGTCAAGTTTAGGTGTGAACACAGGCTTTTTGAAACTCGTGCTTTTTTTTATATTATATTATAGCATAGTATAGTATAGGTGTAACTTCATGATAATAAATGGTTTTGAAGTTAGTGGCAGGTACTTCAGCTAACAGGAAGTCAACAATTAAGGAAAATCATTTGGAAAACAAAATAGGATGCCTTGGACTTTACATACTATTCTTTAGGCTAGTCAAGAAGATCAAAGCTTTCCAGCAACATCACATGTCAAAAATGACTTGACAACAAACTCATTTTCTTATTCCAGGCTTGTATATATATGTATATGCATGGAAATGCAATGCACCTATATCTTGGTGTTAATCTTAAGTCAAGCTGCATCCATGCGAACTTTTCTGAGTTATACATACTTGTTGAAAGTCGAGTCCATCAGAGCTGTCCTAGGCTGGTCGGTTGAGCTTGGCATGAATTGAGCTATGCTGGGAGCACCCAATAAGTTCTTTGAGACTTGTATTGTGGCTATCAAATTCATTAATATTTGCATTTTTCCAATATACCTAATTCAATTTTAGATTGACTGAACCAAACTCTGATACATAGAATATCGAAAGATGTTTAAAAAATTAGTATACCTTACAATTATTCTGTAACTGAACACATGCACAGAATAGAAGGTCTGTAGCCTGATTTGCTTGCATAGAATCTCTTAGTATACCAGACAATTATTTGTATGTACTTCTTAGACACACTAGAGAATCTACAGACTGATTTATTTGCAGAGAATCTCTTGGAAAGCTATGCCAAATTTGCAAGTATGTTGGTTCTGAACACCCTTTGTTGGTTGTAAAAATTAGGGAGTGTAATGTTAATTCTGGTTTATATTTTTTCTGAAATTAATATTAAGTTATTCGTAACAAAAAATTAGGGAGTGTAATGTTAATTCTGGTTTATTTTTTCTGAAATTAATATTAAGTTGTTCGTAACTCACAAGGATTGCCAACTATTTATGTTCTAATGGTTATGATTTTGCATGGTGACATATTACCTTCAGAGATGTAATAGGTCACCTATTATTACTAATTAGGTAATAATCTCCTTTCATCTTATCATTTAATGCAAAAGGAAATGAAAAAATTGTAATGAACAAAATGTTTTTATGGGGAAGCTATTATGCAAAATTAGTACCATTGAGCATGGGTGTAGCAAACAAACTAACATGTGTCACGGCATATAGCGTGTGTACCACCAGAACTAACATGATCCATGATCGTGATAGATAAATACGCAAAGCACATGTAGCAACACAATGTGCAAACTTTGGCACTATTTGGTGTATGATGTATGGAACCTGCGGCGCACACTTGTTATATACGAAAGGATATGCATCAAAATGGAGCACGTCATTCACAAATAATATACCGGTCAAAATGGAATGCTGAGTAGTTTCACAACCAACATCTGCATCATGGTTGTCACGGCGAAGTCGGCGACCACGGCGAGTGAGAGGCGCCTGGACGCCTAGGCGACGCCTAGGCGAGGGCCCGGCGACGCCTAGGCTAGGGGCACAGCGATGACGGACGTATAATACGCTCTCTCTCGCGTCCGCCTCTCTCTCGCGTTCTCTCACGTCCGCCTCTCTCTCGCGTCCGCCTCTCTCTCACATCCGCTCTCTCGCGTCCGCTCTCGCGTCGCCTCCTCCCGCCCGCCACCTCCTCCCCGACGCCTCCCTCGACGCCTCGCCGCCGCCTCGCGTCGTCTCCCCCCGACGCCGCCGCCTCCCCCCTGGCGGTGGGAGCCTGGAGAGGAAGCCGTGGCGGGAGCACGCTGGAGGAGGTGGCCGAGCACGGAGGAGGAAGGCGGCGGCGGGAGGAGGCGGCGGCGAGAGAGGAGGGTTCGGGCTAAGGCGGCGATCCTCCCAGCGCCTCCTCCCGGCGCCAGGACAACTTGGCGTCGCCTAGGCGACGCCTAAGCGACACCGTGACATCCATGATCTGCATATGATTGTGTTGCCCCTCTTGTGTATTAAGGAAACCAGTCAATATCATTTAAAACATTCCTTATGTGCCCATGACGTGTTAACCGAAGGTAGCAGGCTAAACCTTTCTGTACCCAAATTAATACTTAACAATGAACGGTCTATCGATAGAAGTTAGAGGTGTAATCTAAAAGAGTTCTATTTATAAACTAACATTTCTACACAAGGTAATAAATCATGTTTCATTTTTTAACGGCACGCAAGCAGTAAGTATTGCTATCTGATTTAACTGCGCCTCTACCCGGATCCACATTATTATCGTTTCAGCATCTAGAGAACTTATTTCTCACTATTCTGCTGGCTTCACCCTGCTATATGTCAAATCATTAAATTAAATAAGTGCCACCTTAATAATACTTTGGTCCTCTGTTTTCCATCTGCAGTACCGTAGTACGTTTCTCTCTTGATAATTAGTTTGCTTAATAATGAAAAATAATAGTTCGATTTACAGTTACACCTTCTGAAAGAGATATTACATGAAATTTTTTTTTGTTTAAGACAACAGTTGAATTAATAGTTGGATTGTTTTTCCAAACCAGACATTTTATTTGGAAACTTGTCCTGATGTGCTGTTGATTTCATCTTGATATAGATGAAATAAGGCATCTTTTCATCATCTTTCATCTACTAGAAATTCCTTGGAATGAAATCAACTTTTATTTTGCTTTCTCTTTTCTCACTGGTGGGCTTAATTTGCTTCTTGAATTTTGCATTGATGTAGTCTACTACACTGATAGCGATGATTATTCTTTTGTCAGTCTCACAGTTCATTTGATGATTGTGCTCTGCAGGAAGTCTTGAGGATTAGGGCAGAACATCCTGATGACCCTCAAGCTGTATTTAATGATAGGGTGAAAGGACAGTTGAAGGTTACTAGAGCATTTGGTGCGGGCTTTCTAAAGAAGGTAGCTTTATAGAACTTTTTATGCCCATTGATAGTAATTTGTCCAACTTGTTTATCTCAAACAATGATGTGCCTAGCCTCCCTATTTTTATTGAGTACTGCAATTACCTTTGCAACATAGACATATGGGTAGTGATGTGCCTATCATGTCAAGTACCGTATCTGTGAATTGGTGGGGATTGGAAGATCTATTTATATATGGTTTAATTGAGTCTACAGTAAGAACTGTAAGGGCTCCATTTTCCTTGGTGTATGCACCAGGAAAAGCCCAAAGATTGGTGAAATTTGTATAAGAGTGTGCACATAAATTTAACAAATAGATGACCTAACATCATAACCTCCTATCTTCTTTCATTGTGCATTGAAACTAAACAGAGGAAATCTATCATGCTTTCACATACTTCCAGGGCACTATATAGGAAAACATAAGTACATAACTTTTTAGTTTCAGTATATCGATTGAAGGGCAATAATAAGAGGGTAACACTGATAGTCAAACAATTAAAGATGAATGTAAATTTTATTTCTTTTATGGGATTAATTCTTTAAGAAAAACTTCCAAGTATAAATTTTGTATATCTTTTTGGTCTTTAACACTAATCCTAGTACGTGATGACACATTTATAATCTCAATATTTTCCAGTGACATGTTTATATGTGTGGGAAAATTCTGTTGAATTGAATATTCTGTTGTGCAATTGGCTGAGATATCTTCTTTGCCTATTGCAGTCAAAATTTAACGATGCGCTGCTTGAGATGTTTCGCATTGACTATGTTGGAACTTCAGCATATATCAGCTGCAACCCTGCTGTCCTTCACCATCGTCTCTGCTCAAATGATCGGTTTCTTGTCCTGTCCTCAGATGGACTGTATCAATATTTCAGCAATGATGAGGTAGTTTCGCATGTAGCATGGTTTATGGAAAATATGCCAGAGGGAGACCCTGCTCAACACCTTGTAGCTGAGCTTCTTTGTCGTGCAGCAAAAAAGAACGGTAAGTTCTGCCTTCATGCATTATAAACTGTACCGCAGGCATTTATCTATGTAACCAGACTAAGGTAGATGTAGAGTTTTTGTGATCCTGGATATCTAATAACGCATCGTCTGTGAAGCATGCTGATGGTATACTTGATTCCTCTGTTGCAGTTAGATAATGTGTAGTTATTACTGCCTACTTTCATCTTGATATTATTATGGTTGCTTTTGTCATGGCATTAGTCATAACATATGTTTTCAGTCTCTTTGCTGAACGAAATACATTTGATTTTCTATAACCTTTCATTGTCTGGCCTTGTGTCCTTTGACGTGGTCTTGGTACTGGATTACTAATAATGCCTTAGCTCTGTTGAAATTCTGGAATCAATTTGTAGGGTTTTTTTGGGACTCCCAAAGTACTGATAATGTATGGGTCTTTCAGGGATCTCCCAAAGTTTCTCTAAATACCATGTACTCTGACATGACCCTTTGTTAATGTTATTTTTTAACTAGTGTATCCTATTGGTAGAGGTGTTCATATCTCATTGAATTATGAACCTTGGATGTGACCACCTTATGTAGTGGTCTTCCATAGAGTTGAATTGTAAGCTTCCATCGATCCCCATATCCTTGAAGTACACTGCACCGTGCACATATTGCAGGTGTTAGTTCTCACAAATGGTCTCACACGACTGATTTCCCGTAATGCTATCTTAGTAGCTTCCAAGACAGGTCTAAACCTTTTTCCACTTTTGATATAGAATATGTATGTTAGAATTGACACGTATGCAACTATGCAAGTATTCTTTTCAACTTTGAAGTATTGCCTAAAACAGAGTCGTGTTTATGGGAGATCTTCTATTCCGATAACTAACCATTTTTCTTGTTTGTTGAATAATGCATGCAGGGATGGATTTTCATGAGTTGTTGGATATCCCCCAGGGTGATCGCCGCAAATACCATGATGATGTTTCTGTTATGGTAATTTCCCTTGAAGGCCGAATATGGCGATCTTCTGGTTGAGTGTCAAGAACTCGAGACGCGACTTGGTCTGTTACTTGCAGCCTCGCTTAGCATAGTGAATTCTCAAATCAGGAAAGGCATCATTTGTTTTGCTCATTGTCTTTAGTTTTTCAACACTTGCTCAAATTTTCATCAGGCAATCCATGTGCCTTTTCTGTCTTAACATTTTGGATTTGCGGTGCATGCTTGGCCAGTCCAACATTGAGTTATACAGGTTTTTTTTTCTTATCAGGAGAAAAGTTTCTTTTTTTTTGGTGGGGATTCCTTTTCCCTGTGTCCTTAAGTTTTTTTGTGTATATTTGTTGCTGCTGCTTTATTTTGTTGTTTCCTTTGCAAATGGGGTTTCGGGCATACGGGCTTATGCAATAGAACTGGTAGCAGATGGGTGGGTTTTACAACATAATTCCTTCTGTAATAGACCCTTTTGGGAATATGGGTTGGAGACCTTTTTTTAACGCTTGGCTTGGAGATTTGGAATTGTATTATATAGCAGCCTATTTGCCATAGCCAGTCATTCAAGCTCTCTTTCATGTCCGACTTCTGCTATTTAATCTGTAACCTTGCTTGTTTGTACCAAATAAGGTTTGATCACAGTCAGTGTTGCATCAGGGAAATTGTGCGAATTGCACTTTCATTTCTTGGAGGGGAGTAAGCAAACTTCAATCATAATTTGTGGGCACTCAGAAGGTTGTTCAGTTGAGCATAACCTTGCGTTTTATGTTCAGATTTCCTTCTCTTTTTTGTAAAACTCCTGGTGGGCAACCTTTTTGGCATCATAGTGTTGTTACAATCAGAGGCCCTAACTGGAACTCAGATTTAAGAGGAATCTGGTGCCAAATAACCCTGATGAATCTGGCATCAAGTATCAACCTCAACCGGGTATGCTAATGATATAATGATCTGGAATATATGCTGTCACTAAACTTCCTCCAGGCATCACGCTTCTGGAGCCTCTCGTCATATTGGATTACCCACTGAAAGATGCTACTGAGATGCTGAGAGTAACCAATAACCATGCACCAAGTTTATTTGTCAAATTTCTTATATTCAATGTTTGGGTTTAGTATTATTAGGGGGAAAATCCCGGAGCTAGTCCGATTTGGGTTCTGGACTTAAAGTTGGTGCGCGCAACAGGGATGACAGCGATGTTGCTTGACGCTGGCCGGGCTTGATTGAGGAAAGGTGTAATACCAGTAGAAAAAAAAAACAGAGAAAAGCGAAGAACAAAAACAATCTAAGGGAGAATAAAAGAAAGTAAAAGGTTTTGCTGTTATAACCTTTTGGTTTTAGAATACCGAATCAATTAGTGCTCAAGATACTTGGACCGTTTGGAGCTGGTTAGCATCTCTCACTTAAGTAGGTTTTATTATTTAGCAGAAAACTTAGCCTTACACCTATTTTACTTTTTACCGATTTATTTTCTGCAGTAGAAAAAAACCAAAGAATAGTGTCAAAATCGTCCTATGGGTCAATAGTCCTAAGGTTTTACCCACAAGCACAATCTGCCACGAGTGCCATAGGGATAAGACAGGGCAGTCAAGACTTTGCTTAAGCCAAGAGAGAAGCTAATCAAATTCTTATCCCTTATAAGCTAGCCAACATCGACATCCACACACAACCATTACTCTTATTTCCTTCTCTATACTGAGAGCCCCTTCACAGCAAGGCAAAGCACCTTCTCCCCATTGCCTTGATCGGCCAAGGACAGGGATAAGCTAAATACCAGTCCAACACCACCTAAGTCTAGGACCACACAAAGAGACAGTGAGGAAAAGAGAGACCTAAGGAGTAGAGCCTATAGGGAGTTCGGGAAGATCGACGGCGTGAAGACGGAGGCCACGACAACCACAAGCCGCCAAGGACCACCGTGACCATGCCAAACTAGACCGGGACAAGGAGGAGGCTAGAAAGACTAACATAAATGTGTGGAGAGCGTTACCACCACCACGGCCATCGTCATCGTTTTCTCGTCCCCACAACCATCCCACAACACATTCATGACAGCATAGCACAAACACACCACAACAAGCTAAAGCAGTCGAGCAGGACGGCATGAGGAGAAGGGTAGCGTCTCGTACCTCAACTGGTAAGGCCGCTACCCCACTGACGACGAGCCCGTAGGACCGTTGTGCACCCTTGGACGGAGCATATCCCCGGTGCATGCGCCCCACCAATTCTCGCCGCATCGACATCATAGGCATTCCCAGTCGTACGTATTGAGGAAGTAGAGCAAGACGAAAAGGGTAGCTAAAAGTAAAATGCTTAAGGTAGGTGAAGAGTAGACCGACCCGAATAGGAGGAGGAAGAGACAAAGTGGTGGAGCCGGCGTCGATGCTAGCCGGAAGGAGCCGTGGAGGCGGTAGGACCCATGGAGCCATAGGGAATCCTAGGAGTCGCAAGAGCTGAGGCCATGGCGGTCGGCCATGTCTGAGACGAGTCTGGGTGGGTGGAGTAAATCGGTGACCACCAGAGTCTGAAGTAAGGGAAAACTGCAGGAGAGCCGCAGATAGAGAATGGAGGACTGGCGGAGAGGGACCATCGGTGACGAATCGACGGCTGACCGCAACCGAGACCTGGAGAGGCCAGGGGCCCGACGGGGGAAACTGGGGGATGGAGCGCGGATCCAGTAGAGGAAGGTGGGGCGTCGAGCTCCTGGCCAGTGCCGAGCCGTGGCTAGTGATCCTGAGAAGGCGGTGGCAATGTTACGTAGAGGAGAGGGGGTAAGGTGAGGGGAGAGGAGAGGATAAGAGTTGGGGATAGAACCGAGTAAATGAGGATGGCTTCATCTGGGTGAGAAAAAGAAAGGAAAGAAAAAAGAAAGGGGAAAGGAAAGAAAAGAAAATGAAAAGGGAAAGGGAAAGAAAAGAAGAAAAAGAAAAGAAAAAAAAGGAAGAAAGAGAATAAGCGTGCGAGATAAAATTCTTACTTCGTAAATCTTTAAAATTTGGTCGTTTGAGCACTAGGACAGCGGGAAGCTGTCCGGTGAGAGGGTATTGTTTGTGTCGGGTTTGCGTCTAGGAATAATGTCGTTCGTCTGTGTGTATGTATCACTTGGTGTATTTAGACTAGATGATGCTTGTAAAGATGGAGGTTTTGGTTTTGTGTCATCCACGCATCGTCCTCGAGGTTAAACAGATAAGTGCATGGTAGAATAGTGGATTATGATAGATACTTGATACTTGTTCCTTCACGCTTTATTTTTACTGTGTTTTATGAGGTGATATCTACGATTACATATTAATCATACCTTGATAAGTAATACATATGGTTGAATGGCAACATTGGAAGAATGTTGCATCATACAAAATGCATACGAGCTAGGGCGGTAAGTAAGTCATATAGCTAGTTCAGAGCGCATGAGCCAGGTCAGTTAGAAAGCTATATGACTAATCCGAAGTGCTCTTAAGTAACACCTACAAATGTAGGCACCTTCACAGGATGGAGGAAAAGACCTACTTTGGTAGGAATTCCACGGGAGTGGAGTTTGAGACCCCATATAAAAAGGGTGGGGCAAGAGTGGTTCATCGATTGGTGAATACTCCGCTACACTGGTATAAGTTATAGTTATAGACACATTGTATTGAATTGCATGAAAGTAATAGGAGACAATGATACAGTTACAAAGTTTATGACTTATAGTTCACATATATGGAATGTACTGGATTGCTGTGTTGACGCCACTGTTTTATTATGTGCTTGCTGAGTTCGGACTCACCCTTGTTTATTTGTTGGTTTTTAGGTAAACATTGAAGACGACATGCACAGCGAGAGTAGCACATTTATTCTAGAGCAAATAGTAATTCGCACATCATCTTCAGTGGATGTATTTACTTTAATAATATGCTTAGGTAGTTAGTGTTAAAACAATATGTTGTTTAGCATGTCATTGAGATTTAAATAGAGGAGTTGCTGCCGAAATCTAGTAGTGACAGTTGAAAATGGTAGTGTTATAGGGTAGTGGTAGCATTCCAGGCTCAAAGGCTCGGCCGGGGTGTTACAGTTGGTATCAGAGCAGGCGTTAGGTCCATGGTAAAGAAAATTGACAACTTAATTATTCAACTAAAACTTGACTTAGGCCAAGAAACTAAATTAAGCTTGACACACTCTAGTGCATAATAGGATATGGTTTGGGTCGAGCATTGCATTTACGATTCTATTAGCCATATTGTTGATTGGTTATGGTATGTAATGGATGTTTAGGAACTGACTGTGCTATTGTTTATTTGGGATAAAAAGTATGTCAAGAAGTAGAGGTCGTGGTAGCGGTGTTGGACGAGGCCATGGCCAAGCAGGGCCACCGCTTGAGGTTCAGCAGGAAGCACCTGACATGGAGGTTGTTTCTGCTGAGCAGTCTGTAGCTAGGAATCCATCAAGTCCTGGGCCTTGCTGTGAGAGTTTATAGAAGAGGTCTGTGTGCTTCGCCGACAAGCGCCGGTAGCCACTATTGTGGCCGTACCTGTTGCTGCCCCTACTATTGATCCGGCTGCTCCTGAGGTAAGAATGAGCTGTCGTGAGTGGATGGGGTTGCAGTTGGACACTTTCGATGTTTCGGGCACACCAGTCCAAGCTGAGGATTGGTTGCACTATATGGAGAGGTAGTTCGAGGCTTTAGAGATGATCTCACAGCTTAGGGCTCGCTTTGTGGCTTTTCAGTTGAATGGTCAGGCGGACATATGGTGGAAAGGAGTCCTTTCAGCCAGGACCCCTACGCAGGGTCTAGCTACTTCGTTGAGCAGTTCAAGGCAAAGTATTACCTGAAATCTTTTGTGGAGAGTATGGAGGTCGCTCTGTCGACCTTCGTGTAAGGAAAGATGACCGTGGCTGAGTACCAAGTGAGGTTCAACAACCTTATATGTTTCATACCATCGGTCAGAAGCAATGATCTTGAGAAGGCCAAAAGGTTCCATCGAGGGCTCAACCCTGAGTTCTGGCATGTTATGGGAGCTACCACGCCACACGACTTTAGTTCCGTGGTAGAACAGGCTAGAGGGATGGAGATAGAGATGCAACTTACTAAGGGTTGCAACCCTCTGGTGGTCCAAGTGCTTCTAGTGGTGACCAGAAGAGGCATTTTAGTGAGGGGGGTGGGTCATCTCAGCGGCCCACTCCTAAGAAGTCCAAGTAGAGCTAGCGTCCCCTGTAGTCATCTAAGTCTAAGTCTTTGAGGCTGCCTTCTTTAGCACTTTATTCTTCTTCTGCACCATCGACATTGCGACCTGTCCTAGGGTAGGGAATGATCGATTTCAAGTGCGATGGTGGACACTGTGCTGTTGAATGTTCTTGGACAGGAGAGTATCGACATTGTGGCCGGTCAGGCCATATGGAGCAGGTTTGTCATCAAAATCCCTTTAGCATCATCAAGTGGGAACTAGTATCTGCGCCATCATTAAACGCTTCGCCTCGGGCATCAGTCCAGATGTTGGTGGCTGCCCTTGCGCCACAGCCTCCTCTTTCCTGGGTGCCACCTACCAGTTATTATTGGCACCCAGCATCGACCGCTCTATTTTAGCACGCCGCATCGTCTCTATTTCTGATGCTGCCACAATAGAGTGTAGGGGCTCTTACTACCCTGACGCCACCTAGTGTCTACGTGTTGCCTGTCGCTGAGGGCGTGGGTCAACCTGACGTGGTGATAGGTACCATGTTAGTGGATTTGTATAATCCTCTTGTTCTTTTTGACTCTAGTGCTACTTATTCTTTTGTGCTCTGCAAGTTTGCTAAAAAGGCAAAGTTGAGCGTTCAACATATTTCTCAGTCGGTTATAGTCACTTCTCTAGGTTATCATTGCTATAGCTCCACGGGGTGTCCTGGTTGCATGGTTTCAATAGATGGTGAGGATTTTTTTTGCCAACCTAATGGTTATTTAGATAGAGCCTTTTGATGCTATCCTGGGTATGGATTGGTTGCATCGCTACCGGGCCATGATTTTATGCTTCTGAAAGACAGTCACTTTGCAAGCTCCTTTCGGGGAGGATATAATTTTTCAAGGGAATGCACCTCTGTGTTCTCTCTTTGTGTTGGCCAGCCATTCCTAGGCCAACGAACATTGAAGTCTACATTGCTTCTAGCAATTGTAGAAAAGCCGAGCGTGCAACTCCTGAGCACGTCTAGTCGTAAATCCTGAGCAGGTACTGCAACTCCTTGTTCCTCCGGCCCAGCCAGATGGTCAAGATTGATTTTGACCACCTGAAGAGTAGTCTCCTTCTCGATTATAGGTTTTGCTGTTGCAGCAGTCTTCTTCGTAAAAGATACAAAAATCTTCTAGTTCTTCTTTTCAAATTGCTTAATAAAGCCTTGAAAAGCACCAACTGAGAAAGTTTTGTCATCATAATAGTAATGTACATTGATCTTAGGAGCCGGTTGCGCAAGTACAACTGCCCCTATCTCTTCTGCAGCAGCTGTGTCTGTAAAGAACTACTCAATGGGGGCAGACGGAGGAGGAAAGGGAGGAGCAACACTTGAACTCTCACCCTACTGGTCGATAGCTTTTGAGAGCCGACGCCTCTTAGTCGAAGGAGTTTTAATCTCCTCCGTCTCTTTTCCAATTACCATCAATTCAACTTCTTGGTCATCTTGACAGTTTTCTGTGCGGACTTTCTACAATAGGGAAGAAGACTAAGTACTCGTTGATTATGACTATGAAATCCTAAAGATAAGATCGAACTTTGATTACCTTTAGGTGTCCTTCTCTTTCCTCAATAGATACATCCACCAAGATGCGAGGAGCCTCCACATCGAGTGTTGGAGCCTTCTCATAGATAGGTTTGACTCGGTGTTAATCTCTCTTAAAGCAAGATCTTCATGGACAGATAAAGTGTTGGTAAACAAAACTCAAAATTTAGAATCTAACTAAGAGAATGAGTTTGTATGTTACTTACCATCCTTGTAGTCTCTGGTCTTACCTTGGATCGCAAACCCCAAGTTTGTGTATGAAGAGCTAATCTAATTGTATTAGTTTCTATAATGGATTTCTTATGTGGAATACTAATGGATAGGGCCTCATTGCTAAGTGCTACAAGATCTAGTGCACTGGAACTCGTGGTTATGGACCCGAATCCTTTAGTATGGAACATTGTCTTTTCCAAGTAAAAACCCCTAGTATATGAAAGAATGAAAAGGTGCTTTCGTTCTTGTGGAATAAGAAGCCCTCGTACCTTAATGAAAGGAAAATAGGAATTTTTCGTTAGGTATTTGACCAAATAGGATCGTCCAGTTCTTATAGAACCTATCATATCCTTGTCCCCCGAGTACATCCACATTAGATGTGCTTGTTTCTTCAGAGGGATGATACGATGAGTGATGAAGTCCTTCATCACATGCCAACTAGTGAGCCCCTTTTCCCTTAGTTCCTCGATGGCTTGGATGTAGGGGCTATCTGAGTAAGGTCTTTGCGGACTGAATTCCAGGAAGAATTTCTCTTTGCAGCCTTCCCCACAAAGGAAAGATTGTCTTTGTTGGTTGTCTTCCAATAAAACCACTTTTCTTCTAGTTTGGCCATGAGGACCGAGTAATCATCTGGATGTATTCTTCTGCCTTGCCGTCATGGAGCTTCAGACCATAACTCCTGGCAACCCCGGCTTGTCTGCTCATTTTGTAGTAATACCGAAAGAGCTCCAAATCAGGAGGAATCCCCAGATAGGCTTTGCATAGGTACACAAACACACTTAACATTATGATCAAATTGGGAACTAGGTTCATCAATTCCATCCTAAAGTACTCGAGTATGACTGTGACAAAGGGGTGAGCAGGAAGTCGAAGTCTGCACTCACAACATACTTGGAAAACAGAGATTTGCCCAATCTCCCCCGATGGCCAATGTTGTCCGGTGGCTTCAGTCCACTTCACATATTTTCTTGAAGGGATCTTGTTAGCTTTGACCAAGGCTTTCATCTTCATGACATCCATCTCTGACACTGGCCAATTGGAAGAAGACTTCATCATTTTTCTTAAGTGATTGGTTTGGATTTAGAAGAAATTGGGAGAAGAAGGCTTGGTCAACGGTGGAAAACTCGAACAAGATTGGAGCAGAAGGGGAAAGTAAGAAGCCCAAAAGATTACCCTATGGTAAGTTTTTATAACAGTACGAGTCACTTACCAATCTCGAGAGCCCAACGGTTACTACCTCTTCGGGAATTACATCAAACGAACAGATCGGTGAGAGTCAATTGGGATTCTAAAATTCCTTTGTTCGAAACCAAAGTGTCTTTACAACTCAAGCGAAATTACCTTTTTTTTGACCAAATTCACTTCTGGTCGAATTAGATCAAAAAGACTATTTTCGATCTTCGTTCGTCTACGACCACTCTTTCTCAAGTAAGTTATTTTCACTTAAAGTTAGGGGGATATATGATGAGGATATGACAATCCTCAAATTGTTATTTATCTATAAATGATATTGTTACGTCATTATACTCCATGAGTATACCCCTTATCTATAAGGGAGAGGTTTCACAAGGTAGTGGTAAGCTCTTCTATGATAACTCCTTAGTCGTAAGCTCTTCTACAACAACTTCTTAGTTGTAAGCTCCTCTACGACTACTCTTTGATCGTAAGCCTTTTTTATGACCACCTCATAGTCGTAAGTTCTCCTACGACTATGACATAGTCGTCTGTTATCCTATGACCACCTAGTGGTCGTAGATCCTCCTACGACTAAGATAAACTTCGATTGACCTATCTATGACAACCCACAGCACTGTGGGCCTGTCTGACGAGGCAGTTAGCGCGTGTATTTATTCACTAGAATAAATGTGCATAACTTCTCTCTAACAGAAACCTCCGCACGATGAATGAGATATCATGTCTCTAATAACTCTCGTCGGACAGTTATCATTCGAAATGTTAAGGCGTCTCCTGGCAAGGAAAAATGGCTGCCGCCTTGCAAGCTGTATAAAGGTGTACGTCAGGGAAGAGAGGAGGACGAACCCGAGGAGAGACCCGAGGGAGAATAGAAGTAGAGCAAGATATTCCGCATTACTTTCTCCATGGTAATCAGTTCATTGGGCAATAGCCATATAGGAGTAGAGTTGTTATTCTATTAGGAAAAGGCCTAAACCTGTATAAAAATCCATGTGTCTTTTCTTTGTGTGATCATAGCCAGGACTTCAAGAGTTCCCCCTGATGAAGACATCCTTTCCATAGATACAACTGTGCCAACTCCACAACAAACTCAACAAACTGAAACTATGATACAAGGACCAATGACTAGAGCGCGAGCACGTCAACTTAACCATCAGGTGAATGCGTTCCTAAGTTTGCATACAAATATTTCAAAGAATGGCATACTACTTAATTTTTGTGATGATTTAATTGTCCTTAGGAACCATGGGGAAGAACCACACGAGCTCAAGTGTAGAAGTGGAACCGTCAAGCGCAATCCAAGTCCTATTCGCGAGTTCGATTCAGATTCGGCCTTTGTAACAGCGTCTACTTCAAACGGCCATAACTTTTGATCCAGAAGGCTTCTCGGGGTCCATGAGTACTCGTTGGAAATATCTTGGAGTCTACTTTCAGATGGATCTGGTCTCACCTCCAAACTCCATCCGAGCCGATCATAAACTGTAAAACAAGTTACGTCACTTTTTCAGTCCGAGTCAAAGTAGACCTTGGGCCTTGTATCACCACTTAGTTTATTTGGGCCAGCCATACTGTTCACGTGAACAGTAATCCATGAATAGTACCGTACCCTTTTCCTTAGATAAGTGTGGCTTCCCCCTCTCCTATTTAAGGAGGTCGCACCCCTTTTAGTTTTCCTCGGATTATTCTTAAGAGATTGTTCTGCTTAGCAGTTTCACCGCATGTTCGGTTGAGAAACCCCAACTTGTGAACTTAATCTTTATTCACAATACAATTTCAGATTGCATCTTGAACTCTCTTGCTTGTGTTCTCGATTCGCTTAAGAATTTCAGATTGCATCTTGGCGAGGTCAACCGTGTTCGGCACGGTTGATAACCAACGGAGCAGTGGTGTAGTGATTGCGAGGGGTTCGATCTGTTTTGGTCGGAGCCTTTGGATCATAAACGTCGAGATCTCCACAATCGACTTATCAGTACCTTTTGGAAGATCGGGCCATCGTCACATTACCCCCAAACCCAAATAAATCATACGTAAGATCGATACTAAAATAACAACAGACCCAATATGACATTAGCTATTGTCTAAACCAAATCCTAAAGGCTACAAAAGTGAGGATATCAAATTTTCAAGGAGGTTCAATGCATATGAGCGGTTATAATTATCGTTACCCACAGTATAGCAATATTAATAGAACATACGCCCATGCATAATAGATTTTACAAACAAATACAATAATTGAAATATTAGGAGCAACATAGTCAAAGGGGGTACTTGCCTTGCTCTTGTTGCTCAGAGAATGATTCAAACGTGTTCTCAAAATTTTCCGGCGCGATGGTGTCTATTCGATAAAATTTAGATAAATACAAATAAGAAACAAATGAATTTAAACATAGACAAAGCTTAAATATTTTTGCATATTTAGATAGAGAATACTTTTATAAAAAATTATAGACAAAAACCACCAAATTTGGAGTGCGTATGCAAAAGTTATAAGCGTTTGAATTTGGCTTGGTTTGAAAAACCTTGAAAAAGAAAAGTGCACTGTTTGGCCAAGGGCCCATTGTCATATTTTCTTTGCATTTTACAAATTTCCAATAACCTTGCTTACAGATGGGCCCTTACTGTCATATACACACATTGAAATGTGTCACAACTTAACCTTACAAGTAGGGTCCACTTGTCATCTAAAGGAACTTCACCTTCTTCCTTTGCTCTGTTAGTTGTGGAGGAGAAACTAGACAGCTACCATTAGAGGCTTTGGTGAGCTTGGCCAATGATAGGAGAAGGCTGGGGAAGCAGCGAGAACTAAAAAATGGGTTACTTGGTAGACTACGGTTCCAACGGTGGTGACGGCACGCTTGGCAGTGGCTCACAATGGTGGAGGACGAAGGCCAGATGGGACAAACATGGCATGGCTTGCCAGAGGGGAAACAGAGGAAAAGGAGGGGTATGTGAGCATCCATGGGCCAAGGGGAACTAGAACTCATCGCACCAGTCCATGGTGGCAGGGGGTGGCTAGAGTGGGTTGTCCATGGAGCTCCGGTGGTGGCAATGGTGGGCGCAAGTGGAGGGAACTCGTTGGTGGATAAAGCTTCAAGCCAATCCTCGGTGAATAGAGGAGTCCACGGAGTAGCTCTAGCAACAAGGAATTTAGGAGAGATGCATTGTGTGAAGGATGGCAATGGCAACAATGTTCTTGGCCAGTTTTGGCTGGAGTCGGGGAAGAAGTCACGTTCCTAGGGACACGCTGCACAAAATCCAAAAACATAGGGCTTTTGATCCTTAAGGCTAAGAATACAATATGATGCAAACGTCTCGACCAAAAACTCACCAATAGAGCAGGAACGGTGATGTCTTCGCAGTGGCTGTAGCAGGCGCGCTCGTCAGCGTCGAGAAAGATATGTGCGTTCCGACCAAGATAGTGGAGCCCTTGAGCTAAAATTTGAGCAGAATGCAGAGGAGAGGATGGCACACAAAGTGATGTGGTTAGTTGCTTAAATAGGGTAGGGAAACCTGGGGAACGAAGGGTAGAAATAGGGGATGGGCAGCAAGAAGACTGCAGGCAGCGGCGTCAGCTTTGCTGGTCTTGGACATGATGGGACGAACTGGGCGACAAAGGGATGATGAAGGGGTTTAGAGCCTCGGGTAGGGCGCTCAAGGAGGGGTCAGAGTTTAGCTTTTGCAGGAGCTACTGTTGCTTGGCGTTGCTTGTTGTCGGCTACCATGGAGAATCTGGAGGTGGAAGAATCCCCTGCGACTGAGCCCCACACGACAGTGAGAGGAAGAAAGGGGTAAGGTGGCCGAGAGTTTAGAAAATTTTTAGACATGTCAGATGAGCTCTAAAAATTATTAATCTTTTTGTGAATGCTCTTGACAGTGTAAATTATTAGGTAAATTTTTCAGAATTTTATCGGCTCGGGATTGTCCTAAAAAATCTTTGAATGTCTCTGTTTTAGTTAAACAACACTATTTTGATTTGAATAAATTCAAGAACATGCTCAAAAATATTCAAATCTTTATTTCCAGTACCAAGAATATATTTATGAGTTTTTGAGATGATTTCTACTATGAATTCTCCAAGGTCATTTTAGGATCATCTTTTCAGATTTGATTTTGAATTCAATTTGAATTACATCTAATGCACACTTCTTTTCCAAAAGTTTTATGTTTGCAAATTATTTTTCAAAAGAAACTCCAATACAAGACAACAAAATTAAATGCATGCAAAAATTTTTAAGTTTCCCTCATTTTTTCATTCCCTAGAATTTTGGGATGTTACAATCAGTTGGCACTCGAAGAGTTTGCCTACAACAACAGCTACCATTCCAGTGTTCGGGCAGCATCATTTGATGTTTTGTATGGACATAAGTTTAGATCACCACTTTGTTGGGATGTCGTGGGCGAGAAGGTAGTTCTTAGTTCGGATTAGGTCTAGCGGATAGTGGAATGAGAAACAGAGATTAGACAGAATCTGCTAGCCGCCCAGAGTAGGCAGAAAAGCTATGCGGATGTGAGAGTGTGTCAGACCCGGATTTTTCAATCCAGAATCTGCTGTGCCTTACCGCATTATTCCCTGGATCAGTAGATAATGCACACAGATACATTGCTGAATCATTTCATACATCGCTGAATTCACAACAAGCCATAATATTATTACATAGCATAGGTGAAGTTAGGCCTTCACAAAGGCGCAGTTGTTACAGTAGGGCCAGGCAGGCCAAATATTTACATTACAAAAGTCCAACAGCGGAAGTGATACAAAGTAGGCCTTTAAACCACAAGCAAAGACTGAGGGCAAAAGTGGCCATACAAATATTACTAGGGCTCTAGTAATATCTGGATGAAGCCACACCTTAGTCTAGATGCCTAAGGTTCTAAGCGCGGATTATTCGTCTTAATTCTTGGCGTGGTCTCCTCCATCTGTAGCAGGTGCTTCCTCGTAGGCATAAGGATCTTGAGCTCCTGAATCTGGATTTATTTCTATCGAAACAGAGACCATCCACCATTACATGGTCTCTGCTCCTCGTACCATGCCTTCAGCATATAGCCGCTTACATTACCACTGGGATGACACCCAGGACAACTCAAACAAGGGCCTTTCTCTGCCCTCCACTTTTCCATTTCCACCCCCAAAGTTTTCGAAACAGAAATATATCCAGTTAAGTTCCCATGTTCGCCCTTGACCATGGGCACAGCTATTCGAATAGTTTTGACTCTGCAGAGTGTGTACACTTTACCCACATGAGATAGATCTGCTCATTGCCCCACACGATTCCTTAGCCATGTGGTTGAGTAGACTATCACATGGCTTTTACAATGTATTTTCCTAGCAGAGTTACGACCGCTAAGGTTTCCACTTCCTCCGGGTACGACCACCCTTCCAGAAGCCCCCTCTTGCGCCATCACGTCGGAGGATGTGGCCATCCTCTACCCGCCCGTGTTCACACCGACGCAACTCTTACTAAGTCAATGCAAATTAGTTAGCCCTGCCTACACGTTGCCAGCATGTGGTTGTACTTGTTATACCGTGGGAGGTCATCACAAGATTCAGTCCTTAATTATCACCTGGGCGGTTCTTCCATGATCCCCTTGTGCTATCACGGCACCACTTTATCACAAATATGTGCTATCACGGCACCATTCCACACTCATACCCTCCAACCACCCGCCCAGATAATTAAGCATGTAGGATTTTTAGGGACAGAAAGTATTCATACCAACATATACCAGTCATCATCACAATGACTGCCCAACAAAATTCTCACATGTTTGAAAGTGATGCCTGGGGCGTTCTCACGCCCATGAATATCTAAGCAGCTCTAAGCATGACATATAGTTACAGACTTATTTTCAAAAGCGTTGTAACATTATTACTTTTACTAGGGCGACAAGAATCACTTAGTCAAGCAAATCGTACAGGATGTTGTTGGTGATATGCCCTAGAGGCAACATGGAGATGTTGAATATATCACATACTATGTTTATGATACATTCTTTGTTCCTTGAAATAGACATTATCATTATTGATCAATGAGTATGTGACTTATTCATGAGACTCTTAATGCCAAAATGTTGCTATTTCTAAATGATCCATGATTATATTTCATATGAGGAACAAATATGATTCAAAGATCGACATATGTATTGATTGATGATCATGTCTCATGGATCATGGTATGGAATACCAAATCAATAATATGGACATGTGTTAGTGAACATATGTTGGATAGACCCACCATGAGACACCGAGAGATTCCATGTGTCATCGGTTGGTCTCAAGTAGTGTTTATGTGGAATCCTTAGACTTGAGATCATCATGGTTCCCAGCGTGCGTAGTAGCTTATTTTGGGACTACTAAACACTACTCCGTGGCGGGTAGTCATAAAAGTAGTCTTTGGGTTTGCCATGAAACATGTAGTGGGATGTGAATGATCAAGATAGAATTTGCCCCTCCTTATGGGAGAGATATCTCGGGCCCCTCGATGTAATGGATTATGAAAGTGCATGGCCATGCCAAGGTGATTGAGGAGTCAATCACGAGTTTATAATCCATCACGGAATCGAGAGAGTGATTGAGCTATTAAGAGGATGACACAGGTCTCGCCTTGAGCTTAATCTATATTGTGAGGCAAAGGATTAGTACATGAGAACATTACTGAGTTCGGTAGATATGATCTTTACGTATACTTTGGGGTTAATATGTCTTACTAGAGGCCGCTATTAATGGGGTGACCGGAAGGTGTTTACGGTCGCGACCAAATATCGTGAACCTCTGGTCGCACACTTAACGGGTTGGAACACTAATTCGAATGTGATTCGGATATGGGCTCAATTCGGATAGAGATCCGGATAGACTTCTATTGGGCCTCGGTCCACGAGGCCCAAGTGTGGAGGTCTATATATGGAGGCGAGGGTGAGAGGATGCATCGATAATCCCGAGCTAATCCTAGCCGCCACCTCGAGCCAAACCCTAGCCGCTCGTGAGTCTTTGGTACACTCGCGATTGGCGTTCCCACCCGGACGTGTGGATACCGGTGGAGGCGCGCTCGTTGCGGCGTTGATCGGCATCAACAACCTCTGATTGGATCGCTCGTGGTGTGGTTGATCGCGTGGAGGAGACAATCGGTTCGGGACGATCGACTACTTCCACTACTACTTGACGCGTGGTTGGATCGGCTTCTCCAACTCTTCTTCATTGCTGCTGGCGTCTAGTGGTAACGATGCATGATCCTCCTTAAGCATGATGTCCTTGTGTGCGCGGTAGAAAAATTTTGTTTTCTGCTTTCGTAGCCTACGCGCTATCCACTAGTGGTATCAGAGCCATCTTGCTTAGTTTGCGATCTGGATCAGCGCATATGTTGATATGCGGTTGTAGTAGATTGGATCTATTACAGACTAGATCAGTCGGTTCATGTGATGAATCGATGGTAGCACGGGTTGATGAGATCAATCGGTGAACAGGGGTTAGATGAGGCGCAGATCATATGACTACTAGTGCCCTAGAGATTGTCTCGGATCGGTATAAGGTTGTTATGCCGAATACTAGTAGGTTATGGATCTGATGGCCTCGGCCCAGTGGAAAAACTAGCGTCCTAGAGAATGTCTCGGATCGGCATAAGGTGGTTGTGCCGAATAGTTTTTCCATTGCGATTTCATAGATTGGATCTGTAAAAATCGTAGGGTGTTGGGTTCACATCGTTAGGTAGAATACGATTCTACGTCTAACTTGTTTTTCAGGGAATGATGTGAATAATATGGCCCTATATCTTATTGGAATGTATGAGATGTATGTGATGCATGTAACATTCGTTCATGGCCTGCGTGTCATGATTATTTCAGCTATTGTTAGCTGTCTATATTGTATTTAACGACCTGTGTGTCGACCTTAATGCTTGAATCTATCTTTGTAATCTTCAATTTCTAGCTATTATAGGTAGTAGCCTAGTTTTGAGGTTACAAGCTTTCATGCATGGTGGCCTAAAGGAGTGATGTGGAGGATGGAGATCGTCTACACCTACATGGAGATGGAGATCACCATTTTTTGGGCCATACTATTTCACAGTTAAATGTGTTTATCTGTGATGTTATCTATCTTATTTTTGTGCAATGATATATGTGATATGTTGCTTTAGTAGGATAGAATTCCTCATAAAATTAGGTGTTAATGCCCTTCCATATGTTGCACAAAAGATAATGATCACCGCATGGTAGGTCTACCAAAGTAGAGTGCCGTCGGTTATCATCATTATTTGGGGTAGATGTCGGACATCTACATGCGATAGCATTTGGTTTACTTAACAAGGTTATCAAAACAGTTTTGAACCTTGGGGCATAGGTTGGGGCCGGGACATATTGATGTCACCCAACAAACAAGAGTCACATAGGGATGTGATTAGCAAGGTGTTGCTTACCCATGTCACTAGTTTTCTAGCCGTGATGCCAAAGCTTACTAGGAATTAGTGAAATGAGGATCTTGACCCACTATGAAACTTAGAGGGAGTTTTGTTGCAAAACACATAGTGGGAGTCTTTTGTTAAATAGTTTAATAAAAGATGAACATAAACATAGTGCTAAACTTTGCATATTCTTTGTTGTAGATCATGTCAACTAATGCCGCATCCAGTTCTTTTAATTTGCGATCTATTCTTGAGAAAGAAAAACTCAATGGAGCGAACTTTTGGATTGGTATCGCAACTTGAGAATTGTTCTCAAACAAGAGCGCAAGGAGTATGTCCTTGAATCTCCTTATCCCGATGACTTGCACGATAATGCTACCGTATAGTGCTGCGGAAAGCTTATGAGAATCAAGCGAATGATTACCTTGATGTGAGTGTCTCATGCTTGCCACAATGTCCTCTGAGCTTGGATGCAATATGAGAACACAGATGCCTACAATATCATTGTGGGGTTGCGTGGTATGTTTGAGAACCAAGCAAGGTGAGAGGTTCAACACTTCAACGTCCTTGTTTGCGTGCGAGCTTGCGAAGGGAATCCGTCGACCTTATGTGATTAAGATGATTGGCTACATTGAGAGTCGGAAAAGCTTAGTTTTCCTTTAGCCAAGAGTTGGCTCGATGTGATTCTTGATCGCTCCCTCGAGCTTTGAGCCATTCATTCGAACTATCACATGAACAACATGGACAAGACCTTGGTGAGTTGCATGGGATGCTAAAATCACCGAGGAAAGCATTAAGAAAAGCACCATCATGTGATGATCATGCGAGAAAGGCAAGGGCAAGCCCTATGTCAAGAAAAGCGCGGTCAAAGAAAGTTAGCTCTCGATGAGATCGCGAGCAGTTCTAAGGCCAAGCAAGACAAGAAGGGCGCTGCTCCTGATGCAGAATGTTACTACTGTAAGCAATCGGGACATTGGATAAGGGCGCCCAAAGTACTTGGAGGATCTTGAGAAAAGAAGGAAGTCGACTTCCGCTCCGGTATAAATGTTATAGAAATCAATCTTGCTACTTCATCTCCGATTCTTGGGTATTTGATACCGGATCGGTTGCTCACATTTGCAAATCGTTGCGGGGCTAAGAAGAAGTAGAAGTTTGAGGAGGAGCGAAGTGGATCTTGGCGTTGGCAATGGAGCAAAAGTTCTTTGCGGTGGTGTTGGCACCATGCCATTGTCTTTACCTTCGTGATTAGTTTTGGAATTGAATAATTGTTATTGTGTTCCATCTCTTTCCAAGAACATTATTTCTGCTTCATGTTTGCAAGCAGAAGGTTATGACTTTAGATCTGTGAACAATGGTTGTTCTCTTTATTTCAAAGATATGTTCTATTGTCACACTCCATTGGTGAATGGGTTACATGTTCTTACTCTTGAAGAGTCACGGTCTATAACATTAATGCAAAGAGGCAACGATCGAATGATTTGAATCCACGTTTATTTGGCTTTGTCGCTTAGGTCACATAAATGAGAACGCGTGGAGAAGCTCCATAGAGATGGTATTCGCACTCATTTGATTTTGAATCATTTGAGACATACGAATCTTGTTTACTTGGCAAGATGACAAAAGCACCTTTCACGGTCAAGGTGAGCGGGCAAGTGACTTATTGGCACTCGTACATTCGATGTATGTGGACCAATGAGCTCAATAGCCGAGGTGGTTTTCGATGCTTCATAACTTTCTCGATGACTTTAGTAGATATGGGTATATCTACGATGAAGCATAAGTCGAATACTTTGAAAAGTTCAAAGAATTCCAAAATGAAGTGCAAAATCATTTAGGCAAGACAATCAAGTTTCTACGATCCGATCGTGGAGGCGAGTATTTGAGCCATGAGTTTGGCAATCATCGAAGGATTGTGGAATTGTTCCACAATTGACTCCGCCAGAACACCTCAATGGAATGGGGTATCTGAGCGAGAAATCGCACCTTATTAGATATGGTGCGCTCCATGATGAGCCACGGTGATCTTCCGTTGTCTTTTTGAAGTGCGCTCTTGAAGCAGCCGCTTTCACACTAAACAAGGTTCCATCAAAATCGTGAGAAAAGACACCATATGAGATGTGGACGGGACAACGTCCTAGCTTGTCTTTTCTTAAGATTTGGGGATGTGAGGCTTATGTAAAACGTTTACAATCGATAAGCTCGGTCCTAAATCGATAAATGCTTCTTTATCGGGTATCCTAAGGAAACAAAGGATATTACTTCTATAATCAAGAAGAAGGCAAAGTGTTTGTCGCTTGGCATGGTGTCTTCTTAGAGAAAGAGTTTCTCTCAAGAAGGGATAGTGGGAGCATGGTGCAACTTGAAGAAATTCGAGAAACACCGAAAGCGTTTCACTCCTCTGAACCACAACATGATGAACAAGCTGTTGAAGAACTGTTGTGGATACACCGCACCACGTAGGTCGAGAGGTCACGTCGTGCACCGAGAGGTACATGTTCTTGACTACTCAACAACGGGACATATTGTTGTTAGACAACGATGAGCCTAAGACCTATGAAGAAGCGATGGTGGGACCGGACTACGAGAAATGGCTTGAAGCCATGATATCGAAATTGAATCCATGCACGATAATCAAGTTTGGAACTTGGTTGATCCACCGATGGTGTTAAAACCATTGAGTGCAAATGTGTTTTCAAGAAAAAGATAGACATAGATGGAAATGTTCACATCTATAAAGCGCGATTGGTGGCCAAAGGTTTCAAACAAATTCAAGGTGTTGATTATGATGAAACTTTTTCGCCCGTCGCAATGCTAAAGTCTATTCGGATCATTCTAGCGATTCTTGCTTATTTCGACTATGAAATATGGCAAATGGATATCAAAACAGCTTTCCTTAATGGAAATCTGAGTGAGGATGTGTACATGACACAACCCACGGGTTTTGTCGATCCGCAATCGGTGGAAAGATATGCAAGTCGCAAAGATCCATTTATGGATTAAGCGAGACATCTCGGAGTTGGAACATTCGTTTTGATGAAGTAATCAAAGGGTTTGGTTTCATCAAGAACGAAGAAGAGCCTTGTGTTTACAAAAAGGCTAGTGGGAGCGCACTCGTGTTTCTGGTCTTATATGTGCATGACATATTATTGATCGGAAATGACATTCCTATGCTCGAATCTGTTAAATCTTCATTGAAAAATAGTTTCTCTATGAAAGACTTAGGAGGCGGCATATATTCGGGCATCAAGATCTATAGAGATAGATCAAAAAGGTGATTGGATTAAGCCAAGATACGTACATTGACAAGGTGTTGAAAAGGTTCAACATGCGAGATTCAAGAAAGGCTTCCTACCTATGTCACATGGTATAAATCTTAGCAAGAATCGGTGTCCTAGTACACCGATGAGTGGGATAAAATGAATGCGATTCCATATGCTTGACTATTGGATCCATTATGTATGCCATGCTTTGTACACGTCCGGATGTCTCGTATGCTTTAAGTGCTACAAGTAGATACTAGTCAGATCCAGGTGAAAGTCACTGGATTACCGTAAAGAACATCTTGAAGTACTTGAGAAGAACTAAAGATGTGTTCCTCGTCTATGGGGTGAGGAAGAGCTCGTTGTAAATGGTTACACCGATGCTAGCTTCCAATCGACAAAGATGATTTTAGATCGCAATCTGGATTTGTGTTACGCACGAATGGCGGTGCGGTGGTGGAAGAGTTCCAAGCAGGAGGCAGTTCTTGATTCTACAACGAAGCCGAGTACATAGCGGCTCAAGTCGCTAAAGAGGTCGTTTGGATCAAGAAATTTGTTTCGAGCTTGGTGTGATGGCTAGTGCCTCCACCCAATGGACCTCTACTGTGACAACAGTGGAGCCATTGCTCAAGCCAAGGAGCCTAGATCGCACCAGAAGTCCAAGCACATTCTACGGCGATTTCATCTCATCCGCGAGATTGTGGAGAGGCGATGTTAAGATATGCAAAGTACAAACGGTTTGAACATTGCGGATCCGTTAACAAAGCCGCTTCCCGACCAAAGCATGAGGCTCACACTAGGGCAATGGGTATTAGATACCTACATGGTTGACTCTAGTGCAAGTGGGAGGCATTGGTGATATGCCCTAGAGGCAACATGGAGATGTTGAATATATCACATACTATGTTTATGATACATTCTTTGTTCCTTGAAATAGACATTATCATTATTGATCAATGAGTATGTGACTTATTCATGAGACTCTTAATGCCAAAATGTTGCTATTTCTAAATGATCACTGATTATATTTCATATGAGGAACAAATATGATTCAAAGATCGACATATGTATTGATTGATGATCATGTCTCATGGATCATGGTATGGAGATACCAAATCAATAATATGGACATGTGTTAGTGAACATATGTTGGATAGACCCGCCATGAGACACTGCAGAGATTCCATGTGTCATCGGTTGGTCTCAAGTAGTGTTTATGTGGAATCCTTAGACTTGAGATCATCATGGTTCCCGCGTGCGTAGTAGCTTATTTTGGGACTACTAAACACTACTCCGTGGCGGGTAGTCATAAAAGTAGTCTTTGGGTTTGCCATGAAACATGTAGTGGGATGTGAATGATCAAGATAGAATTTGCCCCTCCTTATGGGAGAGATATCTCGGCCCCTCGATGTAATGGATTATGAAAGTGCATGGCCATGCCAAGGTGATTGAGGAGTCAATCACGGTATATAATCCATCACGGAATCGAGAGAGTGATTGAGCTATTAAGAGGATGACACGGTCTCGCCTTGAGCTTAATCTATATTGTGAGGCAAAGGATTAGTACATGAGAACATTACGAGTTCGTAGATATGATCTTTACGTATACTTTGGGGTTAATATGTCTTACTAGAGGCCGCTATTAACGGGGTGACCGAAAGGTGTTTCGGTCGCGACCAAATATCGTGAACCTCTGGTCGCACACTTAACGGGTTGGAACACTAATTCGAATGTGATTCGGATATGGGCTCAATTCGGATAGAGATCCGGATAGACTTCTATTGGGCCTCGGTCCACGAGGCCCAAGTGTGGAGGTCTATATATATGGAGGCGAGGGCGAGAGGATGCATCGATAATCCCGAGCTAATCCTAGCCGCCACCTCGAGCCAAACCCTAGCCGCTCATGAGTCTTTGGTACACTCGCGATCGGCGTTCCACCCGGGCGTGTGGATACCGGGGGAGGCGGCGCTCGTTGCGGCGTTGATCGGCATCAACAACCTCTGATTGGATCCGCTCGTGGTGTGGTTGATCGCGTGGAGGAGACAATCGGTTCGGGACGATCGACTACTTCCACTACTACTTGACGCGTGGTTGGATCGGCTTCTCCAACTCTTCTTCATTGCTACTGCGCTTCTAGTGGTAACGATGCATGATCCCTCCTTAAGCATGATGTCCTTGTGTGCGCGGTAGAAAAATTTTGTTTTCTGCTTTCGTAGCCTACGCGCTATCCATTAGATGTATACTATATCAAGTGAACATGGTCGTATATCTAAAATCTGAAATTAACATGCATAGCAACATAAATATAAGCATGCAATTTATAATACTTAAACCAAAATACTTTATCGAATACATAGGCTCAAAATGATCAAAGCATTGACTCGCCTTGGATGCAAAGGTCGGGATTCGGGGTGTTGGAGTCTACAGCAGCGGCAGCTTCCTCTTCTTGGGCCTCGAAAGCTACGTTTTATATGCGCGAAAATTTAGATAAAAACATCATCACAACAAGCAAATAACACAATAAAAATTTGAACAAGCTTCAAAAATATTGGTTCTGGTTCCATTAGGCAGCCCTTGATTTTAGATGAATTTAGAAATTGGTTTCATTAAATTTGGAGTTAAAATGAGCAAGTTATACATATTTGAATGCTTTCGGTTTAATTAAATCTCAAAATTAATAAATTACGACAGATGGGGCCCACCGTCGGTGATGGCGCTTCATGTGGCGCCGACACGTGGGGCTTGGTGTGATGGCTCACGCCCGCCCGCGTGGCCACGACAGCGGGGCACTGGTTGTCGTGGTCGGGCGCAAGCTCGATCGGCCGACAGTGGGGCCCACTTTGTCAGCGGAAATTAAAAAAGGCTCGACCTCGGCGCTGCGTGGCGGGGCTCGAGCAGCGTCTTGAGGGAACCGGGAAGAGGTGGCCGCTAGCCAGTAGGGCTAGCGATGCATCTCAACCATAAGGGGCGCATACCTCTTTGAGGTAGCGCGAGGGCGAGAGACGGCCGAGCCGAGGGAGGCGGCGCCGTCGCCGGCGAGGGAGGTCCGACGAGGCTCGGGAAGCGTCAAACGCGATCTTGAGCGGCGCGGCGGTGGTGGACGAGGAGGGCCGGGGATCACCGGAGGTGGGTCGGCGACGAGCGGCAGCGGCGGCTCGGGAGGCTCACGGTGCCGGCGAGCTATGGCCGACGAGGAGCTCGGGTGAGGCCGGCAATAGCTTGGCGACGAGCTGAAGATGGTGTGGGAGCAAGGAATCGAGCTCTCACAGCGAGGATCGGCGGAATTGCAGCGAGGGGCCGACGGCTGGAGTTGGGGAAGAAAGAAGCTCACCGGCGCTCGGGTGGCTTTGAGGCGGTTAGAGGTGGGGAAAATGACGAGGGTGCTGGGCGATCCTTGAGGTGACCCACAGGCTTTATAGCCGACCGGAGTGGGTTGGCCACGACGGACCCGGCGTGACACGGGCGGCGGTGCCTGCTGGCGGGGTGGCGGCGGCAACCACAGGCGGCGGAAGGGCGGCGGGGTTTGTGGGCGTCGTGGGAGTCTTTTCCCATTACACTGCCTCTGCGGGATCCCCGCAGCATGGTCGCCGCAGCCGGGAGGAGGGGGGTCCGGTGCTGTGGAGGAGGAGGAAGAAAGGAGGCGGCCAGCGACAGCGGGGCCCGCTTGTCGGCGAGAGAGCGCGGCGAAGGCGACCACGCGGGCGGCCGAGATGGCGCAAGGCGCAACGTGGCGCCATCGGGACCGAACACGCGTCGGTTCGAGGAGAGGTGGGCGGTTCGGGCGGCGTGGGCGGATCCGGTCCGTCCATGCGTCGGCCGAGGTGGGGATTGGATTTTTATTTTTGATTTTGAATTTCCAGAAATACTACAGGGCATAATACAACTCGAAAAAATATTAAATTACCACCAAAAATTCTAGAAAATTCACAGAAATTCCTAGAGGTATTCTTGGGTTTAAGAAAATCATTTCCCAACAAGGTGGTTATTACATTTAACATTCTCGGGCCCACAACTGACTTCTCTTCTTTTTCCTTTTTATTTTTCTCCTCTTTTCTTTTATAATTGGAGATATAATTACTTTGTGTAAAAATATGTATATATATACATATCTAAACTTTTCCTACCTATTTCCGAAATTTTACATCAAGCACTTAGGCCACCTTTACTCCTTAATTTAATTCTGTCTTTGGTTCTTTTGAAAAATCTATTTATGTTAACTTTTGAAGTTTTCTGTATGGATCATCTTTTCAGATTCGAATTCAAATTTAGAATTCTCTATTCTTTAAATAGGTGGGTTATTTATTTTTCCAAAGTTTTTCCGAAAAATATTTTCAAAAGCCCAACTCAACACAATGTATTACAGAATATCTCACAACATTTTGTTCTATAGTCCCTCTAAGTTTTTCAGGATGTTACAGAGTGCGAGAATTTGAATTCGAAGTGGGTGATAAGGTGCTCCTAAGAGTGTCTCCCACTAAAGGTATCGTGCGATTTGGTACCCAGGGAAGTTTAGGCTGAGGTACATTGGGCTATTTCTGATTCTAACATGAATTAGAAAGTTGAAATATCGCTTAGACATTCCTGAATCTATGCGAGGAGTACATGTGTTTCATGCTTCTATGTTGAGAAAGTACCTGAGGGATCCGGAGCATGAGATTGCACTGGAACTATTGACCATTAAGCAAGACCTCACTTTCGAGTCCTGGCCAGTTCGGATTTGGAGTAATCAAATAGGGTGATGAGGCACAAAATGATAAAGTATGTCAAAGTGCATTGGTAGCATCAGTCCGAGTGAGAAGTGACTTGGGAATTGGAGTCACGCATATGTGAGAAGTACCCAGAGTTGTTCTCTACAGGTACGAGTAAGAGTTATTTTTCATTCAACTCATTTCTTTTTATTTTTTCGTATAGATTATCGAGCGTCAGAATTCGGGGTCGGATTTCGCCGTCTCTTTCTCTTCCACCGTCAGCCGCCGCCTCACCTTTCGAGCCTCGTCGCCGTGTGCCGTCGATGGTCTCGCCGAGTTCGCCGGAGCCACTGTCTTCGTTTCGGTAGCCGTCAACCTTCGCCTCACTCCACCGTCATTCGCTGCCGTTCGCCACCGCTGGTGAGCACCCCGCCGCGTCTCCACTGCCCCGTCCAGTCGCCGATCGAATTGCGCCGAACCCCGCCGTCGCACAGTGACCCTCGCCACCGCGTGCTGCCTCGGTCCGCGTGTGTCGCCTCGGTCCACGCACCCGCACGCGTCAGCCCTCGCGCCCGTGCCGCTTCTCCTTCCCGTGCACCTGGTCTACATGAGCTGAGCCACTGACACGTAGGGCCGCATGTCAGGCCATGGACCCGTGAGCCAGTCGAGTCAGCACCGCCACACAAGCCGTCCTCGTCAGCCCTAGAGCCCAGTCAGCAGCCGCGTCAGCAAGTCCATCAGCGTGCACTGTTCTGTGAACCGAGTCCACCGTAGACTCTTTCCCATGAGCCATGTCTACAGCACAGTAGTTTTTCTAATTCTAGTTTAACGTACTAGGATTAAGAAGAACTAAGACTTTTCCAGGATTAAAAAAATTTAAATTAGCTAGCTAACTCGTGCAGGAAATTTAATTCGCTACAGTTTGTATCTGGCTACGGTGGTTTAGCCCCGATCGGTGGGCCCAGTTTTATACGACAGCCTTGTCATTACGACATCTTAGTAGAGTAGTACTATCAACCGGCGATTCCGGGATCGTCGTGCGCTCTGTAGGAAAATAACTGGCAAACAATGAATTGGACCAATATGATAATCACCGCAGAAGGTCCAACCAACGGGCAGAATCAAACTTTGCTGCTTTCTTAATCAGAATGCTTGATTTGTTAGTTGCCTTCGTGCTCATGTTAATGGAGATCTTGAATCCTTCTGACTTTGCCAGCAAGTGCAGTTCGAGTATTATACTCTTGCTTCGTTGCTCACATGAATTGTATTCTGAACTAACTCACCAATCATCACGTTTATGCTTGCCCTTCTTCTGAACATATTTTGGCGGAGTGTGGAGATGAAACTACTAAAAAGTTCCAACAAAGCATGTTACCTTAGTCAAAAATATATATGAAGATATTGTGACTAACGTTAGAACATGTGTTAGTGATACTAATGACTTTTCTATTAAGATAAAACTACACTAAGGGTCAGCGTTGAACCTATACATTTTTGCCCTTCTGATGGTTGGGGTCATGCAGGATATACAAGGAGACATTCCTTGCTGTATGCTTTTTGCTGATAATGTTGTGCTGGTTGATAAGAGTAGGATAGATATTGATAAGAAACTATAGTTGAAGGAAGACATTAGAATTGAAGGGTTTTAGACTTAGTAGGACAAAACTGAGTATATGAGGTGTGATTTTAACGGTTTCAGAGTAGATGATGGAGATGTTAGCCTGGACACACAAGTAGGGTCTAGGAAGGATATTTTTTAATATTTGGCATTGATACTATAGTGGGACGGTGAGATTGATGAAGACATGAGCTACATGATAAGAGCGGGGTGGGTGAAATGGCACCAAGCACCGGGTGTCCTGTGTGATAAAAAAGTCCATCAAAAGTTAAATGATAAGTTCTATCGGACAACGATCAGACCTGTGATGCTATACGGAGCGGGTTGAACGACTAAAAGACAACATATACAGAAGATGGATGTAGCAGAGATGAGAATGCTATGTGGATCTATGGTCACATAAGGCGGGATCAAACCCGCAATGATGATATATGTGACAGGGTGGGATAGCACCATTGAAGAGAAGTTTGTCCAACATCGTTTGAGATGGTTTGTACATCTTCAACGGATGTCTCCTGAAGCACCGGTAAGTAGTGGAATTTTAAGACGTATCGAAAACACAAAAAGAGACAGAGGTTGACCAAGACTGACATGAGAGGAAGCAGTTTTCAGAATGTTGATGTCTTAGAGTTAATTTTGCCTTGTATGTTTTATTACAAAGCTCTTGTTTCTTTAATCTTGATGCGATTTTATTTCAGTCTATTCTAATTTATTTAGGATAAATTTTTTTGTTATTGTTGCTGAATTTATTTAGGATAAAAGGTTTTGCTATTGTTGCTGCTACGGCGGATACACCGTACTACGTGCGCGTACGTAGTGGTGTCAGGCAGCAGGCAACGACATTGGTGATTGGTGCATGAAACGAATGCATATCGGGTGAAGTCAGCAGGCACTTAAAAAAGTTATCAACACATGTGGCGTGAACATAAACTTGCATAATTACCTTCACTTAATCCTGAATTCTCACATTTTCTTTGGAGTAATCAATGTTTTTGTCAAGTCTACAATGAAAGAGGCGTTACATGTATATACGAGTGTATAAGAGCTTGTTTATAACACGAGAATTTGCCGTGAAGTAACTAAGCTTAGAAATAAAAGGAACTCAAAGTGGTGAGGAACAAACGCAAATGGAAGTGAAGTAACTAAGCTTAGAAACAAGAAGAAACTCAAAGTGGTGAGGAACAAACGCAAATGGAAGTGAAGTAACTAAGCTTAGAAATAAAAGGATGGCCATCCATGGCCGTCGGGCTGCTCCTCGTAGTAGATGACTTTGCCGGCGAAGGGTGGCATCAGCCCGAGATGGTATGAGTTGCAGAAGCCGGCGCAGCAGGGCGGCGGCGGCTTGGGCGGGTCGGGCGTCTTGGGCGGGTCGGGCTTCTTCTCCTCCTCCTCCGGCCCGACGCTGACGATCTCCGCCGTGTACTTGGCCTTGCGCAGCGCGTTCGCCACGCACACCACATTCACCTCCCCCACCACCGTCAGCGTCTTCTTCTCCCCGTCCACCGCCATCGACTTGATCCCTAGTTCGTACGACCATTATTGCACTCGCTAGCACTCGCTACTTACAGAGCTCGCATTGCAACTAATTAAGCATATAACGTACCGGGGACCTTCGCGACGGTGCTCATGGCGACGGCCTTGCACCGTTCGCCGGTGATGTCCACCTTCAGCACAATCTTCTGCAAAGACCGAACCGTATGGATTGGTGTACGTGAGGTCGACGCGATACAGGATTACAGGAGAAATGCAGAATCAATTATATTACAGTTAGCAAGTAAAAGATGGTTTTAATTTGGACCTAATGCAATGGATGGATAGGGCAGAGGAGCCAGTTACCTTGGACATGGTGACGAAGGACACGAAGAAAGAGAAAGGCAGAGTCTTGTGTTCTTTACAGTTGAGCTCCTGAATTGTGTTTGTCTCATGACAGCTCAGTTATATCACTGTGAATCGACACGGCAAGCTGAGGATTATTTCTCTCGATCCTCTGGTTGTCTGGTTGAGCATATAATAGTGCAAAGGTCTAACAACTTATCGAACTCATTCAAGTATTCTGTGCCCACTAGAATACACATTTGGCTAATCCTACTGTTTGATTAAATTAGCATGAGAATTTTTAAGGAGTTTGATTAAAGAAGTACCGTGTTACAATCAAGAAAAATCATGTACTGTTGTTTGGACTGGAAATTACTTGTCTCAATCAGTCTCCTGACATTTTGATCTTTCTTCCAATCTTCAGTCTTGAGTAAAACTTTCCAGTTTGTTGAAAATGCCATGTAAAGAGGATTGCAGCTTCCGTCATTGTAAATGATTCAGAAGATATATCATGTATGTGCATTATCCTTTACTTTCTCTTTCGAAGAATTCAAATGCATGCTTGACTATTTGTTTCAACTTGCAAGAATGTGGATGCATGCACGTCCTCCGAGCTCATCAAAGGTGCATCCTTTCTAGAATGTTAACAAAAGGCTTTTGCTGACATAAACCATGTAGTGATATGGATCAATAAGCTCTTTTTTATGATGATAGTATTTTCCAAAACTAGATTATTAACAAGGATCAGTTTTTTCCCTCTGAACTAATTAAAGAACCATTTCGTAGGTGCGTCGTGTTGGGTGGAAGACTTGAAAAGAGCAGCCTTGACTACGGCATATACTTACATTTTGGTTGTTGCACAACAGAATTTTTAAAGCGGCATAAGGGCTCACGCAAAGCTCATGGATGTTGGAGCGAGGGCCAAGGCGTGAAACCCTTGCCGCCACCCCCCTGACCATTTCCACAATTTTGGCGGTGATTGTTAGAGAAGTTGTTGCTGTCGTACCCAGTGCCACGGTTGAAGTCGCTGGTACGAGTCTTGTTGGTGCCGCCACCCCTAGAGGCACCGCCGCTACTAGAGAAGGTGATGAAGGCCGAGGCTTGTGAAACCTCAGAAGCTTTCTTCAGTTCCTCGAGTATGAGAGCAGAATGAGTCTCCAAGAATGTGGGAAATGGTCTCTACATGGGCAAAAGTGTAGCATGAAGGCGTACCGTTCGTTTAGTCAGTTGTGGGTGTTGAGGACAAGAATTTTGTGGCTAATTAGTTGATCAACAGCACCGAGGGCATCAGCCAGGGTTTTCTACTTGCAACAGTAATCCGAGATGGACATATCACCCTAGACGAGACTGCGAAACTCCCTTTCCAAATAAATGGCACGAGTCTCAACGTTGTCTCGGAATAAGCCCTCGATGTTTGTCCAGACAACACAGGCGGTGGTGTTTGAAGCCTGGATATGGATCTGTAAATCCATGAGAGGACGAGAGTGTCGAGGCGATTCCACTGTGCGTCGGAGGAAGAAATAGTAGCATCCTTGACGTGGTCGTCGAGTGCATATTTAAATATGGCAACCTCGAAGAGGCCTTGCCATTGGGAGTAGTTAGCAGCCTGGAGATCAAGAGTGATCAGAACCAGGATCTTCATGCTAGCCACAACAATAGCTTGCGCCTAGAGGGCGGCCTTAACAGCGGCGTCGCGAGTCCATCGTCAGAGTTGCTCATAGCAAGATGAGAGGAAAAAGAGTAGTGGGTGAGAGAAAAAGTTGCTCAGAGAGAATGCTCTGATATCACAAAGGCTCGTAGAAATGAAGTGCTTGGCTAATTCATTGATACACCAGAGGTGCATATAGGGTCTGTTCATTTTGGCTGAGGCTTATGGCTTTTGGCTGTGGCTTGTAGCTTTTGGGCTGTTCGTGTAAGAGATTACAGAGTAACAGAAACTTACGTGTGGTTTTTGCAGATATAAATGAAGTCGATGCAGAATGTACTATAATTAACTAGTAGACCCCATCTTATAAAGACACTCTGTTTAAAAACTAGTTACTATAGAAAAGTCAAAAGCTAAAAAATAACATAGCTATATTACAATAGTGTCATGCAAAACTAGCCAAAAACTAATGAGAAAACAAATCTACTAGCATGTAGACTGGAAAACGAGGCGTCGGTCTTCGATGCATGCATGGCTGGCTGCGAGGCGTCCATTGTAGGCTAACAAAAAGAACCCGCCCATTAATATATATTGCCTCTTATGTCCCACTCCCAATTCTCTAGCAGGTTTGGGTATGTTTTTAGGCCTAACATGTGACGCTCCGACATTAGCGGGACAAGAACTTCTGCTCTAAGCTTTGATGTAGATGTTGCCTAGATTCAGCCGGATCACACTTAGCGTCCAACTGTCCACAAATCTGCCCTCTCGTTTTCCAGCTTCTGCTGCCAACCCCAGAACCTGTGGTGTTAGATGTATATGTAATCAAAACTGAGTTGAAATTTGTCTCTAGGTTGTTTTGAGCTATGACCTTTTAGTTTATAATTTTTGAATTCTAACTTCATGAGATAGATTACGAAAAGAAAAACAGTTGCATTTGATTTTAGTTTATAATTTTTGAATTCTAACTTCACGAGATAGATTACGAAAAGAAAAACAGTTGCATTTGATTTTAGTTAGTGTAGTTAAAGTTAGTATAGTGTATACTACAATTGATTTATAGATCTTAGCCACTTTGTTTGAAAGTTTATTACTATAACAAAGTACAAAAGATAAATGTCGAACCCAGATGTATATGTAATCAAAACTGAGTAGGAATTTGTCACCGCTGTGGTCTAGTAGGGTCTCTGCTATTGTTATTGTGGTATCTTGCTGGCAACTCCGTGTTCCGAACCACCATTGGCGATGATGCCACATGGTAACAGCCGCACAAGGTTAAATATCTCTTTAGTTGGAAAGGATTTTTTTGTTTAAAATCTTTGCTAAGAAAATTATTAGACATTATGGTTAGATCTAGAATATTTGTAATGATGAATAATTGACAATATTACTATCAATGTTATTTGAGGCATGTGGTATGTGTGAACTTATGTTGGTTAAGTTGAAAAGAATTTGTACTGGAAAAAGATATTGTTTGACTTTTGCATATGCAGGATAACTCGAAAGCGATTGTGGTCTATGGTAAAGACTGAGAGATGTCTTGGTACAAAGTCATGGTCCAGAGGGTCAAGAATACTAAAAGAGATAGTCACGCTTGAGTTAGAGCATGTGGAGATCAAAGATAAATGATACGTGTTAGAACTACAGAGATGCGGTTCAGAGGCTACGACACATAACAAATTTGGAGTGTCCAAAATTAGGTAGTAACAAAAGTTGAAAAACACGTTATATAAGGGTTTCGGGGAAGCCATAAATCATAAGCTGAAAAGAACGAGGGCAACAGACTTTTCAATGCGGCTTATCGGTATTCAGTTTGGTCGCACAAGTGCTCGCGCTAGAGTCAAAAACGATCAGCTATAGCTATAAGCCATCAATCACAGCCGAAAAAATCTGCTCATTAATATTGCCTCTTATGTCCCTCTCCCAATTCTCTAGCAGGTTTGGGTATGTTTTAAGCCTATAATGTGACGCTCCGACATTAGCGGGACAATAACTTCAGCTCTAAGCTTTGATGTAGATGTTGCCTACATTCAGCCGGTTCACACTTAGCGTCCAATTGTCCTCTAGTTTTCCTGTTTCTGCTGCTAACCCCAGAAACTGCGGTGTTAGATATATATGAGATCAAAACTGAATTGGAATTTGCCTCTGCTGCGGTATCATCCTACTGGCAACTACGTGTTCTGAACCACCATTGTCGATGATGCCACATGCTAACAGCAGCATAAGGCGAGGCAGAAATCACAAATGAATATCTCTTTAATTGGAAAGTATTATTTTTTTGTTTGAAGCCTTTGCTAAGAAAATAATTCGAGTTTAACGTACTAGGATTAAGAAGAACTAATACTTTTCCAGGATTAATCTAAATTTGTGCTAGTATGACATATACTGTTCCTATGACGAAAGGTTGCAAAGCAAACCACAGCAGCTAGCATACCAGTCCACCTCTGTCACATTTACTTGTTTATCTGTATATAAACATTCCAAACCAACGAAATCCAGATAAATTAAAACGCCCTATTGCTTTGACGTATGGTTCGGCCAGTGAAGGAAAGGGGTCCACTGCCTACACGAAGGTTGAAGAAAAAAACAAGAAGGATGATTCATGTAAATGCTTTCCAATTTAGACCCCTTTGGAATACATGATTTTCACAAGAATTTTGTTCGAATCAGTTTAATTCCCGCAGAAAATGGAAATAAACTCCAGCGTTCTAAACAGGCCTAATTTGTACTAGTTGATAATACACGTGTTCTTAAATCCTGAACATAAAATTTAATTCGGTGGTTTAGCCCCGATCGGTGGGCCCAGTTTTATACGACAGCTTTGTCATTACGACATCTTAGTTAGTATAGTAGTGCGCTCTGTAGGAAAATAACTGGCAAACAATATGACAATCACTGCAGAAGGTCCAACCAACGGGCAGAATCAAGCTTTGCTGATTTCTTAATCAGAATGCTTGCTTTGTTAGTTGCCTTCGTGCTCATGTTAATGGAGATCTTGGATCCTTGGCTGACTTTGCCAGCAAGTGCAGTTCGAGTATTATACTCTTGCTTCGTTGCTCACATGAATTGTATTATGAACTAACTCACCAATCATCACGTTTATGCTTGCCCTTCTTCTGAACATATTTTTGCGCAGTGTGGATATGAAACTACTAAAAAGTTCCAACAAAGCATGTTACCTTAGTCAAAAATATATACCAAGATATTGTGACTAACGTTAGAACATGTGATAGTGATACTAATAACTTCCCTATTAAGATAAAACTACACCAAGGTTCAGCGTTGAGCCTATATATTTTTGCCCTTGTGATGGTTGAGGTCACATTGGGCATACAAGGAGACATTCCTTAGTGTATACTTTTCGCTGATGATGTTGTGCTGGTTGATGAGAATAGGATAGATGTTGATAAGAATCTAGAGTTGTGAAGGAAAACATTAGAATCGAAGGATTTTAGACTTAGCAGGACAAAACTGAGTATATGAGGTGTGATTTTAACGGTTTCATAGCAGATGATGGAGATGTTAGCCTGGACACACAAGTAGGGCCCAGGAAGGACATTTTTCAATATTTGGGATCGATTCTATAGTGGGATGGTGAGATTGATGAAAATGTGAGCCACGTAATAAGAACGGGGTAGGTGAAATGGCACCAAGCATTGGGTGTCATGTGTGATAAAAAAAAGTCCCTCAAAAGTTAAATGATAAGTTCTATTGGACAACAATCAGACCTGTGATGTTATATGGAGCGGGTTGAACGACTAAAAGACAACACATACAGAAGATGGATGTAGCAGAGATGGGAATGCTGTGGTGAATCTATTGTCACATAAGGCGGGATCGAACCCGCAATGATGATATATGTGATAGGGTGGGGTAGCACCAATTGAAGAGAAGGTTGTTCAACATCGCTTAAGATGGTTTGGACATCTCTAATGGATGTCTCCTGAGGCACCGGCACGTAGTGGAATTTTAAGATGTACCGAAAACACAAAAAGAGACAGAGGTCAACCAAGACTGACATGGGAGGAAGCAATTAAAAGAGACTTGATGGATTGAAATGTATACAAAGAATTAGTTTTCGATAGGAGCATATGAAAATTAGCGATCCACGTACCGGAATTAGTTTTAGGCTCTCTTCTTAGATGGCAGAATGCAGGCTTAGGGTTTTGCCTTGTATGTTTTGTTACAAGGCTTATGTATCTTTAATCTTGATGAGGTTTTATTCCTAGTCTATTCTAATTTTTTAGGATAAAATTTTTTGTTATTGTTACTGAATTTATTTGGGATAAAAGGTTTTGTTATGGTTACTGCTACGACGGATATGACGGTACACTACTATAGAAATATTATTAGTAGATGCCAAATCACAGACGGTTTGACAAAACCGTCTGTTGCCGACACTATCACAGACGATTTTAATTTGGACACCGTCTGTGTTGATGGCATTGGAAAAAATGAGTATCACAGACGGTTCTTACCGATGAACCGTCTGTGATACTTGAATATCACAGACGGTTTTTATTTAAAACCGTCTGTGATAATCTAGAATTATCACATATGGATTTTTATTAAAAACCGTCTGTGATAATCTCAAAATTATCACATATGGTTTTTTATTAAAAACCGTCTGTGATATTCATACTACATATTTATTCCGCCGCTCAGAACCGCATCCGTCTTCATTTTGATCCAGATCTAGCCGGTGCTGCACTCTGTCTTCATTTCGCTCAGAAGGCAAGCTAGGCGATTCCAGGACAGTTAATTTGGTGAGAGGAGGGAGAGATAGAGCTTTGAAGTTTCATACGTTCCTAGTTGCCCTAGATATGGTAAGTAATGAAATTTATTTTTCTTTGCATTACAATTTAGATCTTAGTTTTGGTGAGTATTATTGAAGATGGTTTGCATCTACTTGACCATACATGATCAGTTCTTGTCATGTGGGAGGCTAAATTTGTCAAAATTGTTGGTTATATACCTTCAGCGATCGCTGGGGAAATAGCTATTGTGTTTATAATATGAATAAGCTAGCAAAGCCTCAATGCATGTGGTATATATGTAGTAATAATTAATTAATTTAATTTTTAATACTAAATTGTTATATATATGCATAACGTAGTACCGAAGCTAGATGTATGCCGTGAACTGTGTGGGTGAAGAGTACATTAATGATGTGTCTAATTTTACAAGAGCTGCCAAGGAGGATATGTTGAATAAGGGGTTGAATATATATATTGTCCATGCGCTGACTACGAGAATTTAAAGATGTTTAAGAACCGAGAGCAGATTGAAGAACACTTGATTCGGAGGGGTTTCAAAAAGGGTTATACGTGTTGGACCAGTCATAGTGAAGTCAATGATATACCGTCGAATGACATCGCTGGTGAAGTGAATGATATGCCGCCGGATGACATCGCCGGTGAAGTGAATGATATGCCGCCAGATGATGTCGATTTTTGTTCGGATTTGGATAGGTTACACGATGACAATCTGGATCAGATGCTTCGCGATGTAAAAGAGAACTATGATGAGAGAGAGTATGTTAAATTCCGGGGCTTGATAGAGGACTCGGAGAAACCTTTATTCACGTGCTGCAGGTCAAAGTACACGAGGTTGTCGGCTGTGCTTGAACTGTTGAAATTGAAGGCAAGCAACGGTTGGTCCGACAAGAGTTTCACGGCGCTGCTAGGTCTTTTAGCGGACATGCTTCCGGAGGGAAATGAGTTACCTAAAACCACGTATAAAGCCAAGAAGGTTCTTTATCCATTGGGAATGGAAGTAGAAAGAATACATGCATGTCCGAACGACTGTATCCTCTACCGTAAAGAGTATGCAAACATGCATGGATGTCCGGTATGCAACGCATCCCGATACAAACGTAACAATCAATCAGATGACGGCGAGGGAACAGAGGTGAAGAAAGGACCTCCTGCTAAGGTGGCATGGTATTTTCCTATAACTCCCCATTTGAAACGGTTTTTTGCAAATCCAAAGGAGACAAAACTGCTGCGTTGGCACTCGGAGGAGTGCAAGAAGGATGGAATGATAAGACACCTTGCTGATTCTGCCTAGTGGAGAAACATCGATAGGAGTTTTACAGACTTTGGTGCAGAACCAAGAAATATAAGGTTTGGACTGAGTACAGATGGAATGAATCATTTCAGTAGCATGAACAGCCCACATAGCACTTGGCCCGTGACTCTCTGCATCTATAACCTTCCTCCTTTATTGTGTATGAAGCGAAAGTATTTTCAATATGGAAATGATATTGATGTGTACCTAGCACCGTTGGTGGAACATCTAAAAGTATTGTGGAATAAAGGGGTACATGTATGGGATGCATACAAATGAGAGAATTTCACTTTGCGCTCCTTATTGTTCTGCACCATAAATGATTATCCTGCCCTTGCTAACCTGTCGGGCCAGAGTACAAAAGGTGCCAAAGCTTGTACTCACTATTTAGATGGTACCGAGAGTGTGTGGCTGAAACGCTCACGCAAAACCGTGTACATGTGTCACCGTCGGTTCCTTTGGAGGGCTCACCCATATCGCAAGATGAGAAACAATTTGACGGACAGAAGGAGGACGGTTCAGCTAAGGCATTTAAGCGAAAAAGTGGTTTATAATATGGTTAAGGATTTAGATGTTGTCTTCGGAAAGGGACGTAAATTGAATGCTCATGAGAAGAACATCTGGAATAAGAGATCAATATTTTGGGACTTACCTCATTGGGAGTACCTAGATATTCGACACTGCATCGACGTCATGCACGTAGAAAAGAATGTATGTGACAGCTTGATTGGTCTCTTACTGAACATTCATGATAAAACAAAGGACGGCGTCAACGCACGGCTTGACTTGGCTGATATGGACATCAGGCCTGAGTTAGCACCGACAAAAACAGATAATGGAAGAACGTACCTTCCCCCTGTGTGTTACACTCTGTCCAAGGCCGAGAAAACAGAATTGTGCCAGTGCTTGCATGGTGTCAAAGTTTCGTCTGGTTACTCCGGCAACATGAAGAAAATTATTTCGATGCAAGATTTAAAGTTAAATAGCATGAAGTCTCATGATTGTCATGTGGTGATGACACAGATGCTCCCTATTGGAATTAGAAATATTTTGCCGATCAAAGTCCGAGAGACAATCATGAGGCTATGTTATTTCTTTAACACAATTGCTCAGAAGGTCATCGATCCCGAAGAACTAGATGCTCTGCAGGACGAGGTGGTGATGACTCTATGTCATCTTGAGATGTATTTTTCTCCTTCGTTTTTCGATATCATGGTCCATCTTGTTGTTCACGTTGTGTGTGAGATAAAAATGTGCGGGCCCGTATTCCTACGCAGCATGTACCCATTTGAGAGGTTTATGGGAATTCTCAAGTCCTATGTACGGAATCGATCTCGGCCAGAGGGCAACATCGTTGAAGGTTATGCAAGCGACGCGGTCATTGAGTTTTGTGTCGATTATATGGCTCAGATTCAACCGATAGGTATGCCTCAATCTCGTCATGAGGGGAGGCTCAAGGGTATCCGAACTATCGGAAGGAAAGCAATCACTCCAGATATGGACGCGTATTCTCAAGCCCATTTCACGGTGTTGCAACACATGACTGAAGTGACGCCTTATGTCGACCAGCACAAGGATGTGCTGCGACAACAGAATTCGGAGCGACCCGATGTTTGGATCATGCGGCAACACAACAGTCGGTTCAACCAATGGTTCAAGGAGCAAATCGCTAGGAGCTCGCAAAGTGAGATATTGACATGGTTGGCAAAAGTGCCAACATTTATAGTTGTCACATGGCAAGGAAATGACATAAATGAGTACACATTCTATACACAGACTCAGGATGTAAAGAGCACTAACCAGAACAGCGGTGTCCGTATAGATGCACTCAGTACCGATGGGTTGAGAAACTCGTACCATGGGTTCATAGATGAGATTTAGGAGCTCGACTACGTGGTTTTCAAGATCCCCTTATTTCGGTGTTGTTAGGTGCATCTCCCACAGGTGAAGGTTGACAAGTACGGTGTCACTACCGTGGACCTCCAACGTGTCGGATACAAAGACGAACCATTCGTACTCGCTAACCAAGTTGTTCAAGTTTTCTATATAACCGATCCAACAAATAAGGAGCTCCATGTAGTTCTTCATGGAAAAAGGAGAATTGTCGGAGTAGAGAATGTAGTAGATGAGGACGAATATAATCAATTTGACGGGTTACCTCCTTTTGAAAATGGCATAAGGGTCAACGACGAACAACGTGACGAAACTAGTTACATATGCATTGATCATCATGAAGGGCTAATTTTTAAAGGAAATAAGCAAGTGGAATAAGAAAGTGCGATATATATGTGGGCATTTGCATTTATGTATATAACAATGCATGTATGTGATGTATATGTGGGCATTTGCATTTATGTATATAACAATGCATGTGTGTGATGTATTTGTAAATTTTCATTTATGTAGATAACAATGCATATGTGTGATGTATTTGTGAATTTGCATTTATGTATATGTGAAAATGTGTGATATATATGTGAATTCTGAGAATGAGTGTCATACATATGTATCTCTATATTCATTGGGCTGTTGTAAAGAAATACTGATAATTAGTCTTATTACAGTGCCTGCTGGTTGGTGTAGAGTTATTCGTTGTGCTGTTATAAAGAAATACTAATAATTGGTCTTATTACAGTGCCTACTGGTTGGTGTAGGTAATAACTCCAGCGTGTGGCAGGAAAGGGCTTAATACAGACGGTCTGTAATAAACCCTCCTATATATACCCTCAGGCTAGGGTTTTGCGCGTACGCTGCAGTTATAGATCTAGCCCGTCGTTGTCTCGTCGCTCTCCTGATCTAGCCCGTCGCGTCTCCTTCTCGGATCTCCCTCCTTCTCGCATCCACGCCGTCGCTGCCGCCTCCTCGAACCTCCATCCCCAGTCGCCATCGACCCCGTCCACGCCGTCTCCACCGCCTCCTCGGACCTCCATCCCCAGTCGCCGTCGACCCCCGTCCACGTCGTCGTCGCTGCCTCCTCGGACCTCTGTTCCCAGTCGCCGTCGAGCCCCGTCCACACCGTCGCCGCCGCCTTCTCGGACCTCCGTCCCTAGTCGCCGTTGACCCCCGTTCACGTCGTCACCACCGCCTCCTCGGACCTCCGTCCCTAGTCACCGTCGAGCCCCATCTACGCCGTCGCTATCGCCTCCTCGGACCTCCGTCCCCAGTCGCCGTTGACCCGAGCCGTGGTGACCGGTGAACACTCCCCTTTCTCCTCTCCTCTCCTCGCCGTCGACCCTCGTCCCCTTTCTCGATTCTTACCGATGAGCCGTGGTGACCCAAGCATTTTTCATGAATTAAGATTATGCTCGTGTACTTGGTTTAACATTGATTAGCTAAAAGATTTTGACCTGAGTCTTTTGTTCATAATGACTTTACTAAGATAAAGTCTTTCTTACTAAAAAATTACTCTAGTGCATTAATTCAACCATTTACTAAGATTTTTACTATATATTGACGTTGCCTGGTTCTGAGCAACAAATACTTTCTCTTATTCTATGGGATGGTAGGATATGAATGTTTAGGTGCTTCATGTGAGAACAATACATTAGAAAGTATATTTAAGATGAATGAATCTTACTATTCTTGTATGTATCCAAGTGCACTGGATGATTATACTGGTTGATTATTATGAAAAGAGATGCTTGTGAGAACTATCATATGCTCTATGAAGTAACTGGTCTTGTACTGAGATTGAATCACAAATCTTGAGCTCTAGATTAGTAGTCCTTTTGGTTTTGCTAGAGTAGTCAGAATTCTATGCAGTCTGTGATCACCTGTTTAGTACATTAGTAGTCCTTTCGGTTTTGCTAGATTAGTAGTTCGTGTTGTAGATTCAAGGTTTGGAGCTACGAAATCACATTTCTTAGAGCTCAAGGTTTGGTTCACATTTGACAGATTCAATCAGTTAAGAGTATAAGACCGTAGTAGTGGGACGGCCAAGATTAAAATCTTAAAGCTACTAATTCACATTTCTTAGAGCTCAAAGTTTGATTAAAATCTTGTGTAACCCTACATCTGAGGGCAAGTAAAACCACTCTAACATGTTTATTTTAGTCTTTTATGTCTGGCTACTTTTGATGGCAGCATGTTACTTCAATTTTCTATGTCTCAAATATGAATATATACTGGTTTTAGACTATTGCATGATATGTTATTTAGATGCCTTAATATTTTCACCTGTTTATATCTTGAAGAAGTCATCTTTATATCCAACATGTCATTTGCACATTTTTCAACATCATCGCGGGATACGTCCGCTTCAAAATCAAAACGCCAAGGAAGAGGACTGTCGAAAAAACGTGAGGGCCGATTTACCATCACAGAGGTCGACGGATCTGGGACCCCACTCCTTCCTCGCCGAGCAGCATGCGCATTCTGAAGAATGATCGAAATAGTTGCACGAGAACGAATTGAGATCACATTCGATTCATGGAAGACCGTGACTGAGATTCAAAAATATGAGCTGCTAACATAAATATTTGCATCGTTTGATTTCCCAGAAGAACACCAAGACTGCATGCAACGACATGCCTTGCTAGCGGCGTGCAAAGCATGGAAGAAATTCAAGAACATGCTTGTCAAGAACTTCATGGACAAGGATCTAACGCCCTTTCATAAGTACCCATTTCTGGAACCACATTGGGAAGAGTTTAAGGCGATAAAGACGAATGAAGATTTTAGAAGTACAAGTGCGGCGCACAAGGCCCTCCAAGCAAAAAAATACACCCCCACAGACTTGGCACAGCTGGGTATGCGGGCAAAATCCCGAAGTGGAGGACGGAGGACGAACAAGCAATTTTGCGGGACACCGCCCCGACATTTGCCACGATCCCGGATGAGCGCAGTAGAAATTGGATTAGAGTGAGATCATCTACCACATCATCCGGGGACATCTCCTTCCGAAACCCTACAGACAAGGAAGATTCGCACCGCCTGGTAAGGTATCGACCAAACTACGTAGCTTGTAATTACTCCACTACTTCGTAGGAAGTGAAATGACATATCCGGCTCTTGCAGGAAGCGCTGAGTGTAGAATCTTCGCAGGGATCATTCCAGGCAAGTAGGGAGAAAGATATACTCTCCGCGGCCCTGAGAAACAAGGAGCACCTAGGTCGTACGAGAGGCCTTGGGATTTATGTTCCTTGGAAACATGATTTCTCAGATGACTCCAAATTGTATCGGAACAGGAAGAGAACCAAAGCCGAGTGTGAGGCACGGCTACAAAAGGAGATCAAGGCATTTCTTAAAGAGGAGCTGGCTGATTACGTCAGAGATGAAATGTGAAGATATGCAGAAAATCAGCAGGCTGCCGCCGCCGCTCCTGTGCTAGCCAGCCCCCTCAACTATCCGAGTAGTTGCGTGTCCAATCCTACGACGGAAAGAGAGGCCAGATTCTCTGTGGACGACATCCTAGTAATAATTATTATCTCTGGAATGCTCGATCCGTTGATAGGCCTATTGGAGTAGCTAATTTTGTATCGTTATGTAGAAGACTACGAAGTGCACGCTCCAAGTGAGATATGCCTATGTTCCCTTGTGCGCTGCTTAGGGCCAGCCATATCCGTCTGCTCACGGGGCCATGGTGCATTGTACACCTGTAGCACCAGGCTTCGAAAAAGTACATGTGGATAGTGTGCATGCCAATTTCGAGGTCGTCCCACTACCGAAGCCCCCCAACGACGAGATCGTAACTCTAGGGCAAGCCATTGGAACATTCATCCAGTGGCCCAAAAGCGACATCTGCCTAGAGACTTTTTCACCGGTGGCAGGTCCACAAGGGCAGTCTGAACCAGAGCTACATGCACTAGTGCCATTTCCAGAATGCCTATCTCCACCGCTACCTACACTGGTGCCAATTCCACGGGTGCTATTCCCGGTGAAGTAACTTCCACCGGTGGTACCTTTACAGTCGACTACCGTGAAGTCGACCTACAAGCGAGGCAGGGCTAAACCAAAGAAGACAGATAATGATATCCCCTACCTGCCATTGGTCCGCAAATTCATGCTAGGCGAGCCAATGATCGTCCCGAAAGAGCTCTTCCTAACCCTAGGATTTGATTGCCAGAGATTACACTCTTAGTATATGGAACAGGCCAATAAGCCACATGCAGAACGACACTCAGGTATCACTGTCAAATTCAGGCCGGATCATTTGCAGCACGACATTCATGATTGTGTCTTCGCGGTGACCTTTGAGTATTTATTTGACCTTTTCAATCTCAACGCTCTCGACGCCTCACTCGTTCGATGCTAAGCGTTGTAAGTGTGTACAATCACAGTCTCCGTTCATGTAATATCGATATATGTCATATATAATTTGTTGCTTTTATGTGTATATATATGTACATGCTGACTGAAGCTAGATCATCCAAATTACCAATTGGTTTCCTGGACCCACGCTTGGTCGCCATGGATACCATCAGTGAGGATGCATCCTTCATCGAGAGCTATATTACAACAACACTGCTGGCTTACCGCGATGAGAAATTTATTCTTATGACATACAATGAGCGGTTTCATTGGATTTTAATTGTAATTATACCAAAATGAAACAAGGCAATATACCTTAATTCCTTAAGTAAGAACAAATTCGAGTACACAGTTATCGGCCAATTACTCGATAAGTAAGTACACTTTCTCCATACATAACTATATTGTACTCTTTCTTTCCTTTCGAATGACTAAGCTAACTTTTTCGAATCACGAAGGTCGTTCGCCACGTACATTGCACAGACACGTGGCTTGACGGAAGGGGCCAAGCCCTTGAAACATGTTCAAAATTTTCAGGTATTCGCTAGTACACATTAATTAATCATATACAACACTTGGTAGTAATGCCTCTTGAATTATCACATTCTATTTTTTGCGGTGCCACCAGCAGCTACCGGGCAACACGTGTGGATTCTACGTTTGCCACCATATGAGACTACTCCTCGATTCCTCGAAGATCACCAATTCTAAGGTTTGTCAATCTTCCCACATTTATTACATACTTATCAGGTTATATATGTACGCACATTGATATTCCTATCGACAGCCTGCGTCCCTCTCTATAACTGCATTGCAACAGCCGGACCTTGCACAAATTCGAGGAGAGTGCGCGTACTTTTTGATGTCTAAAGTCGTAAATTCAAATGGAGAGTTCTACAGCGTACAATAATTTTTTGTTTGGGATAAGATATTGACATTGATTGTAATTTTGTATTTGCCAATAGATATTTTATTTCATTTCAATTAATTGATTTGGGATATGGATGTTTTATATTTATGAAATGAATTGAGATGTGAATTGGATGTATACATGTACGTGTTGATCTACTTGTTTCAGAGGTCATGGCTAGTATTTCCTGAGGCTAGCTAATAAATAGAAATAGGTTTAGGAGTAGAAGGGAATATCACAGACGGTTTTAGTTAAAAACCGTCTGCGATAGTTATAATCACAGACGATTTTTAGTCAAAAATCGTTTGTGATTTATAAATATTACAGACGGTTCTTAACTAAAATCGTGTGTGATATTTATAAACTCAAAGCTGTGAGGAACATGGTATGCTCTGATGGCCGCCGATGTAAATAAGAAGAAACTCAAAAGTGGTGAGGAACAATTAAACGCAAATGGAAGCGAAGTAACTAAGCTTAGAAATCAAAGAATGACGCATCCATGGCCGTCGGGCAGCTCCTCGTAGTAGATGAATTTGCCGGCGAAGGGTGGCATCGGCCCGAGACGGCATGAGTTGCAGCCGCCGGCGCAGCAGGGCGGCGGTGGCTTGGGCGGGTCGGGCTTCTTGGGCGGATCGGGCTTCTGCTCCTCCTTCTCCGGCCCGACGCTGACGATCTCCGCCGTGAACTTGGCCTTGCGCAGCGCGTTCGCCACGCACACCACGTCCACCTCCCCCACCACCGTCAGCATCTCCTTCTCCCCGTCCACCGCCATCGACTTTATCCCTAGTTCGTACGACCATTATTGCACTCGCTACTTACAGAGCTCGCATTGCAACTAATCAAGCGCAGGTAACGTACCGGGGAGCTTCGCGATGGTGCTCATGGCGCCGGCCTTGCAACGTTCGCGGGTGATGTCCACCTTCAGCACAATCTTCTGCAAAGACCGAACCGGATGGATTGGTGTACGTGAGGTCGACGCGATACAGGATTACAGGAGAAATGCAGAATCAATTATATTACAGTTAGCAAGTAAAAGATGGTTTTAATTTGGACCTAATGCAATGGTTGGATAGGGCAGAGCAGAGGAGCCAGTTACCTTGGACATGGTGAGGAAGGACACGAAGAAAGAGAAAGGCAGAGGCTTGTGTTCTTTACAGTTGAGCTCCTGAATAGTGTTTGTATCATGACAGCTCACTTATATCACTGTGAATCGACACGGCAAGCTGCGGATTATTTCTCTCGATCCTCTGGTTGAGCATATAATAGTGCAAAGGTCTAACAACTTATCGAACTCATTCAAGTAATCCTACTGTTTGATTAAATTAGCAGGAGAATTTTTAAGGAGTTTGATTAAAGAAGTACCGTGTTACAATCAAGAAAAAAATGTGTACTGTTGTTTGGACTGGTAATTACTTGTCCCAATCAGTCTCCTGACATTTTGATCTTTCTTCCAATCTTCAGTTTTGAGTAAAACTTTCCAGTTTGTTGAAAATGTCATGTAAAGAGGATTGCAGCTTCCGTCATTGTAAATGATTCAGAAGATATATCATGTATGTGCATTATCCTTTACTTTCTCTTTCGAAGAATTCAAATGCATGCTTGACTATTTGTTTCAACTTGCAAGAATGTGGATGCATGTACGTCCTTCGAGCTCATGTTTTGTCCTTGGTGACTATTAAGTGTAGATCTATCTCAACATGTTTTGTTCTTTGATGTTGAATGGGGTTAGTCGAGAGATATATTGCACTGATATTGTCGCAGAAGATGACCATGGCCTGCTGAAGGGGTCGACGTAACTCCAAAAGAAGCTCGCGGAGCCAACATGACTCGACACGGCACAGTACTCAGCCTCGACACTGGAGCGAGACACAGTATGTTGTCACTTGGATGACCATGACACTAGATTGTCACCAAGGAAGATGACATAGCCTGAGGTGGACTTGTGAGTGTCAGGGCACCCAGCCCCAGTCGTCGTCATGTTGGCAGTGAGAGTTGTTGGTGTAGTTCGATGTAGCTGTAGGCCGTGATCGATGATGCCTTTGAGATAGCGAAGTATGCGCTTCAGAAGGTTGTAGTGTGGCTCGCGCTGATCATGCATATGAAGGCAGGCCTGCTGCATGGAATACACAATATCTGGGCGAGTGAAAGTCAGATACTGGAGCGCACCAGCAATGCTTCGGTAGTGGGTGGCATTCTCGATGGAACGCCTGAGAAGGGTAGTTTGGAGCTTGTGTCAACCGACGTGGTACAGGGTTTGTAGTTAGTCATACCCGTACGATCTAGAATGTCTGTAATGTACTGGTACTAGGATGAAAAGAAACCGTCATGGGAATGGTGAATGGAGACACCAAGGAAGAAGTGGAGGCTGCCAAGATCTTTTAGAGAGATCTCACTAGGAAGATAATCAGTTGTCCATCGAAGAAGTGTTGGGTTGGATGCTGTGAGAACAATGTCATCGACATAGAGAAGAAGATAGACAACATCAGAACCAAGAGTATAGATAAACAAGGATGGATTAGCTTTAGACCTGACGAAACCAAGGGATAAAAGAAAGGTAGTGAAACGGCTGAACCAAGCTCGTGGGGCCTATTTAAGGAAATACAGAGATCAGTTTAGACGACAGACATAAGAGCTTCGTGCGGTATCAACGAAACTGGAAGGTTATTGACAGTAAACGATTTTAGATAAGGTGATGTTTAGAAAGGCATTGTTCACATCAAGTTGGTGGACCAGCCAGTTATTAGACAAAGCAAGTGTGAGAACAATGCGAACAGTAACTGGTTTGACAATAAGGTTAAAAGTCTCGTCAAAATCAACTTTGGGTTTTTGAGACAAACCATGCAGGACCCAACGAGCTTTATAGCGGTCCAAGGAGCCATCAGGCTTCAACTTGTGACAAAATATCCATTTGCCAGCGATAATGTTAGCGCTAGGGGGACGAGGGACAAGATCTCAAGTGTTGTTTGCTCGAAGGGCGTCAAACTCGCTTTGCATAGCCATCCTTGAGAGCGGCATGATAGGTTTTGGGAATAGGAGATGGAGAGATGAAATTGAGGTTCAGACGCTAGATGGGTTGACAAAAACCGTGTGTTGCCATGGGTAGTCATAGGATGTTCGTTTGCCACGGGGACAATAGGCTCGGAGGCCGGAGGAAGCTAGGCAGGTGGCAAGGTGGTGGAGTGTGCTGGTGCTAGATGCACCGGGGTAGGGGGTAGGTGAGTTGGGGAGTTCGGCAAAAGGAAAAGAGTTTTCACCGAATGTGACATGGCGAGAAATGATGATGCAGTTTGTGGAGAGATCAAGACACCGGTAGCCTTTGTGATGTTCAGGATACCCAAGAAATACACACTGGACAGAACAGGGAGCAAGCTTGTGCACAGCCGTGGCAAAGATGTTAGGGTAGCAGCGGCATCAAAAACGCAGAGGTGTGTATAGGATGGCAGTGTGCCAAAGAGAGCGTGGTACGGGGTGTCGAAATTAAGGGTTTTAGAAGGGTGACAGTTTAGAAGACAGGTGGCAGCGTGGAGAGCCTCAACCCAATACACAGGAGGGAGGATGGCCAGGAACAAAGGGAACAGAGAATATTTTTGGTAGACCGAATTATGCGTTCAGCTTTGCCATTTTGTTGAGAAATATGAGGACATGGCATGCAGAGTGCGATGTCATGGGATAAAAAATATGTGTGTGTGGCGATGTTATCAAATTCACCACTATTGTCACACTGAATTCTACGGATAGGCGTGCAAAATTGAGTGGTGGCATAGGCAAGAAAATTGGAGAGAACAGTAAAAACATCTGACTTGAGGCAAAGAGGGAAAGTCCAGAGATAGTGGGTGTGATCATCAAGAATAACAAGGTAATATTTGTAGCTCGAGGCACTGAGAATCGGAGAAGTCCAAAGATCATAGTGAATTAAATCAAAAACTTTGTTTGTTCAAGACTTTTAAGAAGAAAAAGGTAAGCGAACATGTCTACCAAGTTGACAAGCATGTCATAAAGGATCATCTGGAATATTTCTAGTACATGGAATAAGAGACGAGCTAGCTATATGTGACAAAGCTTGACGACCGAGATGTCCAAAACACCGATGCCACATGGTAGCAGATGAGGTGGTAGTGGTGGTGACAGCGCATGGAGTAAGGAGTGGCCACTAAAATGGGTATAGGTCACCACGGCTATTGCACCTGATGATTTCGTTCTTGCTTCGAAGATCCTTTACAGAAAGACCATCAGGATCAAATTCGATAGAACAATGATTATCTAAAGTAAATTGACGAATGAATGAAAATGAGATTTTTAATTAGATTAGGTGTAACGAGCATGTTGTTTAGCTAAAAGGAGTAGGCAGGAGAGCGAAAAGAGGTGTGTCTAGTAAGGCTAATGGGAAGAAAGAAACTATTGCCAGCAATGACATGAGGAGATGCAGCGAAAGAAAATTTTGATATAGAAGAGAGATTACTATGCAACGATGTCATGTGGGCAGATGCACCAGAGTCCATGAACCATTCGGCAGAGGATGGCGATGTGAGTGTCATGGTGTTGACGGTGTGTACGAGTTGATTCTGGTCCCATGATGGTGATGAAGCACACGAAGTGGCAGTTGGGGTGGGTGGCTACCATGACGCGCCTTGACATGGTGCGCCTGACACACCGGTCCATGGTGCACCGACCCATGGCTATGTCGGGAATTGGGGTTGTGATAGGAACGAAGAGGTGAACGCCTGTAGGGCACCAGTGGGGCACGGACCAAGAAGTTTGGGTTGAGAGGGTCAGTGCAGTCCCTAGTTCGGCCACATGTGGATGGAGCCGGCTCATGGATGTTGGAGCGAGGGCCAAGGCATGAAACCCTTGTCACAACCCCCCGACCATTTCCACAATTTTCGCGGTGATTGTTGGAGAAGTTGTTGCTGTCGTGCCCAGTGCCACGGTTGGAGTCGTTGGTACGAGTCTTGTTGGTGCCGCCACCCCTAGAGGCACAGCCGCTACTAGAGAAGGTAATGAAGGCCAAGGCTTGTGAAACCTCATAAGCTTTCTTCAGTTCCTCGAGTATGAGAGCAGAATGAGTCTCCAAGAATGTGGGAAATGGTCTCTACATGGGCAGAAGTGTACGCATGAAGGCGTACCGTTCGTTCAGTCCGTGGAGGGTGTTGAGGACAAGAGTTTTGTCGCTAATTGGTTGATCAACAGCACCGAGGGCATCAGCCAGGGTTTTCTGCTTGCGACAGTAATCCGAGATGGACATATCACCCTAGACGAGACTACGAAACTCCATTTCCAACTAAATGGCACGAGTCTCAACGTTGTCACGGAATAAGCCCTCGATGTTTGTCCAGACAACATAGGCGGTGGTGTTTGAGGCCTGGATATGGATCTATAAATTCATAAGAGGACAAGAGTGTCGAGGCGCTTCCACTGTGTGTCGAAGGAAGAAGTAGTAGCATTCTTGACGTGGTCGTCAAGTGCATATTTGCACAGGGCAACCTCGAAGAGGCCTTGCCATTGGGAGTAGTTAGCAGCCTGGAGATCAAGAGTGATCGGAACCAAGGTCTTCATGCTAGCCACAGCAACAGCTTGTGCCTAGAGGGCGGCCTTAACAACAGCGTCGCCAGTCCATCGTCAGAGTTGCTCATAGCTAGATGAGAGGAAAAAGAGTAGTGGGTGGGAGATAAAGTTGCTCAGAGAGGATGCTTTGATATCATAAAGGCTCATAGAAATGAAGCGCTTGGCTAATTCATTGATACACCAGAGGTACATATAGGGTCTATTCTTTTTAGCTGAGGCTTATGGTTTATAGCTGCGGCTTGTGGTTTTTGGGTTGTTCGTGTGAGAGATTACAGAGTAACAGAAACTTATGTGCGGTTTTTGCTGATATAAATGAAGTCGATGCAGTATGTATTATAATTAACTAGTAAACCCTATCTTGTAAAGACACTCTGTTTAAAAACTAATCACTGTAGAAAAATTAAAAATCAAAGTCAAAAACTAAAAAAAAACCTAGCCATATTACAGTAGTGTCATGCAAAACTAGCCAAAAACTAATGAGAAAACAAATCTCCTAGCTTGTAGACTGGAAAACAAATCTCCTAGCATGGCTGGCAGCGAGGCGTGCATGGTAGGCTAACAAAAAGAACTTCAGCTTATAATGGTAGGTCTATAGAAAAAATTAATATTGCCTCTTATGTCCCACTCCCAATTCTCTGGCAGGTTTTTAAGCCTATAAACCGACATTAGCGGGACAAGAACTTCTGCTCTAAGCTTTGATGTAGATGTTGCCTACATTCAGCCGGCTCACACTTAGCGTCCAACTGTCCACGAATCTGCCCTCTCGTTTTCCAGTTTCTGCTGCCAACCCCAGAACCTGTGGTGTTAGATGTATATGTAATCAAAACTGAGTTGGAATTTGTCTCTAGGTTCTTTTGAGCTGTGATTTATATCTTTTAGTTTATAGTTTTTGAATTCTAACTGTTCATAAGATACATTACGAAAAGGAAGACAATTATATTTAATTTTAATTAGTGTAGCTAAAGTTAATATAGTATAAACTTATAGATCTTATCGTAAAAGTCACTTCGTTTAAACGAAAGTTTATTACTATAACAAAGTACAAAAGATAAAAGCCTGTCGAGCCCAGATGTGTATGTAATCAAAACTGAGTTGGAAATTGTGACCACTGTGGTCTAGTAGGGTCTCTGCTGTCGTTATTGTGGTGTCATCTTACTGGCAACTACGTGTTCCGAACCACATTTGGCGATGATGCCACATGCTAACAGCCGCATAAGGAATAAGAAATAAATATCTCTTCAGTTGTAAAGGTTTTTTTTGTTTAAAAGTCTTTGCTAAGAAAATTATTAGACAATGTAGTTAGATCTAAAATATTTGTAATGATGAATAATTGACAATATTACTATCGATATTATTTGAGGCATATGGCATGCGTGGACTTATGTTGGTTAAGTTGGAAAGAATTTTTACCGGAAAAAGATATTGTTTTGGTCTTTGCATGTGCAAGATAACTCGAAGGCGATTGTGGTCTATGGTAAGGACTGAGAGATATTTTGGTACAAAGTTATGATCCAGAGGGTCAAGGATACTGAAGGAGATGGTTGTGTTTGAGTTGGGGCACGTGAAGATCAAAGATAGATGATGCGTGTTAGAGCTACAGAGATGCGGTCCGGAGGTTACGATACATGATAAATTTGGAGTGTCCAAAATTGGGCAGTAACAAAAGTTGAAAAAACACGTTATATAAGGGTTTCGGAGAAGGCATAAATCATAAGTTGAAAAGAACGGGGATAACAAACTTTTCAACGTGGCTTATCGGCATTCGGTTTGGTCGCATAAACGTTCGCGTTAGAGTCAAAAACGATTAACTATAGCTATAAGCCATCAATCACAGCCGAAAAAAATCTGCTCATTAATATTGCCTCTTATGTCCCTCTCCCAATTCTCTAGCAGGTTTGGGTATGTTTTAAGCCTATAATGTGACGCTCCGACATTAGCGGGACAAGAACTTCAGCTCTAAGCTTTGATGTAGACGTAGCCTAGATTCAGCCGGTCCACACTTAGCGTCCACCTGTCCTCTAGTTTTCCAGTTTCTGCTGCTAACCCCAGAAACTGCGGTGTTAGATATATATGAGATCAAAACTGAATTGGAATTTGTCTCCGCTGCGGTATCATCCTACTGGCAACTACGTGCTCTGAACCACCATTGTCGATGATGCCACATGCTAACAGCAACATAAGGCGATGCAGAAATCAGAAATGAGTATCTCTTTAATTGGAAAGTATTGTTTGTTTGTTTAAAGCCTTTGCTAAGAAAATAATTCGAGTTTAACGTACTAGGATTAAGAAGAACCAAGACTTTTCCAGGATTAAAAAAATGTAAATTAGCTAGCTAACTCGCGCAGGAAATTTAATTCGCTACAATTTGTATCTGGTTAAGGTGGTTTAGCCCCGATCGGTGGGCCCAGTTTTATACGACAGCCTTGTCATTACAACATCTTAGTAGAGTAGTTCTATCAACCGGCGATTCCGGGATCGTAGTGTGCTCTGTAGGAAAATAACTGGCAAAAAATGAATTGGACCAATATGATAATCACTGCAGGAGGTCCAACCAACGGGCAGAATCAAACTTTGCTGCTTTCTTAATCAGAATGCTTGAAATGTTGGTTGCCTTCGTGCTCATGTTAATGGAGATCTTGGATCCTTGGCTGACTTTGCCAGCAAGTACAGTTCGAGTATTATACTCTTGCTTCGTTGCCCACATGAACTGTATTATGAACTAACTCACCAATCATCACGTATATGCTTGCCCTTCTTCTGAACATATTTTCGTGCAGTGTGGATATGATAGTACTAAAAAGTCCCAACAAAGAATATTACCTTAGTAAAGGATATGTACGAAAAATATTGTGACTAATATCAAAACTTATGGTAGTGATACTAATGACTTCCTTATTAAGATGGGACTAAACCAAGGGTCAACATTAAGGCCACGCATATTTTGCAAAGATCATATTTTGTCTGGACCGTTTTCTGAATTTTTCAGGAAAACCGATAGTACCGCAAGTATGGCAACGGTCATACCGATGAGTAGTAGTACCGCGGAGGTGTGACGGTCATACCGCAGGGCGGTAGCTCTGATTTGTAGTTGGCGGTAGTTAATTTCCAGAGGGATTCAACGCGAGGTGCCAAGGTGCGGTAGTACCAGGCTATGGGAGCGGTAGTACTGGCCATATGGAAGCGGCAGTACCGCTATGCGGTAGTATCGACATGTAGTGTGCGTTACTACCGGATTTCGTAGAAATTGAGGATTTTGGGAAATTGAGTCATTGGATGATTTGGGTTGACATAGGTCAATGTTTTATTGTTGCATGAAGCATGTTTTGACTAACGTGAGTCGAGTTATGAAGAACTTGAACCCGAAAATGAGTTCTTTATCTTTGTATATGCAGGGTCGATTTGAGTTAACCATGGTTAACGGTGAGGATCGAGGGCTAGCTCATGGAGGAGCCGAGGACTATAACGATGAAGAATGTCAGGTGAGATGGTGAACTCAAACATAGCACGAGAAAGGCGAGAAATATGGAAGGTGAGTTCGAACGGCGAGATTGCACCATGTGGATTGGATGGGCCAAGTGAGCCGTGGTTCGGTGGAACCAAGACAGGAGAGACTTGACGACGCATGGAAATCTAATGGTGCACATACACATGGATGGTGACGACCGGGTCAACAAAGGATATTTTGGTAGTTTGGCCAAAATGCCGGAAACTACATTGGATCAAAACCATGGTGCATGAGGGGCTTTTGGCAGAGCAGTTTAGGTCAAGGTGATGCTGGGCTGATCAAGATGGATCAAGGCTAAGGATTTAACAGATTCAGGCTTATGCGTTTTAAAAAACATGCATAAGTGAACATGTGTGAGTAAAACCCGTGTGTGTGGGGTTACCGGGTTTTTCATATTGTGCTAAATGGATAGTATCCACTAATAGATGGATGTGGCTGGCTAGCCCATATATAGAACGTGGTTGGACTGGAGACATATAGTGAACCATCCAACCCTTCTGTCATGTGCTCTCTTGTTTAGGGTTAGGATTTGAGAGTGGACTATTTGGTGTGCTCTCTGTCCTTCAAGGTGGAGTAGCTGTAAAACTTACCTCCTCAAGTAAGCAATATATCAATCTTTGATCATCTCCATGGATCTTCGTGTTTTGATTGATTTGCTCTTGATTTAGTTGGTTTTGATCTCTTCTCTTCCCTCTTCTTGATATTGTTGTGCCAATGACGTGAATCATATGGAGATAAACTCTTAAAATTAATCTTCAATCATCTAGGCACTTTGATAGCAAGTCCATCAAGAAACCCGGTTTTGGTTTATTTCGGTCTCACCAAGTGATTTCTTGTTTCAAAGGTTTTTGTGTCGTGTTCTTCAGTGTTTTCACTTGCTGTAACATGTGGGAATACATCTAGAGCCATTTTCGCCATCATCTACCCACAAGCAAGTTGTATTCAATGTTTTTAGTTTTTGTTCGGTTTCGATGCAACCTTCCTTCAAACCAAAAAAAGTCAACTTTGTTCATGATTTTCATGATCATTTGTTGGAATAGATTCCTGATACTCTACAAAAGATCCCTACAAATTTCTATATCATTGTATCTATGAATCAAAAGTTCCATCGATTTTAGTTTTTGAAATCGTGCTGATTTTGCCATTCATCTTGATTTTACTGTAGCAGTGGTAGTGCCGCGGTTACTATAGCAGTACTACCGATTTTGCTGATTTTTTCTGTATGTCAATTTCTTGATTTTCTGGGTTTTGTGTAGACTTTCTATCATAATCTTCATAGCTTTGTTGCTATTGGAGCAAAGAATTGGTGAATACTTAGGGAAAATTTTTAATGCACCATTCACCCCTCCTATGTCTTTGGTCCTATAAATGGTATCAAAACCCAGTTAGCTCTTTTCATAGATCTTAACCAATCGTAGAAGCCATAGCAGCAGACAAGTATTCCAGCAAGTCTCCTATCTTCGATGAGGCCAACTATCCCTTTTGGAAGAGTAGGATAGAATCTTACATTCAGACTCAAGGTTATGCGATTTGGATAAAGGTTAAAACTTAGTTTGTTGTTCCCGCCGATAAGAACATCATGGCTATGAATATGCCAGATGTTGAGGCAAACGCTAAGGCAAGAAACATCATCATTCAAGATCTTAGCAGAAATGAGTTTGATCGTATATCTCACCTTTCATCGGCATACGACATCTGGGTGACCCTTGATGCATACCATGAGGGCACCATCGAGATCAAGACTGTCCGATAGGACCAGTATAAGAGAAAGTACAACAAATTTGAGATGCTTACTAGCGAATCCTTGGATGAATGCTTTGGCAAATTTCGTAAGATACTGAGCAACCTTCGAGCTGTTGGTCTCACATACCCAGACTTGGATGACGCTCGTCAGATACTTTCTGCCCTAGATCTCAAAGTTTGAGAGATGAAAGTGACCACCATCAAGGACACAACTGATCTATCGACCTTGAGTCTTGACTCATTGTACTATCATCTTAAGACTCGTGAGATCGACGTCATCTCTCACAAGATGAAGTCGTAGTCAATGGCCTTGGTCACTAATCCCACATCAGCTTCTGGACCATCTTTTGATGGTGTCTTTGGTTTCTCTCTGGCTGCTTTGTGCAAAATGAGTGATGACCAGTTTGATTAGTTCTCGGAGAGTGACCTAGCCCTCTTAGCCAGAAGTTCTCGCATGCATACAAGAAGGTTAGAGAGATAAAGAGAGAATGTCCAGTGATCTGCTCCGAGTATGGTGGTCCCAACCACATTCGACCAAATTGCCCCAAGCTGGAGAAGGGAAAGATCGACTATGGTAGTGCAAGCAAGAATGACTACACCGACAACAACTGCAACAAGAGGCTGCTAGTTCGGGATCAAGGCAAGGAGAAGAAGTACCACAACCTCGGTAAAGTGAAGAAGCTCTCTCACCGCATCCTCACTGCATTCGAAAACTTCAACTTCACTGACATGGAGGGCTAGAGCAACGACGATGTGGAGGATGATCTATAGAAGAACACCAAGGACGGCGACGACTTCTACAGGATGTGCTTAATGGCTTATGAGAATGGTATCAGCGATGACAATCTCTACAGCGACTCCGATGAGGTAGGCCCCTCTTACGACTAGCTCAATGATGCTTTTTTGAAGCTAGAAAAATTCTATGCTAGGTCTAGGGTTAGGTGTGGTGAATTAGAGAAGGAGCTAGAGAGTTTGTTATGGAAGTTTGCTTCACTTAGATTTATTTCCTCCTATAATGATTATGATGTTTGTTCTTCCTTGCTTGGACATATAGAGAAACTAAGGACCTCGCATGATAGTGTGATCTCTGAGATTGATTTACTTAAGGTGGAAAATGTTAGTCTATTAGTTGAACTAGAGAGAACTAGATTTACTCCTTCTTAGTCTGATTTAGCTGAGACTACAGTTTGCACCTCATGTGAAGATAAAGCCAATGCTTTTAGAGATCTATATACTTTACTCCTTGGTCTAGCAACTTGAAAAATAATTTAAAAAGACATATCATAAAATTGCTGAAATGCATGCTGCTTTGATTAAGGCTATTGCTTCTTGTGCCAACTGTCCAAAATTAACTGCTGCACTTGAATCCATATCTAAGAAATTTGAGGACATGTGTAATCATAATAAGAAAATGGCTCAATATGCGTCTAAGGCTCCTGTTAGCTCACTATACAACAATTGTGAAAAATTAAAATCTGAATCAATTGCTTTGGATGAAAAATATGTGAAGCTAACTAAGGACCTACTAGAGAAGCCATAATATGTTTGCTTGTTCTGTGCTGAAGTAGAGAAAAAATGGAGGATATGCAAGAGACCTTTCGGAAGGGATATGAGGCCCAGATGGCTAGGGTTAGGACTACATCGTGTGTGTCTTGTGAAGCCCTCAAGCTTGAGGCGGCCGTGCATAAGGAAAGATATGCACGTGCTACTCGATCTTCTCCTTCTGGTTCTTCATCTTCGTATTTCACATGTTCTTCATGTGCTTCCCTTTTTCAGGAGTGTGAGTACCTTGTGAAAACTCTTGAAAGATTTGTTGGAGGCAAGACAAAGCTCAATCTTATCCTAAATAAATCTAAGATTTGTAAGTTCAATCAAGGTCTATGATATGATTTTCTAGAAGATGTAAGGAAACATCCACCTGCAGTTATTAGAGCTATAGTCGGAGGCATGATCGAGGTTACGTCTTAGTCTAAGACAATATTTAAGTCTACAGGATTTGTCCAAGGGATTTCTGATAGTAAGGTTGTGCATCTTGCTGCTTCGACCTCTCAGAAGGCGAAGTATCCTTGCACCTTCTGTCAGAATGATGGACACTTGGTCAAGTTCTGCTTTAGGTGTGCCAAGGTCGTGCATCATGGCCGTGTTCGCGCTCTTAGGGGTATTCAGGGCCAGCCCAGACTCTGAGTGCTTCTAAGACCAACACGATATCTAGAGTTGTAGTTGGCTCTCGGGACTTTCTTGGTTTTAAGCAGCATCGAGGACTTGGTTTTTACGCTTCTTCTGGTTTTGGTCCTCGAGTTTCTTCTAGTCAGGGTTTCCACCGTCCTAAGGATAGACCTCATTTTTCCCGTCGAGGCAGCTATCCGTGGCGTGATGATTATACACCAGGCAGAGATCTGGGTTCTGTTTCTAGACCTTCTGATTCTGTGAGACGTGAGTTGCGTAGTGTAGCTAGAGATCAGTCTTATGTTTCTTTGACTGGATCTTCTGCTCATCATGTCACTCAATACTGGGTTCCAAGATATGCTCTTATTTACCCTAGTACTGAGCCACCGATGTTTACTTCCCACTTATTCATATTCATTGGGCTGGGAAGGGAGATGTTTGGCTTGTTGACTCTAGTTGTTCTCGTCACATGACCGGAGATTCACGTTGGTTCTCTTCCCTAGTCCGAGCTCCAGGTAATGAGATAATCACCTTTGGAGACACTTCATCGGGTTGAGTCATCACTAAAGGTATTGTGTGCATTAATAATTATTTCATTCTTAATGATGTTATCTTAGTAAATAAGCTGCGTTATAATTTTTTATCTGTTTCCCAACTTACCGCTGGTGATTTCGAGGTAAGCTTTAAGAAAAATACTTGTAAAATCCTTGATTCTTTGGAAAGTCTAGTTTACGGGATTTCTAGGATTGGGAGGATCTTTTGTGCTAATTTTATCGAGTCTTCCGGTGATTCTCTCAAGTGCTTAGTTGCTTCTGAGTCCTATGATCTCTCCTTTTGGTATAGAAGACTTGGTCACAATTGCTTTGATTACTTGACCCGAGTTAGCGGTCACAACCTCGTTCGTAGTCTATCTAAGCTCAAGATGGTCAAAGACGTAGTTTGTGCTCCTTACCGGTATGGTAAGATGGTTGTTGTTTCTCATCCTCCAGTCACTGTGACTATGATTGATGCACCAGGACAACTTCTTCATATAGACATTATTGGTCCAGTTAGAGTGCAGTCAGCTGGTGGGAAGTGGTCCATTCTTATTGTGGTTGATGACTTCTCGAGCTTCTTTTGGGTGTTTTTCTTAGCCTCGAAGAATGAGACTTTCAGTCATTTTTGAAGTTTGTTTAGTAGGTTTTCTGTTGAGCTCCCTAGTGCCTTATGAGCGATTCGCAGTGAAAATTGCACGGAGTTCAATAACTCCTAATTTGAGAGGTTCTATAATGAGACAAGTGTAGAGCATCAGTTCTCTTCTCCATACGTTCCTCAGCATATATGGCATTGTGGAGAGGAAAAATCGTACCTTGGTCGAGATCGCTAGGACGATGCTAGATGAGTATGGTACACCTAAGAAGTTTTGGGTTGAGGCTGTAGCTACTGCTTGTCATGTTTCGAACAGAGTTTTTCTTAGGGCACACTTGCATCGCAGTTCTTATGAGTTGAGGTATGGGCACAAGCCCAGTGTCTCACATTTTCGTGTTTTCAGTTGCAAGTGTTTCATTCTGAAGTCTGGAAACCTAGATAGGTTCGAGTCTCACTCATCTAATGGTATATTTCTAGGTTACTTGACTTCTTCATGGGGTTATAAGGCCTGGAACTGCAAGACGAGTACGATGATAGAGACTTGTGGGGTTACTTTCGATGAGGTTAGTCCTGGTACTAGGCCCGATATGTCAGGTCCAGTTATGCAGTCCGAGATCATCTTTTTGGATGATGAGGATGATGGAGATGAATGTTCTTTACCTAATCCAGTCCCATCTACACCTGAGGTGCCTGTTTCTACCAGTGCGCCTCAGGGAGATCAGCCCTTACCTTCTAGCTCTTTTGGAGCTTGTGGATCTACTCCTACCTCTATAGTTCATGAGGTAGAGGCCACTTCTTCATCGCATTCAGGACCTCCCCAACACATTTAGCATCGTCATCCTTCTGAGCAGATCATAGGAGATCTCTTTGAGCATGTCACGTACTTAAAATCTAGCTTATCTCATTTCTGTCTGCACTCTACCTTTGTCACCTCATTTGAGCCCAAAGATATTGGTCATGCTTTGTCTACTAAGTCTTGGGTCAATGCCATGTATGAGGAATTAGAGAATTTTGAGAGGAACAGGGTCTAGTCGCTTGTTGAACCCGCCAAGTGGTCATAATGTCATATGTACCAAGTGGGTTTTTAAGAATAAACTGAGTGAGAATGGGGTAGTCATTTGGAATAAAGCTAAACTGTAGCTTAGAATTTTTTCCAGGTTGAGGGTTTAGACTTTGAGGAAACCTTTGTCCCTATAGCTAGGCTAAAGGTCATTAGGATTTGCTTGCATTCGCTGCGTTTAAGGGCTTCAAACTATACCAGATGGATGTCAAGAGTGCCTTCCTCATTAGGTATATTGCGAAAGAGGTTTATGTTAGACAACCTCTAGATTTCGAAAATCTCAAATACCTAAACCATGTCTTCAAGATTTTCAAAGCATTGTATGGACTTAAGCAAGCCCCTAGACCTTGGTATGAGAGGCTTAAATCCTATCTTTTGAGTCATAGCTTTGAGATGGGTAAGTAGATAAGATCTTGTTCATTCGTAGGCATGACAATGGCATTCTACTTGTCCAGATATATGTGGATCATATTATCTTTGGTAGCTCCTCTCATACTCTTGTTTCCCAGTTTTTTTATGTCATGAGCACAGATTTTGAGATGAGCGTGATGGACGAGTTGAGCTTCTTCCTCGGCTTCTAGATCAAACAGACTCGAGACCTCGTGAGACGCTTTGACATGAGTGATGACAAGCCGGTGTCAACTCTGATGGCAACCTCGACCACACTTGATCATGACGAGGATGGCGAACCTATAGATTAGAAGGAGTACGGTAGTATGATTGGTTCCCTCCTGTACCTCACTGCCTCGAGGCTGGACATACAGTTTGCCGCATGTCTGTGTGCTCGATTTTAGGCTTCTCCTCGCATCTCTCACCATCAGGCAGTGAAGCGCATCTTCAGGTACCTTCAAGCTACTCTAGATTATGATATCTGGTTTTCTTTTGCTTTCTGTCTTTTCCTTAGAGCCTTCTCCGACGTAGACTTTGCTAGTTGTAGGATAGATAGGAAGAACACTTCTGACACTTGTTAATTCATTAGCACTTCTCTTGTTTCTTGGTCTTCTAGGAAGTAGTTAGGTGTTGCACAATCCACTATAGAGGCTAAGTATGTTTCAGCTGCTAGTTACTGTAGTCAGGTGCTTTAGATGATTTCAAGCTTAGACTTTAGGTTAGCCATAAATAGTGTTCCACTCTTCTGTGATAACACTTCTACTATTAACATTACCAAGAACCCAGTGCAACACTCTAGGACCAAGTGCATAGATATTCGGTATCATTTCCTTAGAGACCATGTGGAGAAGGGTAACATAGTACTTCTATTTGTGGAGAGTGACCACCAGTTAGCTAATATATTCACCAAGCCTTTAGATAGCTCGAGGTTTCTGGCTTTGCGGGGAGATCTTGTGGTGGTTTCTCCTTATGGCATAATTTGAAGAGGAGCATCATGTACTTTCTATGTCATATGCTTACGTACTTTCCTTTGCATCATGAGTGCTTTTGTGTTAGTGTTTCTAGCATCGATCAGAGTTGTTATCATACTATGATGTTTAGATTTCTTCCTCTCATCTTGTGGCCTTATGATACTGCTTATTAATTACTTCTCTTCTCGCTAAATTGAGTTCACTCACTTTTTTTAGGTCTAGCAGGGTTTGGGCCCCCTGAGTAGACATGACTGCCTTGCGTTTAAGTAATCAGCTAATAGTCCTAGAGTTATATAGGGTAGATGAGAGTAAGTCTAAGCTATAGTGATCTCTATATCTTGTTTATACTTTAATGACTGTCATTTCTTCGTTTTCCTGTGCTTCTTCTCTCTTACTTATTGATTTGGTTCATGAGGGTTCATTTAAGATTTTCTTGAGCTTAATGTTGACATAACTCAACTTGAACCAAAATATTTCTGAAATTGACTTACTTGCTGAGGGGGAGCTGGGATCTTTATTGCATCGTATTGCATTTTAAATTCAGCAACTTGCATTGTAATATAAATACATGAAACTTTGACTATTATCCATGTGTGACATGATAACTTGCTTTACATTTTGCCATGTCTTGTGCTAATCTGCTAGATTTATCATGTCTTCCTATGTATAGCCTAGTTTTTTCCATGCTAGCTTTATTAAATGTGAGAAATTTGAATTAAATCATGTCTTGTTGGATCTTGTGACTAGTTTTGCTCTAGTGATCCTCTCATGATTCATGTTATGTCAAATATGCTATTTCTTTATTGAATCTTGAATCTGAATTAAGCTTTAGATTGAGCTAAGCTAGTTTTTTTATCGAAGCTTGGGTTAGTATTAGCTCTTGTTCTTAAACTAAGTCAAGGAAATACAAAATGATCTCTTTTGTGAGACAAAACTGATCTCACCAATTTTTTCTCATGAGACTGCTTGCCATTGCACTAGGCATGAACTCAGTGGAAGTTTCGAATGACCAAGACCACTTCTTTAAGTTTCCTGGTTGGGGTTGTCGCATAAGGCTTGAGATCTAGCACGACTAGTCCACGACTTGCTTTGCTAACATAAAACTAAAATGAATTTCAATAAGTGCTAAATGTGCTAAATTTGCTTAATTACAAATGATATCAAGTGCTTAAACAAATGTTTCAACATTGAACTTGTAGCACTCTAAATTGACTCAATTATAGTTTCTTGGCTCCATTTAGTATATTGACATGTCTTGGCTTATTTTTGGATATCTTTGGCCAAACTATGATCTTGAACAACTTGATACACCAAAAATCCATTTAAAATTTTAGATTATTGCTCATTGGCTTCAGCTTTGCTATATATGGTTTGCCATGATTTAGATAGCTCTATCACATAATATGGCTTGGTGTAATACTTAGAGTTTTTATGCAAAATCTTGCCAAATTGGAGCTTTCATGTGTTGCTGTGATTCTCTTAATAATTTGATCTCTTCTCACCATGACCAAGGTCAACTCAAATAATTATTCTTTTATATGAACCTAGAGTGAGATTTCCTAACTCATTTGGTGGATATGCAATATTTTGTGAAAAATTATCACTTTCACCAGCTTCTATCCATCGTCACAAATGGTTATTTTCAGGTCATTGCATTCTTCTTTTGACCATTTGGAGCTCTCTTTGCAAAATTCTTCTTCTTCTTGTCTAAAACTACCCCCTATTTGTATTTTTGAAGAATTGCCAATGGGTTTATCAAGGTGGAGATTGAGGGACCATGTGAGACGGTCTACTATAATGTTATGATAAACTATTGCAAGTTTCATAGAGTGGTTAAATGTTTTTGTAAAGAGCGTATTTTGTCTGGACTGTTTTCTGAATTTTCAGGGAAACCAGTAGTACCATAGGTATGGCAGCAGTCATACTGATGAGCGGTAGTACCACAGAGGTACGGCGGTCATACCGCAAGACGATAGCTCCGATTTCTACTTGGCGGTACTAATTTCCAGAGAGGTCCAGTGCGAGGTGCCAAGGTGTAGAAGTACTAGGCTATGTGAGCGGTAGTACCACGGTGCCGTAGTACCGGCCTTATGGAAGTGTAGTACCAACATGTGATGCGCGGTACTACCAGATTTCGCATAAATTGGGGATTTTGAGAAATTGTGATTTCACATAAATTGGGTATTTTGAGAAATTGAGTCATGGGTTGATTTGGGTTGATATAGGTCAACGTTTTATTGTTGCATGAAGCATGTTTTGACTAACGTGGGTCAAGTTGTAAAGAACTTATAAAACGCTATGTTTGTCTTTGGATGTGTAGGGTCGCTTGGAGTCAACCATGGTCAACGCCGAGGATCGGGGCTACACTCATGGAGGAGTCAAGGTCCAAAACGATCAAGAATACCGGGTGAGATGGTGAGCTCCTGTATGGCACGAGAAAGGCGAGAAATGTGGAGGTGAGTTCGAACGGCAGGATTGCACCATGTGACTTGGACGGGCCAAGTGAGCCATGGTTCGGTAAAACTGGGACGGGAGAGACTTGGTGATACGTGACAAGCTAGTGGTGCACCTACACGTGGCAAGCATGGCAATTGTTTGCAATGGATGGTGATGACCGGGTTAATAAAAGTTATTTTGGTAGTTTGACTAAAATACTAGGAACTACCTTGGATCAAAACCACGATGCATGAGTGACGATTGGGAGAGCGGTTTAGGTCAAGGTATTGCTGGGTTGATTAAGATGGATCAAGGTTAAAAATTTAATAGATTCTAGTTTATACGCTTTAAAAAGCGTGCATAAGCGAACACGTGTGAGTAAAATCCGTATATGTGGGGTTACCGGGTTTTTCCCATTGTGCTAAATGGATAGTATCTACTAAGGGATGGATGTGGCTGGACAGCTCATCTATAAAAGGGGTTGGGATGGAGACATGTGGTTAAGCATCCAACCTTTCTCTCATGTGCTCTCTTATTTAGGGTTAGGGTTTGAGGGTGGAGTACTTGGTGTGCTTTCTATCCTCCAAGATAGAGTGGCTGTAAAACTTACCTCCTCAAGTAAGCAATATATCAATCTTTGATCATCTCCATGGATCTTTCATGTTTTGATTGATTTGCTCTTGATTTGGTTGGTTTTGATCTCTCCTCTTCCCTCTTCTTGATCTTGATGTGCCAAGAACATGAATGAGATGGAGATAACCTCTTGAAGTTAATATCCAATCATCTAGGATCTTTGATAGTAAGTCCATCAAGAAACCTGATTTTGGTTGATTTCGATCTCACTAAGTGATTTTTGTTTCAAGGGCTTTGGGGTTGTGTTCTTCGGTGTTTTCACTTGCTGTGACATGTGGAAATATATCTAGAGTCATCTTGGCCATCATCTACCCATGAGCAAGTTGTATTCAACATTTCTGGTTTTTGCTCGGTTTCGGTGCAACTTTCCTTCAAACCGAAAAAGATCTCAACTTTGGCATGATTTTTACGATCGTTTGTTGCAATAGGTTTATGATATTCCAGAGAAGATCCCTATAAATTTTCATGTCATTTGGATCTTCGGATCAAAAGTTCCATCGATTTTGGTTTTTAAAATCGCGTTAATCTTACTGTTCATCCTGATTTTACTGTAGTAGTGGCTGTAATGTGGGGTACTGTAGTAGCAGTAGTACCGCAGTTACTATAGCGGTACTATTGATTTTTCCCGGTAGGTCGGTTTCTTGATTTTCTGGGTTTTGTGTAGGCTTCCTATCCTAATCTTCGTAGTTTTGTAGCTGTTGGAGCAAAGGATTAGTAAATACTCGGGGAAAATTTTAAGTCATGATTCCCCCCTCTCTGTTGCCACATTCGGTCTTATAGAAGGACACTTTTCGATATTTGGGATCGATGATACAATGGAACAGCGAGATTGATGATGACATGAGCAATAGGATAAGAGCGGGGTGAGTGAAATGGCGCCAAGCACCGGGTGTCATGTGTGACAAAAAAGTTCCTCAAAAGTTAAAGGTTAATTTCTATAGAACGACGATCAAACCTGTGATGCTATATGGAGTGGAATGCTGGGCGACTAAAAGGCTACATATATAGAAGATGAGTGTAGTGGAGATGAGGATGTTGCAGTAGATCTGTGGTCACACAGGGCTGGATCGAATTCGCAATGGTGATACATGTGATAGGGTGGGGTAGCATCAATTAAAAAGAAAGTTGTCTAACATCGCTTGAGATGGTTTGGATAGGAAGAGCACTACCGTCACAACATTTTAGGATGTTTCTGTGTGTGTTTGGTGCTCAAACCAAAATGGTTATTGAATTATTGATGCCTAGGTCATCTTGTGCCATGCTTGTGGTTTTTGTCGACAAGAGACAGAGTGCAAATGGGCCAGTTTGGGCTAGGTTTTGATACAAATAAGGCCGAATTTAAAATCACCGTGCACTCGCCCCCCGTCCACCGGAAGTGCACCGGTGCACTTTTGGGTGCATTTTTGAGTGATTTTTTGTATGCAAAAGTATTGTACAAATTTTTTGTATGCAAAAGTATTGTACACTATGTGCACGTGACATTCTATATCATTTTTTGTATGCCAAAAATAAGTATTTGGTACAGCACATGGTACAATACAACTACAACAATCAAATTTTGAATCAGATTGAGAGATGTGCAAGACCTCTGCCGTTGGTCCCACCTCTTGTCAAATCACCATCCAAATACACAATAAATAAACAGCCATCTAAAAAACTCGCGCACACAGAAATACCATATACGGCTTCAATCGTGATGCAGCCTCAACGGTGGAGATATGGGTTGTGATATCTGACAGCTTAATTAGCTTTTTCTAGTTAGGAGGTCCCAATTCGTAAGTCCTAACTCATCCCAAAAATAAGGGCAGCTCTTGCAGCTTTGCCACACTAAGAATCCACTGCAAGGCCCCAGAAATGCATCAAGCCTCCAGGTTGATGCACAAAACTTTATGAAAGCACACCCCTCAAATCTATTACTTCATAGCCCAATATAACATGTTTGTTTACTCCTTCTCCAGAACAGAAGCTGCAAAGCAGACTCAACAACCAAGAAAGCGTAACTGTTTTACTGATAGGTTTTCACTAAAAAAATCAACAAATATATGGAGGGCCATCATGTGTTCAAACTTGACACTAACATGCTGCTCTTAAAAGGCAACAGCACCAAGCTAGCAGCCTACTCCATCGGCTATTGCTATCTTCGCATGACACGGAATTTTTCTCGCTTGCGGAAACGCTCAAGCAACAACTCATCGGTAGCAGCTTCTCTACGTCCTGCACGTGCACCATCTGGATTGTTAGTGTTTGTTGCTTTTCCTCCAGTTTCATTAACCTGTGAACCTTGATCTTTGTACAACTCAGGATGCTCTGCATTGTAAATGACATAATTTAGTACACTTAAATGAGAACATAACAAATAGTACATGATATCTATGATATGACATTGTTCGTGTTTCTTGGCATCACCACCATTGCATTTCGCATACTACGTGAATTTGCTGCAGCACAGAACGTTCCGCAAGTTATTTGCAATTTATATTCTACAATGGTTAATGGATTACTTCCATGCTAATTCAACAATCAAGGCTAGTGAAGGCAACAATCTATCTGTATTAAAGAAAATTGAACATCGATATTCTTATTGTCGACATGAATATTCCTGCTAGAAGTCCATTGAGTATTACTTAGGCCAAGAGATTTTCACAGAAAAAGATATCTTAAGACTGAAGCTATAAGGAAATATCTTAGAACTAGAAATAACTATTGCCATTGGCTAGAAGTGTAAAGTGTTGCTCTGCAACTGTTCACCAGCTGGCAGCAGGCACTGGTGTTCAAAGTAATGGTTGCGCAAGAAAACAGATGTGAATTATAATCAAATAGGAAGATAAGAACAAAGGCAGGACATTCAGGGTAGTCTGAAGACAATAAGAATTCAAAGTAATCTTGTAGGAGTTTGGAAGAATATTATCCATGGTTTAGATTTGCTGCACAGGATCAAGTGGAATGTAAAGTTCTCATCTGATATGTTAGAATAGGAATTTCTTTGTATTTCCTTATATGTTTTTGTATTTTCTTATATGTGCATGACATATTCCCTTATAATATCTCTTTGTACTCTCTATACATACTGCCTATTGGACCTCATGAATATACACATAATATTCATAACATGGTATCAGAGTTAGAGCACTAACAGCCATCCCGCCGCCGCCACCGTCCCCGGTCACCGCCGCCATCCTCTGTCTCGCCGCAGACTTCTTCGGATCAGATCGTGCCGTCCTGTTGTCGTCTTTGGAGAGCCGCCACCGTCATCTTCGATTTAACCGCCGCACCGTCCAGCGCCACTTGTTAGACTTCGTTGCCTTGGTCGTCACACCGTCTAGTGCTGCCTACCGATGGCTTCTGTTCCATCAGCTACGATCAATTCTCGGAAACAAAGCTCTATAGAATGAACTACAGGTTATGGTCTTTACTCATGGAGATCACGCTCGATCTCCGCCTCTGAGGATATATCACTAGTGCATGACCTTGTCCGCCACCGCCCGTTCAGCCTTCCCCCAAGCAGTCTACTTATGCACCTCTTGCAGAAGATGACGCCGCCAAGGAGGCAAAGCATGTCGCTGCTGATGAGACCTTTCAGTATGTCATTAACACTTTTGAGCGCTAGTGTGCTGATGAAGTTCGTGTTCGAGCTATCCTAGTGGTCAGCGTCCACGACTCCATCTAGCCAGACATTGTTGGTTTGCGTTCCATCGTCAGATCTGGGAATATTTGCGCAAGCGATACCAGTAGAGCAGTGATGCTCAGTTCTTTTCGCTTCAGCATGAGTTAGAGACACTTCGTCAAGAGGACTCCTCCGTCGATGACTTCTTCTGAGCCCTGGCCAGTCTTTGGCGCCAGCTGGATGAGCTGGAATCTCTGCTTTGCCAAGGGTGTCATAAAGTGCAGAAAGCAGATTGTGATCGCCTTCACCTTTATGCCTTTGTCTGTCGTCTTCGCCCAGAGTTTGAGCCTGTCAGGGCTTAACTGTTGAGCCGCTCGCATTGACCAACTGTCATTGAGGCTCTTTCGACACTTGGTGATGAAGAGCTTCGCCATGGGTCTGCAGCACAGTCTGCTCCAGCTATGCTTGCTGCCCCTTCTTCTTTGACTACACTGACGACTTCTGCTTCGACTACAGTCCCTCCACAGGTGTCTGTTTCTGCTCCTGTTTTCACACCAACTGGGCTTCAGTGCAATTATTGCAAAAATTTAGGCACGACCACCAGAGTTCTACGGTGCAAAAAAAAGCGGAACAAGGCACGTGGGGATGGATGATCCAAAGGGGGCAGGGAGACCCTTCCTTACCAGGAGGACATACCAGCATGTTAGGACCTTCTCAGCAAGGTGACTCTATTTGGCAGCTCTACCAGGCTTCTTGTACCTGGTTTGCGCGTTTTACCTCAGTGATTACTGCTGCTGACTGTCAGTTCCCACGATCCTGCTCTTTTTGACCATGCCTCACCTCGAGGTAGGACATGTCCATGTCTCACCTCGAGGTATGACACTGCTTTTTCCGTATATGGATGACATGCTCATCATAGGTGATAACTCCTTATTCATCACATATGTGAAGAAACATCTCAGTGAGCAGTTTATGATAATTGATCGTGATTCTGTTACGTACTTCCTTGAGATTGAGGTTACTTCCATGCCTGAGAGCTAGTATCTCTCCCATCAGAAGTATGTTCAAGATCTTCTTGATCGTTCTCGTCTGACACTCGCACTGCTAAGACTCCTATGGAGTTATCTCTTCAGCTTCGGGCCACCAATGGTGATCTTTTTGAGGATCCTACTCGATATCGTCATCTTGTTGGGTGTTTAGTATATCTTGTGAGCACTCGTCCTAATATTGCTCATGTTCATATCCTGAGTCCGTTCATGGATCATCCTACTCACCTTCATTACAGTCACCTTCTTCGGGTTATTCGCTACTTGCGTAGGACTATCTCTCATCGTTTGTTTTTCCCTGACTTCAACTTAATACAACTTCAGGCGTACTCCGATGCGATCTGGGCTATTGATCGTTCTGATCGTCATTCTCTTTCTACTTACTATGCTTTTCTTAGCTCCTCCTTGATTGCCTGGAAGACAAAGAAGCAAACTGCAGTTTCCCGTTCAAGTGCAGAGGCTGAGTTGAGAGCTATGGCAGTAGTGACAGCAAAAGTTACTTGGTTGAGGTGGCTACTTGCAGATTTTTGAGTGCATGTGATGAAACTTACGACTCTTATGTCTGACAGTACATGTGCTATCAATATTGCCTATGACCTAGTGAAACATAAGCTCATCAAGCACATTGGTGCGGATGCTTCATACACTCGCTCACATGTGTAGGAGGACGTACTTGTTTTATAGTTTGTACCCTCAGAGTTACAGATTGTTGACTTCTTCACGAAGCCACAGATTAAAGTACAACATTTGTATTCTCTCCATACTCAGTATATGTGATCCACCATGAGTTTAAGGGGAGGTATTAGGATAGGAATTCATTTGTATTTCTTATATATCTTTATATTTCTTTATATGTGTATGGCATATTCTCTTGTAATATCCCCTTGTACTCCCTATATATACTGTCTATTAGACCTTACAAATATACACGCAATATTCATAACATGATACACACGTCTTGCATAGAACAATTTATATGTCGCCTAAAAAATAATTTATATCAAATTACTTTAACCTGTAGTGAAATTTTGTACGATAGATAAGTATAAATTAAATATTACAAAATTATCTTTTTCCAATTTTAATCCTACCACAGAATCACAACTAGCAACATTTTATACTTTTTGAAGGTGTTCCTGCAACAGTTTATGATGTCATCACAACATAAAAAGTAAAGAAATAACCTTGAAAACGTATATATACAAACCTCTTCGCAATTTTTCATCATAATCTCTACCACGATGGAAATAATCAGCACTGTAACTTGATGGAATGTTTGGATCTGATTTTGTTTTACCAGCAAGCCTTTTCTCTTGAAGCATCTTTTTAGCAGCCTCAGTTTCTTCAATGTTTCTTAATTTGAATCTGCAACAATCAAGAAATAATGATAACATGAAACTGTATAGAGCTGAATGCCCACTTTTAAAGAAGCTCTACTACCAGAATAACAGTGCATGATAATGCACCAAAATATGTTAAAAAAATATTAACAAAAAGAAACACCTTTTAGGTTGTATTAAGCCCACAATGTTGACACTTGACAGATCTTCCAAATCAATAGTCACAATTTGATCAGACCATCATAGCATAGTTTAAGTTTTGACTGAAGCAATGGTTAATGAATTTGTAACCACACTATTTCTCATATCTATCAATCACAAAAACAGATCTTCCAAATCAATAGTCACAATTTGATCAGACCATCATAGCATAGTTTAAGTTTCAACTGAAGCAATGGTTAATGAATTTGTAACCACACTAACATAATTTCTCATATCTATCAATCACAAAATGGTCAAAAGTGTTCAACTAGATTACTATATTATTGAATAATATAATAAGTCCATTTTACAACCCTGAACTTTGCAAGTACACTTAACACCCTCAACTACAAAACCAGGTATTTAACTCCTCCCCACTCCCCCAAAAAAAAAAACTTACAAAATCGGGTCAATTTGCACCCTAAGGTGGTTTTGATGAGGTGGATCCAACTCAAGGATGTTGACATCCACATAATCAACCCCCCTCTCTCTTCTCTTTCTTCTTCGCGTCATCCTCCTTCATTTCATTTGAATGCCTGTCAGCAACAAACAATGACATGGCTGCCAACATGACAAAAAACCACCCTGTGTTGGATCCCCGTCAACAAAACCGCCTTAGAGTGTAAGTTGACTTGGTTTTGTAAGTTTATGGTGTTAAATACCAGGCTTTGTAGATCAGGGGGTTAAGACTTAAGTGGACTTTTTGCAAAGTTCGGGGGTGTAAAATGAACTTATTCCTTGGATTATTTTCTGTTGCACACACCTTTCACTACTACTATTTGTGTCACAGCGTGAAAGGATTTCTGGCCAAATTATCTAGCACAATGCAAAATGCTAATCAGATTTCTGTCAAGTAAAAGGTGTGATAGACAAAAGGTTGGATCATTGAACGATCATGGGTTTCAGAGCATGCCTGTAGATGATGTCTGTCAAACATTGGCTACAAACAAAAATAGTATTCTGAAGAAAAAAAGGAAAGACGAGTAAGTGTTGTCCTGAAAGAATATCTAGCTCCTACCTATAGGGCCTCAATTCAAGCAATGGAACATTATTTGCTACTGATGCTACTCAGAATGTTGCTGCTGCAGCTACTGATGCTATTCACATAACAAACTTCATAGTAGTACCAAAACCAAATTTAGACAAGCAACAAACTTGATTATTTTACTAAAAAATCTACGTCCACATGAAAATTTACTCAGGCCAATGCACTAACACAAACATTAATCACACACTATGAGGCCTCAAAGTGCAAAAGAGATATGTCCATAGGTTGTTGCATTTATAACACGTTTGGTTGCCAATTAACCTGTACCCCCATTAACAAGTAAATCCACATAGTTATTATAATGCATTGCATTTTTTAGGTACCCTCCCCATCTGAATTTCAACACAAAACATACTATTCAGCACAACCTTAGCAAGTTTTACTCTAAACAAAGACAAACAAAGGGGTGCAAGAACTCACTCGATGGGCAGCTGAACTTCAGCAATGCCGGTGGTCCACTGTGTTGAGCTCTCCTCGGAGTTCTTCTTCCTCACCTACAAGGAAACAATACACCGGCAACATCATTACAGTCCACAACACCACGAAGAATCTCACCTTGAGTAGTGCAACGAAGCGCTATTGAGCCACAAACCTTAAGGTGGTCCGGCATGGTGTAGAGCTCATCCACGTGGTCCTTGTCCTCATTGTCATTCACCTCAATCTTCTTGCCCCTCTTCTTCAACAGCTCGTTCTCCACATAACTCAACCTTCAAAGATCAGACCCACAAACGAGTCAATTCCGGCATCAAGATGAAGCATAGCAAGAACCACATATACAAGTACAACAGTGCACATGTTGGGGTCCTCGATTGTGACGGCGGTCTCCTGCGCGAAGGTGTCCTGGAGGACGAGGTCCTCCTTCTCGGCATCGCCGACGGCCGCCGCCCCGCCGCCGCCTCGTCCGCGGGCGGAGGACCCGTCGGTGGTGGATGCTGCGGAGGCGGCGGCAGCGGGGTCGGCGGGGATGCCGCCCTTCCTCTCCCGGAGCTTTTGCATGTACTTGATCTCCTCCAGAGCGACTCTGCCAAGGGAGGGGGGGAAGGCATCAGCGAGAAGGCCCAGAGAAGCAAGAGGGAGGAGCAGGCTGGAGGGAGGGAAGTGTACCGGCGAGCGTCCTCGTCGTCGGAGTGGTCGGCGGCGTCCGGCTCGTAGCTCCGCTTGCGGAAATTTTTTGGCATGGTGGTTGGGCGGTGCTGGGCTCGGACCGGTTCCGGCAGATTTGGGAAGTTGCTTGCGGGAGGAGCGGCCGGCGGCGAGGTTTGCAGATGGGGGAGGTGGGATTTTGGATTGGAGGGCTCGAAATCGTAACGGAACGCTTCAGGCAGGGCTGGGTCGGGTCGGGTCGGGTGAGCCCGGTTGGTAGCGCACAGGACATGAACCGGGATCGAGCCAAGTCTGGGCCCGGTGCGCGCGTCTTCCCCATGGCTGCGGGTGTTCCGGTCAGCGGGCTTAAAAGGCCTGATCATATTGGCCTGTTTGAAGAAAATAAAATACAATATAAATATCCGACTTTCTCACTTTTTCGACTCTCGTCTCGCTTCAGAGATAAAATAAAAGTCATGGTCATATCACACATCCAACTCTTCTCGCTTTCGTCTTGCGTACATATCTCTCCCTCAATTTTCTCACCGCTAGCGTTCTCCTTTTAAAAACCACTTCTTTTCAGCTAGTACTATTCATTTTCAATCAAAAGCCATTAGCTACAGCCAATCTGAACAGATCATAAAATAGAGTCTCTTTTTCGTGTTCGAATTTCATAGGCCCCATTTGCGACAAGGACATTTTTATCTATTTTTAGGAGTTGAATTGTTTCCGATAAATATTTTACAAAATTCTTATAAAATTCATGCATTTCAATTAGTCTGGACTTGAAACCCTAGGGAAAAGAAGGCAATCAGGATACAAATTCACCAAATTAGGGCGGCGCTCCATCCGTCTTCAAGCTTTGGCTTGTGGCTTCTGGCTGAAATTTTATTGTAACTATTGTTAGCTTTTTTGAGAAAAATGAGAAAAAAAATGGAAAAAAATTTTGAGAAAAAAATTTAAAATTTGTTATATCGTTATGAACAATGCACATAAATAAAGAAAAAAGGCAAAAAAAACCCAAAATAAGTCAGTTTTAGAAGCCGATACGTTTCAAATGACTTCTAACTTAAATAAATTGAAAGCTAAAAAACAGAAACTGAAGCCATTTCGAAGCCCGTGCTAGAGGAGGAGGGTTAGAGATGGCAACGGGCATAAACCCGCTGGGTTTTGCTATCCCAAATCCGTGCCCATGAAAGTTGGACGTGCCTGCTAAAAAACACATGCCCGTAACGGGTGCAGATTTTTGCCCAGACCCATGCCCACTCGGGCAACGGGTACCACGGTCACCCGTGTCGACAACATTGTGCAGATTGCAAGCAAAGGCAAATGCTTAGCAAGTCAACAATAAGTTCAATTTATATACTACTATGCATGAACCAAGCAACGACAAATCCACAATGCACATCACTAGTTCACTCCATTAATTCTCAGTTCATAGTTCACTGGCATAGCATATCATTACAAGTTCACAATTCACAATTCAGTTAAAACCAAAAAAGAGAGACATCAACTGCTCCTTGTACTTGACTAATGGGCTATGGGTTGGGCTAGTTTGCCTAGGAGGCTGGGAGCCTGGGTTTATAACTCCTATGGATCGGATTTATATTACCCATGGGTTTACGGGTTTAGGTACTATAAGAACGTATCTGAACCCGGCAGACCCGATGGGTTGGGCTTTTTGCCCATTAAGAAACACATGGGTTGGGAAATTGACTCAGACCCATGCCGTAATAGAGTAAAAACCCACCGGGTATCGAATTTTAGGTACCCATTACCATCTCTAAGGAGGGTGGCGTGGAAAATGGAAACTACAGTAGAGGTGGGCTAACAAGGCGAAGATGGCAGTGGGCTGGAGGAAGCTGAGTGTTTGATCCCTGGACGAAGTTTGGGACAATCTTGGAAATCTTTTGTCTTGATTTGAAGGATGTTCCACAGAAAAAAATGCATATCTTCGTGGATTATCGTTCGCTACTGTCGACTGCTATTTGATAAAAGAGAAATGCTAATATTTGAGATGAAGACGAAAAAATTGAAAATTTGCGACAGAAGCTTATAAATTTTAATTCTATCGTATCTCCCATCTTCATTCAAATCGGTTAACTAAATCAGACTGACAGATGAACGGGAGGCATGACCACACGTAATACCAAACCCAGCACTCCAGTAATTTAACTCCAAGCAAGTAGACAGAAGCAATAATTTATCGATCAATTCGGTTAAAATGAAGTAGACTATTTGCGTGCACCTAGTATAAGGGTGTGTTCTATTTGGCTAGTGCTTATGGTTATGGCCGATGGCTTTTGATTCTAACACAAGCGTTTATATGAATGAACTAAATATCGATAAATCGATAAGCTACTTCGAAACAGCAATGAAAAAACCGTCCAGTTTATTTGTTCGGAAAAACCTACAAGAGCATATACAATAGTAGTCGTCTATAAGATATCCACGTCAACAAAAGACAGCCCGATAGACATCCTTTATACTGGATTATCTTTAGTGTAGTCTATAACATCATTTTATAAATATATTTCTCTTTAGATCCGTATTAAATCCACACATCAATGTCTCTCTCCTCACTCCGAAAACACCGACACCATTCGCCATCCCCTCCCTCACCATTGAGCTAGACTCCCCTCCCTCACCTCCCCCTCTCCATGCCTCCCCTCCCTCGCCGCTACGTCTCAAGCTCCCACTCACCTTGCTCCTGCCCCACCTCGCTCTCTCAACACGGCTGGTCGCTACCTTCTCTTCCCCATCGTCGTCCCCTCTCCACTCCTCCCCTCCCTCGCCGCTCGGAAGCTCGCCTTGGTGGTTGGTGGATGGGAAGGACAGGCTCGTCGTGGTCGACGAATAGGGAAGATCAAGCTCGGCTGCATCCAGATGAGCTTTCTTCGCTGACCGCAGTGGTCTTTGCGCCATGGTCGCAGTTTCCTAATATCTAGGCCCACAAACCACAAGGGGAGTAGACGAACTCCATACAACAGCGTCAAAGTTGTCTGTTCATGCCTACTTTTTGTGTGCTGAAGTCTACTAGTGCTTGGTCGATGATCTCCCCTCTCTCCTCGAGGTATGCACAAATTCTAACAAACATGGGCTATAGACAACCTACATGGGCTTTTGGCCCTAACACAAATGCTTATGCGAACGAACTTGTTTGACGTGAGATATCGCTCATGGATTTCTTGCCCTGGGGTATAAGATGCAGGCGTGTCAGTGTACTAAAGTACACAAAAATAGATAAACACAATAAAAGATAAGGAAAACATGTATTTATTCATTCGTTTGAGAAGAACAAAATTACAAGTTCCCTTTATATATATGTGCTCCGGAGCCTACTTTGTATAACAGATCTGACATAGACGATGTGGTTTCCTGGTTCCCGGGGCCTTGGAAGGCTCCTAGTTAATTACATCCGCAGGGTAGACCCACAGAATACCACCGATTAAGCCGCGCATTGGTCATCGTCTTCAGTCCTCGCTTTATGTTCTCCATGCCAAGGATGAATAGTTAATGAAGGTGTGGGCGTTGGCATTATCTATAGCCTCGTCAGTCTATGGGGCGTTGATAGCGAGGTCGTCACACTGACCGCACCTGCCCGTGCCATTCGACCCCATCGGTATCGAGCAGACACAATGGAAGTGATTTGAAATATGCGTGGTTAACATCTAGCGTGACCATATGACCATAATGGCAGAGAGAATTGGTGTTGAGGACATATCAGTAGTCAAGGATCACATGGTCGAAATCCATCGAATGTCGCACGTGGTCGCAGGTCATCACAGTCGGAACCCACTAAGAAATGTCTATGGTCGAAATCCACAATGGTTGAACTCATTAGAGGATGTCTGTGGTCAACAGTCACTCGAAACCCATCAGCAGATGTTTAGGGTCGAAAGTCGCTATGGTCAAACTCATCGGAGGATGTCCGTGGTCGATAGTCACAGTAGTCGAAACCCATCGGTAGATGTCCGTAGTTGAAAGTCATCATAGTCGAAGCCCATCGGAAGATGTTCATGATTGAAATCCACCGTAGTCGAAACCCATCGGAAGACGTCCGTTGTCGAAACCCATCATGATCGAAACCCATTGGAAGACGTACGTGGTCGAAACCAACCGTGGTCGAAACCTATCAGAAGACATCCATGGTCGAAATCCACCATAGTCGAAACCTATCGGAAGACATCCGTGGTTGAAACCCACTGTGGTCAAAACCCACCGGAAGATGTCCGTGGTCAAAACCCACCGTGGTCGAATTCCATCGAAAGACGTTCGTGGTCGAAACCCACCATAGTTGAAACCCATCGAAAGACGTTCATGGTCGACAGTCACTGTAGTCGTACAACGTACTCGTAAAGTACCGTGGCATATAGGTCATAGGACGTACTCGCAAAAGTACTGTAGCACATGGTCGTAGGACGTACTTGTAAAGGTATTGTAGCCCAGAGGTCGATCAGCACCATATCACCGTGGTCGTAAAAGTCTTGTAGCACCTTAGTCGTAGGGTATACTCGTAAAAGTACTGTAGCATCTTGAGTCGAATGGGGCACTTAAGATGCCTGGCCGTAGGGGAGTACTCGTTGGAGTACTGAAGCACCGTGATCAAAAATCTGTAGGCAAAGAAGTATGCATACAACGGGCAGTCGACATCACTTGAGCACCCAAGGCAGTCAACGCTGCTCAGGTACGATGAGTGGCCGAAGGCACTTGACTTCAGCAAGCAGTCTTATGCGTCCGTCTTCGAGGAGCGGTCAGAGGCGTTTAGCTTTGACAAGAGGTCGGTGGCATTCAGCTCCGACGAGCAGTCGGAAGCGCCTATCTTCGAAGAGCGATCGTAGGCACGCGACTTTGACAAGCGATCGGAGAGCACGTCTTTGGGGGATGATCAGTGTGTCCGTCTTCGAAGAGCGGTCAGAGGCGAACAGCTTCGACTACCGGTCGAATGCGTTCAGCTTCGACGAGCGATCAGAAGCGCCTGTCTTTAGGAGCGAACGGAGTGTTCGCCTTCGAGGAGCGATCGGAGTGTCCATCTTCACGGAGCGATTAGAGACCTTCGACTTTGCAAGTAATCGGAGACGTCTACCCACAGGAATGATCGAAGGTGTTTGATGTTGCTAGCAGTCGGAGGGCATGCTCATAGTAAACGATCGGGGGCGCTCGACTTTGTGGGTGGTCAGAGGCGCCTGCCCACGAGAAGCGGTCGGAGGTGTTCAATTATGACAATTAATCGGACATGGCTGAATGACGTGGGTGATCATAAGCGCCCGAACATCACAGGTGGTCAAAAACGCCTGAGCACAATGGGCAATCTAAAGCGCTCGTGCTCCTCGCCGAGTGGATTGTCGTGGTTGCTTAACTTGGCTGGGGCACTCTCCACGCATTGGGACGGAGGGACTTCAAACTCAATGCTTCAAAAATGAACATCAATCTCGACGTTTTCGGCACCAGGGTTACGGGCTGCAACTTGGTGAGCCATAGGGAACCTGATTGGTGGCGCTACTAGTAGCAGTCGAAGTTGCTTGGCGACATTGCCCTCGTAGCTGATGTTCATCGTCTGCAAACAAGCTAGATGCAAAAGGAAGAGAGGAGAGGATGGTTTTTACCATTCTGAACACGGGATGCCATGGCCTTGGCTTGTATAGATCGTTTCCTCAAGCCTTTCCCTGGCTTCTCCTTCTTCTTTGGATCTTCTCCATTGATCTCTTCTTCGCGTACGTGTGTTAACGGTGTTGGCGTATCTTCTCGTCTTTCTTCTCCTCCTCTGCCTCCATCCTCGCCTCTCTCCTTTTCTCCCTCCGTCCTCTCCTCTCCCCTTTTTCCCTCTGGTGAGCGGATGTGCTCCCCCTTTTATAGGCGTGGGCGAGGGGCGTAAGCATCGTACGTGGCTCCCACGCGGTGCCGATCATGCCGTTTGAAATTGAGATAAGATTCCTGATCGACTACGGATTAGTTACCTTCCAAAACTTTGCTTCCCATATCAAAAGATTTGTTAAGGATTTCTTCCATCGGATGGGGATACGATACGATCATCTTTCCATTATGAAGACTATGCATCCCGAATCAATCTTTTCTTTCCATCCCTAGGCATAGGTTTCCATAAATTAGCTACGCGCCTTGCAATCCATTGAAAATGTGGTTACTCGTGGCCATGTGAGGCACGACGCTATGGTTGACATAGCGTGGTCATAATGGCTAGTCAACAAAACATTGTTGACCCAAACGTAATCGAAGAATACTCGACACCCCATGTGGTTGAAGATGTGGTCGCAAAACGTGGTCGTAGTAGGTGCTCGAGTAGGCATGGTCGTGGTACATGCTCGAGCAGGCGTGATCGTAGTACGTGCTCGTCTCAATGTGGTCGTAACAGATGCTCGAGCATGTGTGATCGTAGCACGTGCTCGTCTCAATGTGGTCGTAGCAGGTGTTCGAGCAGGCGTGGTCGTAGTACATACTCGTAAAAGCACTAGGGCGCTGCGGTCGATGGTCGTAAGCTTAACGTGTTTGAATTAAGAAGCCGTGGTCGACACAACGCGGTCAAAATGGCTGTGGTGGAGCGGCCCTAATGATGTAAGGCATGACACACCGACCACCTTACAGTTTTGTTTCTCATGCCGTTTCATGGCTCGATTATGCCAAAGTTCTTACCCAGCATATATCTCGCTATTTGCCCCGATTTGCATAAAATCTCGTTAAACAGAACTGAATACTGATAAAACGATAAACTGCTTTGAAATAGCAACGAAAAACCATTCAATTTATTTATTTAAGAAAATGTATAAGTTGTAGGCTACATTAAAACGGACCTTAGACTTGATGGCAGCTAACTTAGACCCTGTTCGGTTGGGCTAAAAAATAGTGGCTTATAGCTGAAAGTGCACTGTAGTTGACTGAAATTACACTGTAGCTGAATGTGGCTTATTTAGCGTAATTAAATTTTAAAAATTTTAAAAATAAAAAAAATATGTTAGCTCATCACGAATAACGCAAACGAATAAAAAAAACCAAAAAAAACTCAAAAAAACCAAAAAGATAAAAAATAACAAAATTTATAAATAATAAAAAATAAATTAAAAATCAGAAACTAAAACCAAAACCAGCGGGACTTCAACACACAACCGTTCGCTTTCACCGCTCCCTAACGACGGTGAGTAAGACAGGCTGAATCGATAACAAGTCAAATACAAGCAGCTTAGAAAGCGTCCAAAAACTTCTAGAAGTGAAAAAAATTCCTCACGTAGACAGAAGAGGCATGGCAATTCACCGATGCATCACGACGGCAGCAGGGTTTGACTTTTACAGGTCAGGTAGGAGCAGTAGACAGCATGGCTGCGGAATCATAACTTCGCTTTCCGTCCGAGCCATTACTGCGGGGCATCTCGGTAATTCCCTCTCTCGGCGCACCCAGCCTCTGTGCATCCTTCTTCCCCTTTTCTTATTCGTCTCGCGTGCGCTGCCTGTGCTCTTGTTCTTCCCCCTCCGCTGCAAGCTTCCAGAAAGAAGGCAAGGGAAAAGCAAGGGGGAAGAAGCCAAGACAAACATCTCTTCTCCAAATGCTTTGCTGATCTCTCTCTCTCTCTCTCTCTCTCTCTCTCTCTCTCTCTCTCTCTCTCTCTCTACATGGCACGCGCCCTCCCTCTCAGCATCGAAGCGGGGGTGATGGCCAGGTACGCACGCTGCTCTCGAGCCGCTACAGTTCCTCTTGTTCGTGCTCAAATTTCTTTTTCGTTTCGGCTGCTTCGTTCTGGGTGATAGGCTTGCGATTCTGCTGGAAAGTTTGTTTCTTTGGGAGTTAGGGCTTAGGTGGAGCCGCGGATGTAGCCGAAAATTTATTTTGGAGGTTTATTAATCTGTTATTTGTAGCTCAATATATGTTCAGGCCTAGATTGCGGCTTAGTAGTAGTAGTAATTAGTGTCGATCAGCTCTAGATTGTGCTCTAGCTAGCGGAAGTGAAATGATCTCGCGTGTGCTGTGAGCTCTCTTCTCTGGCTGTTCCCTTCGATCTTTGTTACGAGGAGAAGAGGAAAAAGGCCAAGGTTTCATGAGCTTGCTCTCTCTTGTCTGGCATGTGGGCCACACCTGCTGCATTGAATATGATGTGATGTGAATGTGATGAGCACGGGTTACTTGTTACCGGTTCCCCTCCTAATCCCATGCACAGACACAGGTCACGGGGTTCCCATTTGGGAAATTTACTCAAGAATGTTGCAACATGTCCAACCACGTCTTCCCTCTTTTAATAGCTCTTCACCTTCGCCTTTGTACCTGTTATAAATTATAATCGTCTTTGCAGTTTCGCACATAACTATATATAATATCTGAGTATCTATCAACGTGATGATGCAGTTTCCTTCTCCTGACCATAATTTTTATCAGACCTCCCATTGGTTACCCGAGTTCAAACGATCTCATATATATTAGTTTTTTCTTTAAGGTAGGAACATACCGAACTCCCGTCAATGGATGATATGCTCTATCATATATCTCGTAGAGATCCTTCATCAAACATCTCCCTCGTTGAACATACATAAAAGCAACAATCTAAATCTAATATCCATATATGAGAAGTACATGATTGACTAACAACAAGTACGTTCGAATTATCTTCTGCTACCGCCAATGTGCATGCACCCTTCATTTTCTTCAAACTCGGACAAACTCTTCCTCATACTTATAAGTTATGTTTTTTCTTTTCATAACTGATGTGGGACTATTCCCAACATTGGGTTTGTATAGTCCCCCTAATTCCCCAAAGAGAATAGGGAATGCTACTCTGAAAGGAAGTAGGAATCTTAATCCTATTAGGATTGGATTCATCTAGGAATTCATGTATTACTCCTCTCCAAGTCCTAAAGGAATAGCATATGAGTCACCATATCTCAACATGTAGAAATGGATGCGTTTGGCAGTTCGGATAGGGATAGGTATGTAAATCAGATGTAGGTTGAACATTGCATTGAAGAAAGAATATGGAGTTGGGAATTTGACCTGTTTGATTCAAATTTAAAGGCTAAAATGCATTTCCATGTTTAAATAGTGGAGTATCTTAATGACACTTATTAATTATGCTATAATAATGAACGCTATAGATGCATGTTCTCTTCTTTAGATGATTAAGATGTTTGAGGCTGCAATCTAGCACTTTTGGTTTTCTATGTGATCCTTTTTAGGATATCTTATGTGGACATGTAAATGCCATGGCTTTTGCACAAAGTAGAAGATGGGGATTACATTAAAAAAAATTGCTTCTTGTGCATAAGAGGCATATCAGATTTTTCAGGTTATTGGTTGCGCATCTTGGTTAGACATTAGTCCATAGCACTGGTTTCTATGATTTTTTTCCCTTATGCTTTTCTAGTACACAGAACAAGCATGTGACGACCTTGATTCATAAGTTAACAAAATTTGTTACATGCGCATTATGTATACCTTTTCGTTCTAATTTTGTCTTGGCTCGTAAACAGAAGTGGCGATATTGTTACAGACATGCCAAGCTCTTCAGCTGTGGCATCATGCAAGGGAATTGAACGTTCTGAACAAAACACAAAGGACGATGAATATGCGAGTCTGGTCACACCAGCTCGACATGCAACAGCTGACATTAACACAGTAGTTTTACCTGTGCAACCAAGGTCAAGATCCTTCATTTGGTGGATGAAAGTTCTGCTTGGCTGCTGCCTTCTTATATTAGTGTCTTATGTCTTCGTGAAATGGGGAGTCCCCTTTGCCTTTGAGAAGGTGAACGCTGATATTTCTTGTACAATTCTTTTATACAGTCTTTTTCCTAACTTGAGTAATCTTTGTCATAAGATTACTCAGGGGATTAGAATTTGACTAGAGTTCCCTTTTTCTGGTTACTCAGATGATACTAGTACAATGCAATAAGACATGCACTATAATTTCACAGAATGTTGCCTTTCAAAACGAACTCAAATTGGCTTGTTGGCTGGCTCAATAACTTACAAATTTGATACGATGTTGCTTGATCAACCCGATCCACAGTTATTCTTTAGAATACTTGAATCAGCACCAGTACTCCATTCATATTTATATATTTGGTCTTTGCAGAACCTTTCTTTTCTATATTGTTTTTTGTCACATCTGCAAAGGTCTCAAGCATAAGTTCAGGTTTCAGCTTATGAAAAACTAAATTGTTGACGATTAATAGTTTGACTAGTCCATACCTCCCACATACATCCTATTATATTTATATCAGTTGGAACGTTATATGATTAATGGGTGCATACGTTAATTTTAAGTAAATTTCATTTCTAGTTTATGAAATTTTTGTCGCGTTTCTTAGCTATGCTGTGCCTATTAACTGTTTGATCTTATTCTTTTTCTGGAAATAATGGTTTGATTTATGTTAGAGAATTAAAATCTCCTATGATTATCTGGTATGGATGTTTGTTGTAGGTTCTCATGCCAATCATGCAATGGGAAGCAAGTGCTTTTGGGCGTCCAGTATTGGCAGTTGTACTCGTTGCGTCTTTGGCCCTCTTCCCAGTTATTTTAGTCCCTTCCGGGCCTTCTATGTGGTTAGCAGGAATGATCTTTGGTTATGGTTGGGGTTTCTTAATTATCATGGTTGGGACTATTATTGGCATGGTGGTACCATATTGGATTGGCTCATTGTTCCGTGAACGTCTACATGTAAAATTTCTCAGTTCCATGTTCTTCTGACATGTATTTTAGGAGCTACATCTTTTTTTTAAAGGAGGTATGCCCTAACTTTCCTCTTTCTGTGCTTCGTTTTTTCCCCTAAAAAATGCAGGCATGGTTAAAGAGATGGCCTCAGCAGATAGCTCTAATAAAACTTGCTGGTGAAGGGAGTTGGCTCCAGCAGTTTCGAGTTGTTGCACTATTCAGAATATCACCATTCCCGTATACCATTTTTAACTACGCTGTAACTGTGACAGAAATCAAGTTCAATCCTTATCTATGTGGTTCAATTGCTGGAATGGTACCTGAGGCATTCATATATATCTATAGGTTAGATACAGATCTCTACATTGCAGATTATGGTTTAGTCATCGTGCACGGTTTTGCCATCAAGATTCAGGCCATCTAAGTACCCCATTGATGTGCATTTATCATGTGATTAATGTCCTCAACATATAGTGCACTGTGTTATTGACCCTTAACCAATTGCTTTTCTAATAGGAGTTCGCCAATCGACTTGTTTTGCTATGCTAGTTTTCATAAGTGTGTGTGTGTGTGTGTGTGTGTGTGTGTGTGTGTGTGTGTGTGTGTGTGTGTGTAATGTGCTAAGTTTTGCCGATTTGGAGATTCTGGATCATTGAAAACTTGTGAAAGTAGATCTTTATCTAGGACAAGGTATGTGTGCACAGTTTACTTTTCAGAAATACTTTGTGATTTGCTTATGTTGTTACATTTTGATGCAGTGGGCGGTTAATACGCACATTGGCCGACATGAAGTACGGCAACTATAAGATGACACCAGTGGAGATAACATACAACATCATCTCCTTTGTCGTTGCTGTCGTCCTCACAATCGCCTTTACAGTGTATGCAAAGAGAGCTCTCAATGACATAAAAAAGTCAGAAGGTATTTTAACAGAAGAAGTTGGCATCCATGCTGGCCCATCTGGACACAAAAATCCACATCAAGAATGTTCCCACTCACATTCTGTAGCTTTGGATTGTGTTGTGTAATGGTGGTGTGTTCACTGGGAGAGTGGTACATACATGGCAGCTTCAGAGGTGGTGCCAAGTAGGATCACTTGGGCACTACTTTCTCTGAAAGAAAAGGTGTAGGTAGGCTACGGCAGAAGGTGGATGCACCCAACTAATGTGGTTTACTTGATTCATTTCTTCATGTACTTATCTGCACGGCCATACATTGAATCAACGGGGAGCAGTACTAACTGAGATGAGCTGCTCCTCTTGGCGATTCTGTGTGTGATAGGCTGCTGTGATTGCTAGGACATGTAACCGGCATATGTATATTTCGCTGTTGGCCGGAGCAGCCGCGGCTGCTGATGGAAATGGAACACCTTGATCGTCTGTTGTGTCGGTTTTCTATGGATGTGTCCAATGTGACAAGGAAGTAACGGTAGTGAACATTTAAGTAGGTTTTTTTTTGTAATTTTAATCTAGGTGAATAATGTGACAAGGAGTAATCAATTTATTTAGATCGTCGAGAACCATATAACATCAATTTGTTTAGGATTGGGAGCCGTAACATTAACATAAACGACGAGAGCCGTAACATCAGTTTGTTTAGGATTGGAGCCGTAACACAAAAAACTACGGTATTTTTATAGTTTTCGTTTGTTGTATTTGTTTAGTTTCTTTTTTTATATAAATTGTCACATCATTTTTATATAATTTAATTTGTGTGATTGTGTGAAACTAGTATAAAATTAATGTAAAAAGTATATACAGAAAAGAATAATCTGCATTAGAGCATTTCTTGATGTATCACGTCATATGCTAATAGCTAATTGGTAAACTAGTGGATGAAAGCAGATGTGTATCTAACATGTACAAATTTGAGTACTCTGACAAAATAGTACTCGAATAGAAGAGGAAGGGGCAAAGTAATTTCAGTGCATCTAACATATACAAATTTGAGTACTCTCACAAAATAGTACTCGAATAAAAGAGGAAGAGGCAAAGTAATTTTATCCATTGGATGAGAGTAATATTTAGCAAGAAAGCACTGGAATTCTCCATAGACACCACCCATTTTATGCTTCCTTAATTCGTTTCTAAGTGTAATCAATGTTATTTCCTTTTCTGTTTTTAATTTTGATTGTCTTTCCTAAACTCGCGCAACTTTGAGGAATCCTTCGTAATTCTGTCAACCTTATACTAACTTTTCACTACCATTGTGTTGGGACTTGGGACAGGAGGGGAACACAGGCTGAAAAAATAATCGCTGCTTTTCAAGGATGAAAAGAATGAAAGAATTCGTATATCTGTGTGCTTATCCATGTAAACAACTATAGTAGTACATCTTTCGAACAATTGTGTATATGTATATTACCTGGCATACAAGATCTACATCTACACAGGCATTATGTATTTTCCTACCGTACACATCTGTACGCATTCAGTAGTATTTCAGTTGTTCAGGAAAGTTTCAGATACAACCATCTGCAACTGCAAGTACTCCAATCACCTTTCATCATCAATCAGCTGCAGCTGCAGCTGCAACTGCAACTAGCCCATGTTGCGAGGTGACCGGAGTGCTCCTCTCGGTGTGGATGCTTCACAGCCCCTTGTCATGAGGCCATTGAAGCTTCGCCTCTGCAGTGAAGCGAATCAGGAAGCGGCAGCTCTGGTGGCACTCCTCGGCGACAGGTTCACTTGCTCTAGGGCCCGCAGCTGGAGCTCCGACGGGTAGTCGCGCACGCACCCGATCCGAGGACCCGCCCCGGTGGTCCACCTGAAGGAGAGTTGCTTCCCCAGCTGATAAGATTTCATCTCTTTCTTGGAGTTGATCCTCTCAAGGATCTTTTCTCGCGGCACAGGCGCCTGCTCATCCCCTTTATCCTTTTCAGACAAGTCGCTGCTAAGGCATGAGGTTTCGGTATTTCCGGTTTCTTCTGATGAATCCAGCCTTGATACCTCTGGTTCCTCACATTTTTCGCTCTCCGTGCAAGTTGTTTCAGTAACTTGAGGTATCTGGCAATGGCTGGTTTCTTCAGGTTTAGCAGTGTTATCTTCATGTTTGTTGGTTACTGTATCTTTGGTGCCGTTCTCTGAATGGATCCTTTTGAGGCTACCCCAGAATTCCTCATCCTCCTCTGCTGGGCTCATCTGCAGCAATTTGGAAATATGTAAGATCACAATATTATAGCGTAGCAACACCAAGAATTATAATTTTTGATCGTAATATGCCTACTTTAACATCGGTAAGATCAACCAAGTTGTCTTTCAGGAAGCTCTTGAACTCTTGGAAGTTCTCCTCCGTTGGGCGGTAGTGCCCACTGTGAGGCCAAATAGCCTGTCACAAAAAAAAAACAAGATCTTTTCAGCATGACGTCTAATAAAACTGAACATATGACAAGTCCTTTGGGATGTAAAAGTCGTTACAAGTGCTGAGTATAAACAGTACATACCTTTAGAGTTCCATTTTCAACAACCAATCGCCCAGCAGCAGAAGTTGCCCCTCCAGCAAGAAAGCTAGAATGTTGAAATGTGCCCTTTTTCTTCTGCATTTGAGATTGAAGGACAATGTTACACAATGAGCTGACATTTCTAAGGCTGATTGAATTGTGCCAATATGAAGGTATGAGCGTATTTACCTGACCAACATACAAGCTCTTAGATGTGCTATTGTGCCAATATGAAGGTGTGAGCGTATTTACCTGACCAACATACAAGCTCTTAGATGTGCTAAGAACAAAAAACCACTTTGCATCTCTCGGCCCACAAGATGTGTCGAGGATTTGATGGCTCTTCTTGTACAAGAACTTGCCGTCCTCAATTACAACTTCATAGTCCTCTCTTTCTTTCTGCGCAATTTAAGTTTTTTTTGTTAGCCACCATATATCTTCATCGTGTTCTTCTAACTCTAGTAGTCCCTTTGCTCCATGTCTGTAAACAATTACCGGACCAAGGTACTTGATGCACTGGCTCAGAAGCTTCGATCGGGAGCACTGGCCTTCAAGATTGATCTCTTTGCCTTCCCCAACATCAAGCCTGCATAACCAAACGGAGATCATTAGCTCACATTTCATTTAGTGGTCAAAATTACAAAGAGAGAAGAGTCATGCTTGTCAGAACTCCGGCGAGGATCACCGGCAAGAACTCGAGTTCAGAACGCACACAGTCACAGATGGCCGCATTTTCCTTCCTGTTTATTTGCTGAATTTAAAGGTCTTCTTACAGACGTGGCCTTAATGGCCCTCCTAGACTCACGCTCTGCCATAACCATTGCATAACGCCCTACTAAACACTGTGATCGTAGACTTAACTTGTGCACAACCAAAACGGCTGGCCATGCACAGACTCTTAAATAACATGCAGCAAACTAAATAATGAAGACAATGCGCAACGGAACTCCAATGCATCAGCGCATGCAGAAAACTGAAGAGTAAACCACTAACTAAATGCATGCTTACAAGGTTTAACAATCAACAAACTCCCCCTAAACCATGTATGCTGATTGAGTTTCGACGAGGCCAATCTTGGATCGCAGCTCAATGAACCTGTCGCGCCCAAGTGCCTTCGTCAGGATGTCCGTTAGCTGCTCATTAGTGCCGATGAACTCAACCTTCACCCTGCCCTCCTCAATGCACTCTCTGATGTAGTGGTATCTAGTATCGATGTGTTTACTGCGATCGTGGAAGACAGGGTTTTTACTGAGCAAGATTGCGGATTGGTTGTCAATCTTCAATGTGATGGCGCCAGCCTCCTCTCCTCTGAGCTCAGCTAGAAGGCGCGCCCACACACACCACAGCAAGCGGCGGTTGTCGCAGCGATGTATTCACCTCGCATGATGACAGGGCCACGACCTTTTGTTTCTGCGATTGCCAGGTGATCAAGTTGTCGCCGAGGAAGAAGAAGACGTCAGAGGTGCTCTTGCGAGTGTCAATGTCGCCTGCAAGATCGATGTCGCTATAACCAACCAACTGCACAGCTTCTGTCTTCCTCTTGTAGCTGCAGCCGTAGCTGATGGTGCCGGCGACATAGCGCAGCACTCGCTTCACGGCTGCCAGGTGCTCAGTGGTGGGCTTCTCCATGAACCTACTGATGTAGCCCACCGAGAACGCCAAGTCTGGCCTTGAATTCACCAGATTGCGCAGCGAACCCACGATCCTTCTGTACTCAGTGGCATCGATAGCAGGGGCAGTGCTCGACTTATTGAGTTTGAGTCGCGATTCCATGGGGGTGAGACTGGGATTGCTCCCAATCATGCCTGCCGCCTCCAGTATCTTCTGGGCGTACGCGCTCTGGCTCATGGTGATGCCATCGCCGGTCTGATTCACCTCTAAGCCAAGGTAGTAGTGCAGCAGGCCGAGGTCACTCATCTGGAATGTCCCCTTCATCTCCGCCTTGAATTGCTCGAGCTCTATGGAATTACAGCCCGTGATGATGAGATCGTCGACGTATACGCCGACCACCAGGCGATGCACGCCCGCACCGCGCATGTATACGGCATGCTCGGAGGTGCTGCGATGGAACCCAAGTGACAACAGAGACGTGTCCAACTTGGCGTACCATGCGCGCGGGGCCTGACGAAGTCCGTAGAGTGCCTTGACGAGGCGCAACACCTTGTGCTCGTTGCCGTCGACGACGAAGCCTGGTGGCTGCACGACGTAGACTTCCTCCTGCAGCTCGCCGTTGAGAAAAATGGACTTCACGTCCATGTGATGGACGAGCCACCGCCGCCGCGCGCGCCGGCAGAAGAAGTTTAACCGACTCGAGCTGCGCCACGGGTGCGAACACTTCGTCGAAGTCGATCCCCTGCCGTTGTACATATCCTTTCGCGACGAGGCGCGCCTTGTACTTGGTGACGTTGCCGGCGGCGTTCCTTTTGGTCTTAAAGACCCACTTGAGCCCAATTGGGCGCTGGCGCGGTGGAGGATCGACGAGCCGCCAAGTGCCATTGGACTCAATCGATCGCATCTCTTCACGCATCGCTTGGCGCCAGCACTCATGCTGCTAAGCGTCGGCGAACGATGCCGGCTCCTCTGCACTGATCAGTAGCAGGTCCTCGTCGAGTTCACGCACAGTCAGTCCTGGCGGTGTCGCGGGGCCGAGCAGGCTGTCGATGCTCTGAAACCGGAGCGGGGCATCATCGTTGTCGACGTCGAGGTCCTCCTCTGCAACAGGCGGTGAAGACACGAACTCCACCGTCGGGGCACCGTCTCCTGGCGTCACGATGGGCGTCGACTGGGTCGGTGCAGACTTGCTCGCGCTTGGTGACGATATGGGCGTCGTGACTGGCGCCGCCTGCTCATCTGTGTTCGGCCGAATTGAGGACACGACCTCCGGCTGGTACACAGTGGTGAACTCGATGATGAAGTCGGAGTCGATGTTGGCAGCCGTCTCGCCGTCCCACTTCCATTGTGACTCCTCATCGAAGACGATGTCACAGGACATGTGGACACGACGGGTGACAGGATCATAGACGCGATACGCCTTTGACCCTGCCTCATAGCCCACAAAGATCATGGGCCTGCTCCTGTCGTCGAGCTTCTTAGCATTCGGCATGGTGACCTTGACGTGTGCCATGCACCCGAACATGCGAAGGTGGTGCACAGCCGGCGGACTCCCGTTCCAAAGCTCATATAGGGTCTTTCCTCCAATGCTTTTGGATGACGGCCTGTTTAGCAGATACACAGCTGTGTTGATCGCCTCCCCCCAAAATATACCTGGAAGCCCTTTTGCTTTGAGCATACTCCGTGCAGTGCCGACCACCGACTGATTTCGGCGCTCGACGACGCCGTTTTGTTGTGGCGAGTATGGCGCCGTGAGTTCGCGCCGCACACCCAGCTCAGCGCAGTACTCATTGAAGTTCGCCGCCATGAACTCTCCCCCTCTATCCGCACGTAGCGCATGGAGCTTCTTGCCACTCTTGCGCTCAGCTGCCGCCTGGATTCGTTTGATGGCGGTCGGAGCAGCGTCTTTGATCGGTAGTAAGGCGACCCACATGTACCGGCTGTAGTCGTCGACGAGGAAATAGCGATTGCCACTAGGTGTCGCTGGTGAGATTGGGCCGCAAAGGTCGCCATGCAGTAGCTCGAGGGGTTCGGTGGAGCGTGTCAGTGCGCGCTGCGGGAAAGGTGCACGACGCTGTTTCCCAGCGAGACACGCTTCGCACACCTGTTCGACCTGCGTCAGCACGAGTAGACCACGGACTAGCTTCTCTCTGCCCATCTTGCGCAACGCGGCAAAATTTATGTGCCCGAAACGGGCATGCCAGCGCCACGCATCTTCTCCGGCGCGTGCAGCTAAGCAGACCGGCCGTGCAAGGTTGATGTGGAGCACGTAGAGCTGGCCTGCGCTCCGATGGATCTTGGCGAGCAGGTGCCGCTGCTCGTCCCGCACGCGCATCACGCCGTCCTCGATTAAGACTTGATAGCCGCACTCGTCGAGCTGACCGACGCTAATGATGTTGGCGGTGAGGCGCGGGATGAAGTATGTGTTGACGAGGGCGCGATGCTCGCCATTCTTGCACGCGAACAAAACCATGCCGTAGCCATCAATCCGAACAACGAAGCTGTCGCCGAACCTCACCGTGCCGGTGACGCCCGTGTCGAGGTCGGAGAATGCCGCCCGGGACCCCGTCATGTGATTGGTGGCCACGGTGTCCGTGATCGGCGCCAGGATCTGTTCCTCCACGCCGAAGCGCCGCGAAGACCCCGCTCCACCACCGACCGACCGCCGCTGATGGAGTCGACGGCCGTGGCACAGTCGCAATGGGTGGTGGTGGCAGCGAGATCAGAGTCGCCGCGCCTCGGCTGGATCGCTCGCTCTCTCCATCGGGTGGAGAATCGCAGAGCGACGGCGACAATGCGGTCGGGACGGTGGCGTTAGTCCCAAGAAGGAGCAACGTGGGCACGTCGTCCTGGGCCACATGGGCCTGTTCCTCATTTCTGGGCTTGGAGCAGCATTCCTTGACCCAGTGGCCGGTTTTTCCGCAGTTCCGGCATTTGTCGCCATTCCGGTTCGGCGCAGACCCAGCTCCTTCCGAGCTTCCTCCGCCACGACTTCGTCCTCTTCCGCCCCGGCGCTTGACTCGATTGCTCGAGCCGCCAGCGCCACGGAAGCCAGCTTGCTCCTTCTTCTTGTAGCGCTTGAGCCACTCCTCGGTGAGATAAAGCTTGCCTCCAGCGCTCAGGAAAGGCGAGGACGAAGGCTGCTCGGTGTCCTCTGCCGCCTTGAGCCTGCCGGTCACCTCCTCCAACGACAGTGTGGAGATGTCAAGCAGCGTTTCAATGGAGAGAACGAGCTGGGTGAACCTAGGGCGAGCGACACGCAGGTACTTCGCGACACTTTGTCTACAGGATCGGGATCGCCGAGGATGGCGAGCTGGTTGACGATGGCGGTGAGTCGCATGGCGAAGTCCTCTACGGACTCACCGTCGCAGAACGTGATGGACTCGTACTCCGTGCGCACCTTCTGCGCACTGGCTTTGCGGATGCGATCGCCGCCAACTCGCATTGTCTTGATGCAATCCCACGCTTCCTGGGCCGACTCCTTGGTCGCCAGCGTCGAGATCATCTCGGGTGGAACAGCGCTACAAATGGCGTCCAACGCCATCCTGTCTTCGTGGAGCTCGACGCCGCCCGGCTCGATGGCGTCCCACAGGCAGCGAGCTTGCAGCTTGATCTTCATCAACAACGACCAGTCGTTGTAGTTCGACTTCGTCAGCAAAGGGTAATTTGCCAAGCCTCCCGCCTCCTTGACCACACGGTGTATAACCAGCTCGCGGTCGTTCATGCCGCTACCCGAGGCGCGGCCGCCAGCGCGGGGAATGTGTGCGGCCTCGAGGCATGAACACGCTCTCAATTGCACGATCTCGAGTCCAAGCCTTGAACCCCGCTCTGATACCATATGTCAGAACTCCGGCGAGGATCACCGGCAAGAACTCGAGTTCAGAACGCACAGTCACAGATGGAACTCAGAAGAATTTTGTGCTGCTAATGCCGCATTTTCCTTCCTGTTGATTTGCTGAATTTAAAGGTCTTCTTACAGACGTGGCCTTAATGGCCCTCCTAGACTCACGCTCTGCCATAACCATTGCATAAGGCCCTACTAAACACTGTGATCGTAGACTTAACTTGTGCACAACCAAAACGGCTGGCCATGCACAGACTCTTAAATAACATGCAGCAAACTAAATAATGAAGACATTGCGCAACGGAACTCCAATGCATCAGCGCATGCAGAAAACTGAAGAGTAAACCACTAACTAAATGCATGCTTACAAGGTTTCACAATCAACAATGCTGAGTGAGTTAGTATACTAACCAGTAGAAGAAAGGCTGCTTGCTTGCGCAGTGGAGCCAGCAATCATAGTAGTAGTGAAGGTTATGGCCGTAGCGGTGGCGCGGGTCAATCTTTTCATCAACAATTTCAGTATGCACATTAGCTCACTGCCTGGTAGTATAGAACATCAATGAAACCTGAACATTTGCTACATGTTGTGCTGACACTCACCGCTTCAAGCCAGTGCTGCAACGCGAGCTTCTGGGCCTTCTCATCCTTCGACAATCCCTTTCCGACCTGAAACATGTACAAATTTGCCAAATCTTCAGTCCAATTCACTGTTTTTCACACCATATACCTGACCAGATTATTCAGAAGTAACAACTGCAGAAGCGAAATTTATACCTTGGCAGCTCGAGTTCTTGCTCTTGACCACTTGGACACTGCAGTCTCCTGCTTCTTGATGTCGAAGAACGACACCGAACTCCGCTTGAGCAATGCGAAATCCAGCAATTCCCACCTGGTCGTACCAAACGAGCACCAAAATTAGCACCACAAATGCGCAAATGCCGCCGCAAATTGAAGCATCCCAAGAAGGCAAGAACTGTAGGGTCCACGCACCAGCTCTGCTCCACGAGCACGGCGCAGTCGGCGAGCTGCCGGCGCGTCCGGAAGCTCTTGTACACCTTCTGCAACTTCAGCGCCGCCGCCTCGTGCTTCGGGCTCTCCGCCGCCGAGCCGTCGGCGAACCTCGCTCTGGCGACCTCCCTCGGCATCGGCGGAGCGGCGGTCTCCGGCGCGGCAATGTCGCCGGTCTTGATGGAGATCTTGGTCTCCACCTGAAGAGAGCTGGAGTTCAGCTGCTCCCTCTTGAAGCTGAGTGACCCCTCGATGAGCAGCTTGCCGGAGCTCAAGGCCTGGAGGATCGTCGGCTCCGCGCCGCCGGAGCTCGCCGCCGGCGCAAGGATGCCTTCTTCCAACGGGTCGTAGTCATCGACCGGGCACGAGAACAGGACGCCCATTGCAATGACCTGGATCTTTACTCCCACCAACTGGAAGAAACAACACCAAACCATATGCTTTAGATGGTAATCTTGGTGAAGAACAAGACCAATTAGAGAACCAAGAACAAAGCTTAGGACTTCACCAACAAAGATAGGAGGAAAATGGCAACAAGAAGAAGAAAGAAAAATGGGAAACAAAAAAATGTTGCTAACCACTGGGAGAAAAATGGCAAAAACAGCCAGAACAGAGCTTGCAACGTATGCCAAGAACCCAAAGGAGCAACGAAAGGAGCTGACGAAAGGGCAAGAAACCACACATCATGAAACACCAAACAAGGAGGAGAAAACCATCATTCTTTGAGCTCAAACTTAGCAAACAAATCACAAAGACACCTACAAAGGACACACACTCTCTCACCTCTTGCCTAGTTAGTCCGCGTCTCCCCTTAACCAGTTTGCCAACGATGTGTGAGGTGTACTGTGCGTGTGCTGCTTCTTGGGTGGCGTTCGGCTGTTTTCCCCTTCTCTCTTGTAAACAAAACACTTGCTAGTACTTGCTCTTTTTTCCCTGGCCTATTGATCTTATCCGATGTGCTAGTGTAAGACAATGGCATTATATAGAGGAGGACGAGCTGAGACTGGGGAGGATGGAGGACGGTGGCAGTGTGGAACTTTTTTTTTTTTGGATGTGCAGGGCGAGAACAGCTCAAGGGCACTCGTATTCACTGCCACATATGCCTTTAAGCTGTAAATAATGATCAGTAGTGGATAAAAAAAAGTATCTTTAGATGGTATAAGTGAGTGGTGAAAAAAATAAAGAAGAGATATATATGTAAAGATAGAATTAAGATAAGTGGGATGTATGATATTTCTATAATTTTCTATCTTATCTCTATAATAGATGTGTATGTAAAAAAATAAAGAAGAGTTGTATATGTAAAGATAGGAGTGGGATGTATGATATTTCTGTAACTTTCTGTAACTTTCTATCTTGTATATGAAAAAAATATCTTTAGATGGTATATGCGAGTGGTAAAAAAAATAAAGAAGAGATGTGTATGTAAGATATAAGTGAGATGAGTGAGATGTACAATATTTCTATAACTTTCTGTTTTATCTTTAGAATAGAATAAAAATAAGAGAAATATAGAAGCTATTTCGAGACGTGATATATTTCTTTTGGTACAGTGAGTCCTAAGAAGTGTTTGTTTTTTCAATTCCACGTGTTGTCAGGGACGTCACTCGTAATTGTGCAGGCGCTAGTCCTGGCATGGTCAGTGAGAAGCTTGTATCAAAACCAGCGATGGTGCTGACAGGCATGGGCGCATGGCTATGCTGGAGTTGGAGGCCGTTGTATTGATTAATTAATTAGTCGTTTTAAACAATTAATCCCTGTACATGAATGAATGATATAACGGGAGATATTGTGTTGAGTGGCACCTAGAAATTAAGTTAACGGGTCTGTTCTTTAACGGTTTCTAAATATAATTTTTAATTTTTGCTACAGTGTCTAATTTTTAAATAGAGTTTTTTAAAACGAGATCTATAAGTTAATTATAGTACATGTTAAAATCATAACAACTGTATCAACCAAAATTACAAACGAGTATCTCTTCGTTGTTTGGATGAGTAGATTTTAAGGATCAAACTATATCCGAAACTCTTGAGGCGTGTAGTGCCCAATTGAGGTTTTACAGCGACCACCTCTGAGTTGTATAGAATTCTTGCACTTAGTTTTTTCTTAAAAAAAACAAACTCTTGTAATGTTGTGAAACGACAATGCTGAGAAATTTGACGGTAGCTCTCAATAAAAACAAATAAGCTCTAGCAGTGATGTGCTTTCGCATTTTCTCCAAATTTGTAGATTAATTGGTGGAATGTTTCCTTGCTTGTGGAGTGAGTACTGTCACTGTCATTGTCGAGTTACCCTTTGACAAGCAATTGCGATGAACTGACTTTTATCTTCGTTAGCGTAGTTTAATTCGGTGCGAATGTAACCCAAACTTTACATTTCGATGTTCAAATATCGTTTGATGATGTGATAAAACAAAGGAAATTTCAAGTGCCCCCACTTTCGCTCAGATTAAGGTAATGGAGAGGTGTAGCTAACCGACCATGTATACCTTGAAATTTTCTAGCGAGCATGGTCATGCGTTAGGAACTTACTGAAAGTCAATTATGATGAGAGAGAGAGAGGGGGTGCCAGCGAGAGGAGATACGTCTTGTCTTTTATGGACGGATTCAAGGCACAATTCTTTGATCCACTTAGTTTGAACATATAGTCAAGATGGCCTGTTTACCTGGTATGCAATCAGTACTAATTAAATTGTACCTGATAGCGGGACACAATCTTCCCGCACCCATTATCCCCAACAGGGGAATTTCCCACAGGTTGCCGGGGAGCGGAGCCGGAGCCCATGGCCATCCAACTGTAGCCCCTGTCGCCACACTATCAGCCGTGGCTTCCATGGCGCCATTTGATGCCCAGGAGGGCAATCTGGTCCTCCCTCAACTACGCTCACCTCTCCAGACCTGCCACTGCTCGAGTCGTTGTGGGTGAACCTGCTCGGGCGGCAGCGCTGTTGGTGTCATGCAGCGCAACAAGTTCAGAAGAGACAGATGCATTGTGTTGGGTCTCGCTCTCTCCTACCACCGCCGTGCCCGTGCTGCTTCTGGCTCAATTGGCCCTCACGGCCATTCGCTTCCTCTTCCTGGCTGCACCAGCACGCTTCCGCCATTTTGGACGCTAGACGCTACGGCCAATGTAGTGTCAATTGAGTCAACCGATAAACTGAGGAGCTCTGCTGACTAGTGACTACTATTGATGGAGATGTCAAAGGGTTTTCTTCCAATGTGGCATAGCTGGATGATGTATTGAGTTCTTTTTACAGCGTGGCAAGATTGTATGACATGGATAGTCCGTGTCGGCAAAGCCGTCCATTCAAATCAGCTATTAGTAAATCACCATGGAGTTCGGACTGATGATGATGCTAATGCTGGCATCATCACGTCCCAGAACCCCAAAAATAGAGAGATTTAATCGGGTGGAGAGCGAAAAATGGCACAAGGAAACTTATGAGAAAAACTGGGTTTCTTCCCATCGAGAAAACCCCTCCTTCCAGATCATGAACAAACAGAGAAAAAATAGGGAGGCAAGAACTCCAAACCCAAAATTAGAGAGATCCAGCGTTTTTGCAGGCATTGATGGGCGCTCTCACCAGCTCAGGAGAGGCTGCAAATGCAATGCATCAATGGGGAAACTATGAGCGACGGCACATTACCGTACCAAGCAATATAAATCACTTGAAATGGGTGCCGAGCTGATCAATGAATTCCATAAGCATTCGATCTCCTTTGTTCATAATCCACCAAACAAAGGCACCGAAACACACCACCATACATCATTAGTAGTACTAAAAAACCAGCATGACAAAAAAAATTCACAAACATGGTTCGACACTTCGACGTAACAGCAAGCAGATTGTCATATAGGTAATTCCACGTTGGCACTAGGCCCTAAGCTACTTCAATGGCTAACAGAAAGGGACCTCTGCCTGCGGGGAGACCTGCTACCACGATCCTCGGAAGGGCTTCTGCTCCTTGATCTGCTGTCCACTGGCGAGAGAGATCTCTCACGAGGAGCTGGGGACCTGTCAATATGGTAAATTGTCACTTATTTAGGATATGAAGAGCCGATAATTGTCAGTGCAGGGCACAGCAAAACCTACCTCGAACAATGCTTTCGTTTAGGTGAGGGCGAGTGGCTTCGGCTGCGTGACCGTGATCTATCGGAGTATCCAGGTGACCTTGACCGCGACCTCCTGTCATAAGAACGACCTCTGCTACTGCACCAAGTAAAGATGAATGAACAAATTAGCTTTTGCCTCCTAGACTGCCAAGGCAGATCATATATGCACAAAGCAACAAGAACTGAAAGCAACGCTCAGTTAAAAGAAAGGAAAATGAGAAATAGAAGTTAGTACCCGACTCTTTCCCTAGCCCTCATGTCAGAAGGCTTCTTTCTGTTCTCCTCTGCAAAAACAACAGTAACTTCCCTGCCAAGAAGTATCTGCCCATCCATATGATATTTTGCATCAGCAGCATCCTCTGGATCATAGTATTGGATAAAACCAAATCCTCGAGGCTCCCTGTGACATATAACAAAGATTAACCTTTTTTTAAAACGGCAATGCTTCTGAACAATATAACAAAAATCCTGCGGACACAATGGATGTAAGTTAAACAAAGAACTGTTGATTCTTCATAGCCTTTCCCTGGATGTTGACATACACAAATCAATTTCAACGGATAAAGCATGCACTAGACTGCTGACCTTTTCACTCATCAGTGTTTAAAGATAGACTTGAAACTCTTCATAACTTGCATATCTCTTAACTCTCTATTTCTTCCCTTCTGTTCAACAGTACTCTTAAGACTTGTGTCTTCAAAAAATTATGTTCAGTGTTAATCTCAAGAGGTGGCAAAAGAATTCAATTTATACCAGCAAAACTAAAGCACAAACAAACTAAGCACAAACAAACATCTTGCTATGTACAGGTTTATACCAGTAACAAGTGAAATCCATAATAAGGATGCAAAGGGGTAGGTTCGGTCTCACCCTGGACCTGGCCCTTGGAACCCAGTCACAACGTTGAGGATAAAGGGTCAGCCCTCACGTGCCTCACAAGCAAGAAAGAAGAACGATAGGTGCCGAAGAGAACTCGCGTCTTCACCATGAGAGAGATGCCAAGAGTGGATGTCGGTGTTTGCGTTCCATCCGAAGAGCTCATAGGCCAACAACCGTAGACTATCTTGCCGCCGGAACTAAGAGAGGTGCACCTCCACATCCTTGCTGCAGCCTAGCCATCTTGCAGCTTCATTCCTGCCAATCCTCGCAGAAGCAACGCTGGCCATAAGACGCCGCTCGCCGGATCTGGAGATTGGGGAAAGGGAGGAAGAGAGGCCAAATCGGACACCCGTCCATCGAGGACACTGAGTCGGGGGTAGGCTGGTAGGATTTCGTAGTTTGCTGTTTTGGGGAGGAGAGGAGCGAAGGGGTGACGACATGGTACGCAGTTGCGCACAGGTTCGGGTCGACCCGAGGGTCGATTGGGATCTGGCCACAGTTGGCTCTCATATTTTGAGGGCCAACCCACTAAACATTGGTGCCCAAATTTTGGGGGTGGGCCAATGGGCCAACCTGCCCCCTTTGCACCCCTAATCCATGATAAGCCTGTTATGGGGTTAAAAATATATTGTAGTGTCCTATACAGCTCAGAGTGAGATATCCAAACTGCAAGTTGGCCTCCAGATGAAAACGACCACTAAAACTAGTTGAGACGAGGTGCCTTACCCACTGTAATAATCCCTTGGCAGATATATATCTTTCAGACGACCAAATTTTCCAAATGGTCTACGGAGGTCATCAGGCCTGCATTCATAATAAACTCCTCAAGTTAAAGAGGTATTGTGTAGAAGAAAGAAGCGATTCTCATGCAACTATGAATCATCTAATAGACATGAAAAACCATAAGTCCATAACCCAATATAAAAAAAGAAAAACACTCTTGAAATAATCATGAGTGTTCTGCTAACCTATGTAAGTCAAATGTATTTAAAATCCCTCAATAGTAGTTCGGATAATAGAAGGCACTAAGCACAGAACCCTCATAAGGAAGGGAAATGCACTTATCCATTGACCAATATTAGATCATTAAGAACACACAAGATAGATCTGTATATTTACATCTCTATCTGTTGTTCTGTGCTAAAGCAATGCTCCTTTGGATTAATCTAAGATCTAAATGAATTTTGGCTTTTCAATTGGATATACTCATTATACCAAGCTCAAGAACAGTATATGCAAGTGGAGCTCAAGATGAAAAGGGAACTTAGGATTTCACAAGGGTGCATTGATTGTGTTCTCAAAAATGTCTTGACCTTAAACTGATTTTGAATGGTATCAAATACCAACTCAAATACCACCGACAGCAACACCAAATATATGACTGCACAGAGTTAATTTACAAGAGAGGCACACATGCAGTTACTGATACAGGTGCGATGAGGATCTTACCTGCAATCGCGACGAAGATTCCTCACCAAAAGACTAGTTGGGAGGTCCCTAACACGGCCTCCATAACGACCACGAGGACTTGGACTGCGGCCTCTCCTCCTGTAACCTCTTGGCGGTGATGGACTGTAATCGTAGTTTCTTCCCATAGTGATCTAAGAATACAAGAAAAATCATGGTCATTAGAAGCAATACAATAGCAATCATATTTCATCTGAACAAGATAGCAGGTTCTCTTCAAACAGGAGAAAGAAGGTGATGCTGAAAAGAAACCTTCTCAAAAAGGCACCAGAGCATGAAGCATTTTGAGCTCTGCAAGGAGCAAAAGTAGCTCTGCTAAATGCTAATAGCGAATCAAACAATAAGCTACATTTCAGCATACACGAGGAAAAAGGACTTCATAATACTAAATGACAGTTTAGGAGATATGGGATGATATCTTTAGCCAAAGGACAATTGCTTTTGTATGAGAAAAAATTCCTTCCCATTCCCAATCTAAAATCATTTTTAACAAAAACTACTCAGACAAACATCTCTCAAAGTCGTCTACTATGAATCTGTCTAATGTAAAAAAATAAGAACTAAAACCAGCCCGTTCCCATCTGCAAGTTTTAACAAAAATAGAATCATAGATCATCACATAAGCCAAGGATTAAAAACTTTAATGAGCATGCATATCCTTCCATCTCCCGTTCCCGTCTGCAATTCCACCAGCCCACCTCTCCTTCTCCATCCCACTAAAAACCCCAACCCCCAGGGAAAAGAGACCCTGTGCAAAACCTACCCAAATCCGCCAACGAAATACTCGAAATGGCTCGTCGATTACAGAATCGGGTTCGGAACACAACTTGGCCAAAAACTGCAGCTTGACGCTAACCACAACGCAGTAGTGAGCTAGGGTTCTTCAAGGGACGACCAAACGACGGCTAAAACGCGCACGGATCTTCTAACCGCGTCAAATTGGGACGGAAAGGAACGATGCCGAGCTGATGCTCACCTCGGTCAACCAAACCGGATCGAACAACTCGCGGAAACCAAAATTCCGTCAGAAATCTAGGGGCGGAATCGCCTCTCGAACTCGATTTACCTTTTTCTTCTAGGGCTTGAGGCGGCGGGCTCTCGTGGTCTCCAGAAGCTTCCGAATGCGACGCGACGGGCGTGAGGGGCGTGACCCTTTGATTTTAAGGGGAGGCGAGACCGCACGGACCGTTGGATGGCGGTGCCGGATCCTGATTGGACGGTGGATGTTGAGTGTCCGGCTATTGGGCTCTTGGAGCCGGATTCGTTTTGGGCTCCATCTGTAGAGCACAGTATCTGGACCAAACTATGATCCAGGTATATTTTTATTTTACTTTCCCTTTTTTTATGCTTTAGATGGTTGGCTCCGGTCGATGCCGTCGGCACTTCAAACCATGTCTTCACAGTTTGTATTGATTTCTCAGTTCTTAAAACTGTTTATACAGTAAACAATTTTTCTATAGTATTTAATTTTCAAATGCAGTATTTTTTAAGATAAGATTTACTACACTTTATTTATATCGATCAAAATCGAACCTAAGTTTCTCTTTCTCCGTATGTCTCTCTACAAGCTGTTACTATTTACAAGCTAAGTCAAAAATCGTCAGGAAAAGCCAATATAAACAGAACTTTAATTAGATCGTGCTTAAAAATTACTTGGCCCCATTTGTAACGCGGAATTTTTTTTGATTCAAACTGAAACTGAACTGTATTTTTTTTTGCGAGATTCGTGCATTTTAGTGGCATTTTAGTGGAGCTTTATTGTGTTCACAGAGATTTTCGTCTCCCTGCAAAATTTTTATTTTCCTTCTTTCTTTCTCTTTTTACCTTTCGTGATTGGTATATTTTTCCCTGCAAAGAAATGTTTGATGTAGTTTCTTTCTTGTTGAGTTTTTTTTGGACAAAAGACATTAATTACTCCGGTTTTTAGAAAGCCCGGAGGCATTTCAGATTACAGAGAGCAGAGATACAGAGATAAGACTGGGAACACCACAGTTCAGAGACACAGACCAACACACACGAGAAACAGGCAATACTAGATAACATAAGAGCCTCTTTCGGTCACAAGATATCGAAAACGTCGGAAATAGAAGGAACATAGAAATTGGAGGTCTTGTCCGTTGTAATCTTACATGAATTGAAAACGTGGGAATTACATGAAACTGCTGTTTGGATGCTCCACAGAAATTTTGAAGGAAAATATTTCTTGATTAGAGAGAGTGATGTTGAGAAGTCCTTAACAAGAGGTTTGAGCTCATGTTTAGAATCCTCTAATATTGGAAGGAAAGGAAAGTTTCCGTGGTAATTCCTTGGACCATTCCTACGTTTCCAAAGGCTCTCAAATTCCCATAGGATCCCAATCCTACAAAATTCCCTCAAATTTCCTTTGTTCCAAAGGAACCCTAAAACTTGACAAAAATCCCAATTTCTCGCATATTTAGAGGATTCCTTCCTCTTGTTTTTCCTTTCAAGTTTAGTATATTTCTTTCTTTCTTGTTTTTTTTCATTTCAAGTCTGGTATATTTCATTTCTTTTTTTTCTTGTACTCTTGTTTTTAATTTCTAGTTTGGTGTACTTCCTTTCTTTTCATCTCAAGTTTGGTATATATCTCTCTCTCTCTTTCTCTTTATTCTTCTGTAAAGTCTGGAATCGCGGCGGGAAGACGAACAAAAGGCTCAAAGCTTATCTTCACACTTGTTATCCATAAAGTTCGGCAAAGAGAACAGTGTACACTGCCATTTGTCACCGGGCAAAGATGCATGGATCGAGCCCTAAGCAATCGAGTCAAACAAGCCCTAAGCAATCGAGTCAAACAAATGGATGGAGTCCACGTGTGTACATATATATGACACGTGTGCATCCAGGTATGTGCGTGTGACCCAAGTATGAATTAGAGAGAGAAATAAAAAGGTGTAGAAATCGAAGTCCCTTTGATCCAAAGCAATCCACGAAAGGCTCTGGATGTGATGCAGCCTTCTCTGCCTTTTGTTCTCGCGATAATGTTCTTACGTGTTCGGTGTCGCTTGAGTGCGACTCGATGGGTTCCACGATCGACTTCAGAATAATACCTGAAAGCTTGATCGATGCTTAGGTAAAATTAGCCTGTTAAGACTAGACGTTTATTACATATTTTTTTTAATACACAGGAGCTCATCTTTACTATTATATAAATTGGAGTTGATGGTCGTCGGTCCGTTCTCTTCTCCTCTCTTCTCAGCCGTTCGATCAAAGATCAGCCGTCCGGATCCACATATAAGTAGTTCTTTCGCTCCTCGTAGAACGATAAATTTTAAAACATGTAGTATAATAAATTTTAAAAATTCGTAGTAACGTACAGGCATTCAGCTAGTCATGAGAAAAGAAAAAGGTTCAGGTACAATATGCCTTGTACAAGCTCAATACAGACCACCGCGAAAACAAACCAAAAGCCTAATTTATGTGCAAATCTGCAACTGCCGAGGGCTTTAGCTTGTTTTCAACCGTTTTATAACATGTGGTACAAGCAAAATTGGCAAGATCTTCGGTGTTGATTTTTAATCCAAGCACCACATCTGAATCTATGGTGATCGGTTCAATTTGAAAAGTTGAAAGCTTATGGTGAAAAACATTGTGAATGGTGAAAAAAAACATGGTGTGGAGGTTTATTTAACATAATTAAATTTTAAAAAATTTAAAAATATAAAAAATATGTTAGCCCATCACAGACAACGCAAACGAATACGAGAAAAAAAGAACCGACAAAAAAACTTAAAAAAAAAAATCAAAAATTCAGAAAAAGACGAAATTATGAATAGTGCAAAAATAAACTTAAGCCATAAGCTTAAGCTATATTGATCACCAAAGTGGTTCATATGCGCTTTTCTGCAAAGCAGCATCTAAACTGAAGTAAGAATAATAAACTTAAAAAATACAGGTCAAGAATGTCTGTCCATGGATGGGATCGCCAATCAATCTCGATCTTTCGGCGGCTGATATGGGCAGCAATTGATGCCACGAATTCGCATCTTCGTCCGGCAGCCGTAATCCCCTGAGATAAAAATGTCGCAAACGGCATGCGTTCAAATGCAAATCATACACGTTTTACGGACAAAAATGACACGAGAGAATAGACACACCACACATACACAGGAGAAAAAACCTTTCTGGTTTTCCTTCGTACCATCACCATATATACTGTGTCACACGTAGCCGAGTTATTTTAGGTCTATTTGGGTGCGGCTGCGGCTTATAATTTTTGGTTAAAATTTTTAAATTTTGGCTGTTTACGGTACAGATTACGGAGAAAAATACTTACTTACAATTTTAGATGATACAGATATTGAGCTTAGTGTGTGTATAAAGGCAAGGCAATGGCCGTGCCCTCACCTAGACACACCCTGCTGTTGCTGGCTTCTGCTCGCTCCAGGCGAGTGACAAGAGGGTTCTCATCTCGATACAGGGGCTTTCGTCCAGAGGACGCAAGGCAGAGCCAAGCTCGTTCTTCGGGCCAAGTGGAAACTTTGCTCAAGGTATGGTAGTCGTTAGTAAGCTCCAGTTCCTCCATTGATGGCTTCATCTATTGTTGCTGAATTTGTCTAAGCCTAATTTTATCCCTTTCTTCTTCTTATTCTTTTCTCCTTTGGCTACATCTTCTCTGTGTATACAATTTTGGCTTTTTTCTTTTTTTCATCTCTCTCATTTTTTGAGGGGTTTTTTTTGGCATGGTTCTTGAGTTGCTTTCTTATTTCCTTTTCTAGCCATGTTTTCCCTAGTTAGTGCTCTTGCTGAATGACTGAATCTCCTCTGCTTCACATAAGTTCTAGTTTCTGAATTGCTTGGTTTCGTAGTGCTGGTTTCTCTCTTCTGTTTGGACCTCTTACTTTTTAACGTAGGAGTCAGTTGCTATTCTCGATATATGTTCACCAATTCAACTCAAATTTTACATTACTATCTTTTCAATCCATTACTTACGTACTTTATGCCTTCTATATTTTTTTCACTCCCCCTTTAGTTCATCAGACCAAAAGATTGCCCAATTGGACTAAAGGAAATATCGCTCGATTGCTTCCTAGTATTAAACCTCAGCCATCTAACTATCTAAGTAAACCTCAGCCATCTAACAAGCAGGCTGGCCTAAGCTGCCTTTTTTTTTCTTGAAGCATCTCAATCGGGCACCCAAGTGCGTAACAGAATAGAACAGTGACATGTTCATTCTATATTTGCAGCCGAAGTTTTTACACTTCGGCCACTATTGCTAAGGTCCCGTTTGGAATACGGAAAAAATCCTCAATTCCTGCGAGAATCGAATTGTTTTCTGTGAAATCCCTACATTTTACTCGGGTGTAAGCAGTGATTCTGATCCATTAAAAGTACTTAATTAGTATAGCTAGTATTAAATTGGGTGGTTTAAGCTTTTCAACGTATCGTCCGTAGCAAAACAGCGGCTATAGAAATGGTGATCCTGTCAGATGTTGACGCTTGCTAATGTATCAGCCAAGTTCGTGTCGCACACGCTGACGCAATCAGTGGCCGATGAGTTCCAGTCCATCTCAATTATTTTTCTGCTTGCCTGGTGACGTCGCCCTGCGGCGGCACTAGTGCTGTTTGGTGCGAACACGGTTCCATCTCGAAGCATCTTGAAGGCTTCAATGGCCTCAAATAATGCAGCAGCCGTACAGCAGAAATTTCCCGCTTCTTCAAATAGGCTCAGGCAGGTAGGCTTCGGGTTTGTTCTTTTTCTCTGAAGCTAATTGTTTTTGGTTTTTACTACGGTATCTAATTTTTAAATAAAGTATTTTTTCAAGACGGGGTCTACAAGTTAAACAATGTACACGTTAAAAATCTAATATTTGTACCATCCAAAATCACAAGTGAGTATCTCTCTCCGTAATCTGTACCGTAAACAGCTAAAATTCAAAAATTTCAATCAAAAGTCATAAACCGCAGCTGTTGCCAAACAAACCCTCCGTCTATCAGTCAGGAATTTGGCAGGAACTTTCTTGTAGGATTTACATTTTTCCCCTCGTTCCAAAGAAGAACCTATTCAAGCAGCACAACACAAACAGTTTTTAAGTTGATTTGGACTAACTTGGCTACTGATGCCAGTTCTGCTCCGAGCTTAGTTCGTCAAGACTCTCCAGGCTTAAGAGAGTGACATGGGTGATTGCAAATACACTCCCTATTCTATTCTGACATTTTCTCCTGCTAGTTTCAGCTCTGGGAGGTGCTTGCAGAAGTTATCCTTGGACATCAGATTATCAGAGGATGTTGCACAAAAGATGGCAGGGATGCATGTTTTTGCTCATCTTTCTTCTCTGGAATGCATCAGGTGCACTTTGTAGCGTTGATAGCTTTTGCTTCAGTTTCGGTAGTACCCGGTTCCTTTCTCACTGCCTTTTTTTATCAGTATAAGATTCTTTACTTGGCTAGAAATACATGACCATACAGTTCTGGTTAGTAACGGCTGCGGTTTATGGTTTTTAGCTGAAATTTTTGAATTTTGACTGTTTACGGTACAGATTACGATAAGAGATACTTACTTGCGATTTTGGGTAGTACAGATGTTAGGTTTTTAACGTGTATATCGTTTAACTTGTAGACGCCGTTTTGAGAAAATATTCCGTTTAAAAGTTAGATACTATGATAAAAATCAAAAGTCGTTAGTTTCGAAGGAAAAGAACATGTCCATAAAAAGATGCAGCATTACAAGGGGATTTTTAAGCTACAAAGTTTAGGATATGCTCGTGCGCTCCCTTTCCATGTCCTATCTCGAGTCAACAAAAGCATACGCGACACATGGGGCTTGTCGAAGCTTGCCGATTGTCTCCTCTCGTTTAAGGAACTGAATGGTGCGAATGTTTATCTTAATCAATGACTAGCTGAATGTTCGTTGCTACGGATTTTAAAATTTTATTATATTATATATTCTGAATTTAATGGGTGGTAAAATTTTTTAGAACATGCAAGCAAATGTGTTCTAAAATTTTTAAAAAACTGTATCAACGCACGGGCATTCAGCTAGTCTTAATCAATGATGCTGTTTGACACATGTAAAAGCTTATCAGTCATATATGAGAAATCCACAACTCAAATACTGAACAGTCTTAACAATAATCCACCACCCAAATATGCTTCTTTCCCCCTGATATTTTTATGCAGTTCATGATTTCCCTGATGAAAGCAAATGATTCTAAGCTCTAATGATGTAATCAAAGAGGAACATTTTCTGACCTGTTCTTACAACCTCTGCTAAAACTAACACTTCCGGGGGATAATTTCGAGTAGTGTACCAGGAAGGAACTAACTTTAAGTACACTGAATCAACTGAGCTCGACCTACTGCATTTCGTCATAGATCACTCAGATACCATATGTTCATAAATCATAAGCTCAGGAGCCAGGATCCTCAACATATGCTGCCTGTCTCTCACAAAAATTCCTGTTTTCACAATGGACAGGCACTTCTCTCGGAGTCAACCTGACCCCTTCGTCGGAGAATTCCCCGTCAGATTTTGCGAAAATTGTTCAGTCTAAGCAGACAAAACAAGCGCGCGTGTGCGGAGCAGACCACCGGCTGCTGAGATCCCTGGCGAACACTCAAGAAGAGGTCATCCTCACCATCCCAAACGAGCAGCTCCAGCACATTGCCGAGTTCCAGGAGGAAGCCGAGTCTTGGGTCGTCGCGAACGTCGTGCCGTTCCTCCCAGCGACCAAGATCACGCACATCTTGGCGGGCAACGATGTCGTGACGAGTTCGCCCGGGAACGCGTACTTCCTGGTCCCCGCGTTGCTGAACCTCCACTCGGCGCTCGTGGCCGCTCGCCTCGACGACCGCGTCAAGGTGTCAAGCGCGCTGTCCGGGGTGCCGCTTGCTCCGGCGTTGTCCACCTTCACGGGGCACCTGCTACGGTTCTTGAAGGAGACCGGCTCGCCGTTGTTTCTCAAGTCGCACCCGTCGGAGGCCACGGACACCAAGGTCGACGGCGTGTACGGCGCGATGCGGGGGCTGAACTTCTCGGGCATTCCGGTGATCGTGGCGGGATCGGAGGAGCCAGGCGCCGGCGAGGCACTGGTGTACCACAGCTACCTGTATGGCCGTCCCGGTGAGGGCAAGAGGCGGTCGCTGGCGACCGGGACAGGGACGTTCTGCGTCGCGCTGCAGAACGCCGACCCGACGGCGCTGCAGGCGGGGCTCAACTGGGCGTGCGGGCCGGGCCACGCCGACTGCTCAGCGATACAGCCCGGCGGGCCGTGCTACAAGCAGAACAACCTGCCGGCGTTGGCTTCCTACGCCTACAACGACTACTACCACAAGATGGCGACCACCGGTGCGACCTGCTCGTTCAATGGCACTGCCACCACCACTACTACTGATCCCAGTGAGCAACCTATCTGTGGTAACTTCTTTTTTGCATCATATGTCTTGGAGCTTGAGATAGGGATTGGCTTGCTCTTCCCCTCCAATGGCTAATGCTGCAAAAGAATTTGAGAAGGATCAGGCTTTTAGTTTCAGGATTTTTTTTACAATTGACCTATCTAATTCTTGGACGGGGGAAATTACTCTTATATTTTTGTAGTAGCCCCTCCGGCCACAATTACAATTCGTTTTGGACATGGATACAGCCTCTAAAACATAATTTTGATAACTAATTTCTATTGTAATATATATATAACATAATAAAATTATAATATTATGAAAAGTATTTTTGAGATAAATATATACGTATGATTTTCATGTATTTAATTTAAATATTTAAAAAGATATTAACGGTCAAAATTTTAAAAGTTTAACTGCATCGATATCCAAAATAATATGTATTTGTGACTGGAGAGAGAATTTCTAAATGTGTTATAATTATCATCGTCCAAAAAGATCGTATGGCTGAGGGGTCTACTTTTTAGAAGAAAAGCTGGACAACTATGAAATGATACCATGTTACTTGAGAACAATTCGCCACTTCTATGTAGTTCTATGGAGTGATTTTTTTTTTCTTTTGAAACAAGTACTGAGTGATTTTTTCATGTCAAATGAAACAAATGTGTGGTTAAAATTTACAAGTTTTGCAACAACAGATTAATCAAAATTCAGGAGCACATGCTCATACCATGTAAATTTCAGTGCTTGGCTTAGCCCACTCTTAGCTTGGAAGTACTAAAACCGTTATGACCAGAGTAAGAGCTCAAGCGCATGCGTATTTCTGCAGCACCATATCTATCACTATCAGGAAATGTGGTCTAGTTTTGTGACGCTAAGAATTGGTAGCATTTTGGTGTGTCGTCTAGTCTGATGTCCGATTACCTGTTTTAACTCTCATCATAAGCTGTATCAATCTCATGCACTGCTCTTCCTTCTGCTCAATTCAGTAGCAATGTGGACGAACACTAACGCCTTCATGTGACGACTCATTTCAGGCTCAGGGTCATGCGTCTTCGCAGGAAGGTAAGAACGATTTCAATTCTTGAGAAATCAGCATGCTATTCATATGTTCATCCGTTCTGACAAAACTTCCAAGAACAATCACGAAACTGAAAGTGTCAAATTTCTTGGCATGGTCACAGCACCATGGCGGGAGGCTCGAACTCGAGCGTGCCGAGCGCCAGCCCTCCAACGGGGCTCGCCCCTCCGGCAGGTTTCACTCCGCCGGTCGGCTCCAGCCCTCCGACCGACTTCAGCCCCCCGGCGGCCGGCACGGTCCCTCCGGCCGGCTTCTCCCCGCCGGCGGGAGGCTTCGGCCCCCCGTCCGGGTTCGGCAGCCCGCCGGGGAGCTTCAACGGGAGCGGGACCTTCGGCGGGAGCCCGAGCAGTACGCTCAACCCTTACGGCAGCGGGTGCCGCCACGGCGTGTCTCGCGCTCGCCTGAGTGCTCTGTCTGCCATTGCTCTCGCCGTTTTCCTAGCGTCGACCGGCCTGACGTAAATTATTGTCGGAGCGTGAATTTGGACTGGCTCTAGCTCGAGAGAGCTCATGTTGTCGTTAGTTATTATATTATACAGGGATTCATCACATCTTTATGTTCTTGAGGAATTACTGGTCTTGTAGGTGTCAGGTTGCATACGGTGAGATCTTTGTCATTTAGGAATCGTATATATGCAGCATATATGTGACTTTTGGCAATGTCTGATGTTTGATTTCCCCGTGTTGTACTCTTTTAGGACTTTTTTGAAAGGGCAACACCCGAATGTTTTCTTTCTAACTATTATTGAGATTTGTGATCATTGGATTAGAGATCCAACAGTCATGAATTCTCCTCCTCCCTCATCCAAAAAAAATCTTCCCCTCTAAAAAAGGGAGACGTTGGATCTCAATCTAACGGTCCCAAATCTGGATGATTGTTAGGGAGAAAACATCCGAGTGATGTTTACACACATTTTGAAAATTTTTGAAATGCAAGAAAGTTTTTCTATTTCTGTGGGAATTGGGCACGAAATTCTTACGTTCCACAGAGACCTAGAATACTTCTCGGAAGTGTTGAAAATATACCTTAACGGCAATAATATATATGATTATATTTTGTTATGTTCATGATTTATTAGATAATATGTTATCTTATTCCTTAAATAATATTGTTAATATTTATTATTAAATATGTAACTTGGTTGTGAAACTCTATATTTCTCGATGATTATTCTTAAATGATTCCTAGTTGGAAACATATAAGGACAAATATGAATATACTAGCATATGTATTGCGTGATGATCATATTTTCCTGGTCATAGATACGGAGATATCAAACCAATAATGTTGACATATGCTAGCGGACATGGGGTTGGATCGACTCACCATGAGACACTACGAGAACGTTGCATTCTTACATGTCACTGGTATATCTCCGGAGGCCAGTATCCTTGAAATTTCACTCGATTGAGGCTATCAGATCTTATAATCCATTTGAACATAAAATTCCTGCTTCCATCAGCTACGAGAAACGCTATTAATTTCCTATGCTCTATGCTTTGAAAAATGGGTTTTGCCAAACATCATCTGGATGTTTTTTTCCTAACCATCATTCAAACTTAAGACTATTGAATTAGAGATCCAATGGCCATGAATTATCCCCCCTTCCCCTTGAATTCTACCCCCTTTCTCTTGAAAAAAATCTCCCCCTTCAAAAACAAAGAGCCTCTTGATTTCTAATTTAAGGGTTATAAATTTAGATAATAGTTAGAAAAAATATCTGAGTGACGCCTACTCCCAAAACTTGAAAAAGAAAGAAACCCATACGAACATACAACTTGCGACATGTCAGAATTGTACCAGATTAATTTAAGGTGTTAATCTCGATGCTAAGAGGATCTCCATTCTCAAACATGGCCATTCCTACTCCCCTAACGCATGGCACACCATCTCCTCGTCGACGGTGCTGGACTTGAGGCATCCTCTCGCCTTGCAGAATTTCGTCAGGTAGTACACGCCGACGCCGACTGTGGTGAAGATGGCGTTGATCACGTACACCTTCCACCCGGCGATGGCCATGACGAAGACGAAGAATGCCGAGGAGACAAGGCAGAGGACGACGGTGCCCGAGAGACGCAGCGGCACGCAGTAGGGGCGCGGCACGCAGAGGCCATGATGTTGTTGAAGCTGAAGAAGGACATGCCCAGGGTGATGAGGCTGGTGAAGGCGATGCTCATGACCCAGGGGATGTTGAAGACTGGGGCGCGCAGCGCGAAGATGCCAGGCAGGAGGCCCAGGTCCGCCATGCCCAGCAACTTGAACGCCGCGCTGCTCAGCGTCGCCGAGCAGAGGCCGATGGAGGAGAGCACCGCGCCCACCTCGATCCAATACTTGAGCCAACTGCCGGCGATCATGCCTGCATTGCAGAGATAAGATTCATGTTAAAAAAATGTCGCTACCAAATGGCATTGTTATGATCAAAAGGAGGAACTGAATCTGAACTATGGAGCTACGTAAGATGTTAGTTTGCGTGTTACACATGTTTGTCATAGACCACAGGATACTGAATGTCAGAACATATTAAGAAAATGTTTTGTAACGAGCATATATTTGGCTTTTATTGATCATCTATTTATATATTAAATACATGAGCACGAATACTCTCACGTGTGAATACTAATTACTAACTCTAGTAGAAACATCAGTACTAATGGGAATACTAAACAACAGTGAAAATACACACTAATGAAAATACTAAACAACAGTGAAAACACAACTATCCCAGTTGTTTAACACCCTCTCAGTTGCAACTAGTGAGGTTGAGATTTTGTCATAGGATCTTCGGTTGTTGTATTACAATTGGTTTGGTGAGACCATCGACTAATTGATCTCATGATGATGTGAACCAAATCTCCAACGCCTTTCTTGTCACTCGTTCTCAGACAAAATGAAAGTTCACCTTAATATATTTAGTTCTGGCATGGAACACAGAATTAACAAAAAGATATATGGCTCCAAGATTGTCATATCATAAGACAGGCGCTTGCGATTGATAAATTCTAAGTTATCATAATAGTGATTGTATCCAGATGATTTCTGCTGTGGCATTTGCAAGAGTCTTGTACTCTGCCTCAGTACTAGATCTCACCACTGTGGCTTGTTTCTTTGAACTCCATAATATGAGATTGGAGCCAAAGACAACCGTAAAATCACTGGTTGACCTTCTGTCATCTGTTGATCCTGCCCAATCTGTATCAGAGAATGTACTAACAAACAAGTAGAATTGCGAATACGGAATTCGACACTCACTGTGGGTCATACATACCGTAAAATTTGTTTCACCGTTGTCCAATGATGTTCGGCTGGCATATGCAGAAATTAGCATACCTTGTTGACTACATATGATATATCTAGCCATGTCAATGTTAGGTAGTGCAAAGCATTATGTACCGTGTTGCTTCTGCAGCTGATAACTCTCTCTCTCATCAGACTTTGATAATTCTTTAGTTGTTGACATTGGGAGAAGTTACTAGTTTGCATATTGTCACATCGGTCCGTTGTAAAAGGTTGGTGGAATATTTAGACTGAACAGGGATGAGATCCTCCCTTAATTGACATACTTCGATGCCCAAGAAGTAATGAAGATCATCGAGATCCTTGATAGCACACTCTGACTATAATTTTTTAATTAATGTATGAATAGGCTGAGGAGATGAGCTAGTGACAATAATGTCATCAACATCCAAAATATATGTGATCACGCCACTATGACATAGATAAACAAGGATGTGTCAGCTCGGAAACGAACAAAACCAAATTCTTGTAAATAAGAACTAAGTCGAGAATACCAGCCACGAGGTGATTGCTTCAATCCATAAAGAACTTTATCCAATTTGAAAAAAGATGTGAAAACTGTGAATCCTCATAACCAGGTGGCTGTCGTATGAACACACCATCTTTCAGAATATCATGCAAAAATACATTCTGTACATTCAATTGATGAAGAAATCATCTACGTGACGTTGCTAATGATAAAACAAAATGAATTACAGTAGGTTTCATAACCGAGCTGAACATTTCTTCATAATCAATCCTATACCATTGTTTGAATCCTTTTGCAACCAATCTAGCCTTATAGCGTTCAATAGAACCGCTAGCCTTCCTTTTCAATTTAAATACCTACTACAGTCAATGATATTGCAACTGGACTAAGATGATACCAAGTGCCATGTATTGTTCTTTAAGAGTACCTGATATTCAGTGTTCATTGCCTCCTTCCAATTTTTGTCACAAAGAGCATCCTCAAGAGTTGCCGGTTTAGTCACGGCAAGAAATGTGCACCGGCGGGCATCATATTGCACCATATCATCGGAGCGAATCCTTGATTGGCGAATGTTGTTCTGCAGCTTTGTTTACATAGGATGAGACGGTGGTACAGGAGGATTTGGCGGTGAAGATGAAACCATGCCGAGTTCCACGGTCGTGCTAGGGACACATGGAGCAGGTGAAGCATTAGATATATGTGTGGGGCCAACAGAATCCTCCGCGGGACTCGCGCTGGCAGGCAATAGGATATCTTGTGCAGGATCCGAGAGATTAGCGCCCGGAGATTTGCGCCAGCGGTGCCCACCGAATAGCCCCTGAGATTTGTCCATGTATTCTTCCATTATTGGATATCATGGACTTTGTTGTGATGGTTACTTCGAGGAGAAGCGCTATAAATGCTAGTGGATGGCAATTGAAAAAAATTATCCGACACCAGATAGAGTAGGCGTTTGCAAAACCGCAACGGTAATATATGAGGTTTAGATCACATCTTGAAAGATAAAATATTTTGTCACTCTATTGGAGCCACGTGAAATACAAGTGCTGGAAGTCTGAATATATTCATCAGCATCAGAAGTACGAGCAGATATGCATTTCCGCGGAAGTACAGACATACCGCCAATCACCACAATGTTAGTACCAGAATCCGAATATTGAAGCACCAACCAGCCGTAACCAATTGGCAATTGGACATTAATTAGTCCTTTGCGTGATGGATTTGGTTGGACCGGTTTACAGGACACAACAGTTGCACGAAGAGAACTCTTTTTAGGGTGAAAATAACATAGTTCACAAGCAAAGGAAAACAAAACTTGAAGTCTGTTTTGCATTTTACATCTATTTAAGTTGAGCATGCAAAGGAAAACAAACCTTGAAGTCTGTTTTGCATTTTACATCTATTTAAGTTGAGCTAGAAAACTGAAAAGCAGTGTTTCTCAACTGTGCTAGCATCTTTGTCCTTCACAAGAAAATTTACGCCCAGTAAGCATCAAAAGAAAAATTCACACAGATTATGCCTAAATGATCGTAGTCATTGAAGAATCATAGCAGCTTCTTTCTCTCAAAGAAGTTCTTCAGATGCCACAACTGCAACCCTGCCACTGACAGGCAGATACCAAGTGAGAGGAAACTGAGCCAAGCCATCCGTGAGCTTGTTCTCCTGTTCAGTTCCTGCATCTCCTCCTCCCTGGAGGAATGACAGACCAACAATACGATTTGAGAGCTTTGTTGAATTTCACCAAAAAAAATTTCATGTTTGCAAGGTAAATGAAGAATACCTTTCACGAAGATAGAACATTTCTTCATGGATAGATTTAATGGTATCCTCCAGCTTTTTGAGCTCAAGTTCCATCATCTACAACAAACCAAAGGCAACTTATGAACAAAATTTGTACCTAGATTCCTCAAGTGTAGTACTATAATTAGTAAATACTTTTGCTGAGCACTGACAATTATAGTATTTAGATATATTATGGGATTCTACAATCAACTGCGTAACATAGTATAGACTATTGAGATGCAATGTCATAAGTTACAATCTGTGGTATTGTTTGTTGTCTAATGAGTGCAAAGACTGATTAACATTAGATATACTCTGAACCAAAGTGGCTATCTTCACTAACAGTTCATAGTGTTACTAGTTGTTTCATGACAATTCCATGACTAGTGTAATAGCTTTGATTCTTTGCACAATAATCATACACTATGTAGAAAACAGTCATTAAGGTACAGAAGGATTACCTACCATGCTAAATTGCTGGCAACAAGTTGAGCCATAAAATATCTCTCTTTAATCTCAACAATGTGGCATACAAAAAAAAAGTCCCAGTATTGCAAGCATAAGAATGATGCCCATAGAATGTTTTGCAGTGGCACATATACAGTTATCTCTTCATTCTATTTAGAAAAGAGTGACCAATATTAAGCTACCAACATGGAGTGTTAAAAGAAGTCACCTAGTTCAAAAATCTAATTTTTGTGCAAGGACAAACCAATACGATGAAGATTAATACCAGACAGCTCTTATCTCTGTTCGGAAAATTATATATATAAATTATCAAAGCTTTAGCTTTCCACAGAGACACAGAAAAACATGTGGACCCAATTCTATCAAAGTAATAACAGATTAATCAATGTGAACTGGTATCAGTTAGAATAAAACTTTAGAAGCATGCAGTAGCTGCAAATAAGTAAAACATTTGTGCACATAAACAAGACCAAATTTCCGCACATTTTTGTCAGCATAACTAAAAATACTGTCATTCACTCAATCAGAAACATGCCCTTACGGAATATTTGACATTTCTTTTTAACTGACACAACCAAATGTACTGAAGATTGAATAACTGCAATCCTCTGTGCAGTGAATTCACTCTCTAGTCCGGCACAAGCCCTCCAAAAACAGATAATTAACCAAGGCACAACATATAGACTGGAATTATACAAACCTGCATCAAACTCAGTCGCTGCACACAAATACAGAGAAATCCACAACTCAACCAACTAAATGAACTCTATACAGACACGTCCAATTAAGATGCATCTAAACAAATAAGAACTGTTATCCTCACTTGGTCTTGCATGACGCTGGGATCTCAGAGTGCCATGGAAGAGGTGTCAAACCCAGAGCATTGCCCAACTCTATAGAGGATATTAAGTATTCTAACTTTCTAACAAAGCTGGGCATGTAGCTTTGTTCTAAAAATAAAGGATCTTAACTCTTGAGTCTTGTGAATTTGTTGGTGCCTATTTTGATATCTGATTCCTACCCATCTCATTCAAGCAATCAATCCTAACATGCTAGGTGTCCAATTCTTCAAAGCAACAGCATCATGAGGCATGGGGTTGATTAATCTACGAGAAGGAATCAAGTAAGGTTTGCGTTGGATCGAGGAGGAGGAGAAGCACTCACATCGACCTGGCCCTTCTTGGCGACGGTGCTCCAGTCCTTGGCGGAGACGCCGCTGCGCCAGTCGAACTCGAACCCGATGGTGGCGGGCGGTCGGTGGTCGGGCGCCCAGAAGCAGGCGAGGTAGTCGCCGGCCTCGGACGAGGTGAAGGCGAAGTTTCCCGACTGCACGTTCTCCGCGTAGTGCAGGCTGTTGCCGTAGGGCGACGTGACCCGCAGCGAGATGCGGTGGGAGTCCGGGAGCTGCGAGGAGGGGGAGCCTTCGGGAGCCACGATGTGGTACTTGCCGACGGTCATGGCCCCGACCTTGATGTCGTCGGAGATGCACTTGGTGTGGCCCGATTGCAGGTCGAACCGCAGGGCGCCGGCGGAGAGGGCGCCGGCGAAGAGGAGGAGAAGAGGCAGTACGGATCTGGGGACGCGCGCGGCCATGGCGGACGGAGGAGGCGGGGAGATCGGAGGAGCGGAGCGGTGCGGTGCGGTGTTCCTGAGCTGGGAGTCTGGCGTGCCGGCAGGGCCACCGTACTTTGGACTGCTTCGTGAGATGCCGGTTTGACTTAGTCATCTCGTTGTACTGTACCATATCAGTCTGTCTTATCTTCAACTAGATCTAAATACGATCTAAAACTTGTCGTGCCGATGTTCGTATCGTGACAACCTAAGCCTAGTCCGAAGTAACTATACACAAGAAAGGCGGCGGCAACGATAATGGCGACAGTCGTTATCTTCCTTTCTCTCATATCTGTCTCGTTAAAAACTAGTTAAAATTAAATTAATTACATAAAAACATAGACATGTAATTAAAAAGACACTTAGTGAAGGGAGCTTTAGAATTAGAAGCGTATGTAGTAGTAATTTACTTATATAAAATAAAATCACAATAGGGTAAACTATGTTGTAAAAATTATAGATATATATTAGAATATGTTAATTTGTTTGATTTTCTTCTCCAGCAGTTTAACTCTACTGGTTTTACGATAAGAAGCAAGAGAGTTGCGAGCATGCGACCCAGGATTCGATGGTGGTGACCTAAGGGGAGCAACGTTGAAAATATTTATTATTTTTGTATGATGATGTTTCTTAAGAAAGAACAATAAAAGACGCTTTATATCACAATTCACAAGTGCAAAAATGAAGAACAAAAGATACCTCATATCGCAAGTGCAGAAATGAACTCAGCCTAAATCATAGCATATCTCAATCACTTTTTCATCCATTGGATTAAGATCCAACCATCCTAATATTTCTCCTTTCTCATATATATACATCACACATGCATACCTCCAAAACCTAACTCAGTCTTCAAATTTGGCATTCTAGGGACTTCACAACGAATGTGTAGAATCTTTTCGCAATGAAATCAGAGTTTCTGAGGGCTAGAATAGAAGAAATCAAAATAGACAAGGACCTATTTGTATATTTTAGAAAACCTAGAGGGTTAAATAAAAAATGCCAAATCCCCATTCCATAAAATACCTTCATGCCGAGTCCTTAGTTCATTTCTTCCTCCTCCCAGTGCCTCCTCTCTCCCTAGCCACCTCCTCTCCTCCCCACCCGCCTCCTCGACCCCGGTCGCCTCCCCCCCCAGCCACATACCTCTCCTCCCAGGCTACCTCCCCCGACCCTCCCGGTTGCCTCCCTCTCCTCCCCTGACTCCCCTGCCATCTTCTCCACAACCGGCGCCGGCGAGGCGGGTGCGCGGGAGGCCGAGGCTGACGGCCACGCAAGCCACGGGGAGGCGATGGCGATGGAGGAGGAGGCGAGATAACTCCGTCACTTGAGTGGAGTCGCCAGCTGCGGAGCAGGCGAAGGTGCCGGCGCCAACGGAGGCAACGTTGCGACCCCCACCCCCTCCGTCGACGCACTCGTGGGCAATGCGTGGATGCAGAGCGGGACAAGCTTCCAGCTGCCGTCCTTGGCTCCGACTGGCCTGCTTGTCCTCCTGCTACCGTCGTCCACTCGTCCGGGCTCCGTTATACTCCAGTCCTTCCCCTCTTGTGACACCTCGGCCCATGTTGGTCCATGTGTGTGTGCACATAAATTTCTAGGTTAGTCCCACCTTACTAGCTTATCTTGAGAAGCACTTACATATAAGCCTAAGAATTCCAATGGTAGCACCTCTGGTTAACTGTTTTGCGGGAAGCGAGGACGAAAGTGCAAGCGGGTTGCTACGTGTGCGTGGCCTATCCAGAATGAGGTTAGGCCTAAACCGGTTTGGACCCTATGGCGTTAAAAATGGTATCAGAGTCGACTCTCGCGGTTACATGGGCGCGTGCGGGTCAGGGGCACGGGCGTATGGCGCATGTGGGCCCGGAGTGGACACACGGCATGGCATATGTGCTGGCACTGAACGCACGGACATGTACCTAGGGGTGCAAACGGGTCGGGTTAATCCCGACCGATCCGGCACCGAATCCGATTGGTACCGAATCCGATTAGTATTGAATCCGGAGAAAAAATATGGGTTAGGATATGGTACCAGCAATATCCGTCCCGAATCCGATACGTTTTCAAGTTTGATTTCAGGTTAGTGCTACTATTTGACGTTTCATTTTCTTTTGCAATGGAAAAATAAAATCTTCCACATCAGCTATTAAGTAGTAACATCAAGTTCTTGACAGTATGTTCTCCTACTCCATTTGTTATACTGTATGCATTCCTTACAAACAAGTAGGGGTGCAAACGGCTCAGGTTAATCCCGACCGATCCGGCACCGAATCCGATTGGTACCGAATCCGAAAAAAAATGGGTTAGGATATGGTAACAACAATATCCGTCCGAATCCGATCCGTTTGCACCCCTACATGTACCAAGAGAAGATATCCTTATCATTTGCCCCGGTGTGGGTATGTTGGTCCGACGAGGATGTCGGGTTCTTTGAGGGGGGTGTATGTGGCACCCCGGCCCATGTTGGTCGATGTGTGTGTGCACATAAATTTTTGGGTTAGTCCCACCTTGCTAGCTTACCTTGAGAAGCACTTACATATACGCCTAGGAGTTCCAATGATAGCACCTCTGGTTAACCGTTTTGCGCGAAGCGAGGACGAAAGTGCAAGCGGGTTGCTACGTGTGTGTGACCTATCCATAATGGGGTTAGACTTAAGTCAGTTTGGACCCTAGGACGTTACACCTCTACTCCCTCTCTCTGCTCTGTAATGGCTTATGGTTGTAGGGATGACCGTAAGAGTAGTGCCCATGGGATGGCGATGGGAGGCGGGTGGCGAGGCCGAGGCCGAGGTGGTCGCCGGCATGGGCGTGCCTGTCGTGCCGCCCATGCCCGCCGTGCTCCCCGTGGCGAGCTGGCCCGAGCACGGCACGATTCGTCTGGCCGTGTCGTGCCGTCCAACAGGCAGGCTTTCCAGGCTTGACCCGAAACATCGTTCATGTCGTGCCGTGCTTGGACCATGCCAGACCAGCTAGGCCTCAGGCTGGCCCAGAAAAACATAGCCCATCTCCCTCCTCTAATTCCTTCCGAGGGGAGGAGGCGTCGAGGCAACGGAGTGGCACTTTTTCTAAAATTTTTCTTTGTTTAATTTTTCTCTCGAGATTTGTTTGGAGTTGGAAACAATGGTTGTTTTTTTTTTGTGGCTTATGGGTTTTTAATTCTAGCTGTTCATGAGAGAACATAAAGAGAGACAAATCACATACAATTTTAGTAAGAAACAGCTGAAATCCGTACTGTATATAATACAATCAACTAGCAGGTCTAGTCTTAACAAAGCAAATCGTTTATAAGCGAAGTACTACAATAAAGGACGTAAAGCAATAAGACTAACCCAGACTAGTCTTTAAGACTTTTAATCGTGTTGGATTACGAGATACTAATCATCCAACAGTTCCCTATATTTTTCTGCTTTCCCCCCTAGTTTTAGTTGTTTTATTTTGTTTCTCTCTAGCGCCACTCATGGAGGGTGTGGCTGCGGCACCGGCGAAGAGCCCGCGACGGTGGAGCTCGGGCGCTACTCATGGAGGCTATCACCGGCGGTGGAGCTCACGGCGGGTATATGTGGAGCTCGCTCATGCGTCATGCCCAGAGCTTGCTGGAGCCGGGTGCATGCGTGCTGCTCGACGGTCGGTGCAGGGTCTGACGGCACCCCCGCGCTGCTCAACGGCCTGTGCCTTGGCCCTCTCCTAGCCTGCCGTAGTATGCCATTCCAGAGGAATACGGAGAGAATTAGAGGAGAGAGAAGATTAGGAAGCAGCTGAATTCCCTTCACTCGTGACGGAATTTACGAAACCAACACAGAAATCGACAACCTACTTCACAGTTCTTGTAGTCATGATCTGGAGTCTCCGTCATGGAAGATAAAAGAGTCCCCACAGGTTCAGCTCACCGACGATGGTAGCAGAACATCTACTAGAATCTTCAATGTAAAGTTACATATACATTTTATCTATGAGCTATTAATGTTTTATAAAAAAAGTTCCCGAAGATTGGCACTCTCTAAAAAAACAACTTTAGTCAACAATTTTATATTTGAAATATATGTTTGTAAAACGTGATGAAAGTAATATCCTCCGTACTTTTCAAGATAAATCTATTTATATAATTACAATTGTACTTTTTGAGATGAAAGTAATAGGTCAATTATATATTTATATGTTTGCAAAGCAACTTCTACTAGCCACCAAGGACAAAGCAGTGATGGATTTTCTGGGTTTGAAAAGCAAAGATGGATTTTCTGAACACTCGCAATCGTAGTGTCGTTGCAAAAACATGCAAATATCACATCGACACACTTCCCATGTAAATACTTGCCATCTCTCTCTATTAATGCCATTGACAGACTAGATGAAAGAAACTAAGGAAGAAATTTATTCGCGGTCATCAGCTCAAATATCAATGTTCCTCTACGTGATCCCAAGACAAATACGATCAGATAGATTTCCATAATGGGCATGCACCAGGCGCTTAGATCTTGTCAAGGGCCTGAACAACGTCATTCTTCAGGTCTTCAAAATCCTCCACTCCAATGCTGAACCTGATCAGGTTGTCCTTGATCCCATAGATGTCTCTCTGCTCCTTTGAATCCCTGTTTATGGGTTACAGCTCAAAAGTAAGCACAACTGAACGATGTCATTCGTTCTGAATGATTGTGATAAATATATAGTTCGTACCAGTAAGACATGATGGCAGGCTGATCAATTATGCTCTCACAACCCCCAAACGAAGGGGCGTGGTAAGGTATCTTGACAGAATCAATAAATTTCCTAGTAGCATCGAAGTCTCCAGCAACCTAAACATACAAGGAAATTTAGAAATTAAAACGTGTGATATTGTCAACAAATCAGTACAATTGTACAAAGACGACAAATTACCTCAAAACTGACAACACCACCAAAGCCAGTCATTTGACTCTTGGCGATGTGATGTTCTGGGTGACTTGGCAAGCCAGGATAGTAGACATGTGCAATCTAGGAATATGAAACAAGAGCTTCAGTTAAAATAACAAAAACATTGATGGCCAGTAGTTTGTACTATGAAAAAAGGAGCACACTTTAACCACCTTTGGATGTTCCTCTAAAAACTGGGCCATCTGCAGTGTAGTATTATTCTGGCATTGTACACGGAGATGCAGTGTCTTCATGCCTCGAAGGATCAGGTAGGCAGCATTCTGATATCACAATGCAAAGAAATGTTAGAAACAAGAAATCGGAACATTCAGCAATGGTATACAACAACAACAAAGCCATTTGTCCCAAACAAGTTAGGCAGGCTAGGAATGAAACTTCCTCAATGTCAACATTCAGCAATGGTATATGACAGATAGGATGACATAGAAGAACACAAAGCATATTTGTGACTTCAAATTGCTTTTGACAGGTTCACCAATGGTGTAGAACAAGGATAACAATGTCAATAAAGCTAAGACATTCACTACCTGGTAGATCAAGCTTCTAAATATATGGTGTACCAACTAGTATATAATTTAGGAACACAAACTACAACAGCAATCATTTCATTTTGACCCATGTAGATCTTGACAATATCCAGGAGTGAAAAACAGTGTCAGATGAAATATTACACATGTTGCAGTGAAGGAACAGGATATTTTTGCTCTTTCCAGTTTAATTTGCTCTATGGAGGTTTGGAGGACACCACCATATGAGGTTGGTAATACAGGCAGGGCAAAAATTCCTGATATATAGCAATTTAACTTGCCAGACAGAATTAAACAATTTTATGTGTTCAAACGATCACAAAAAGAAGCTTTGTCACTACTGTGACTACCTCTTGTGAATGCAAACAAGGTGCAAGAGATGGACAGAAATTTCACCAGGCAAACTTACTGGGTTTAGAACACCACCAACTACATGGTGATAAATGCGGACTTTGGAAACTAGCTCATCTCTGCCACTGATACAGCCTCCAATAACCTAGACAAAAATTTACTCTTGTTAATGCAAGTCTATATCTGTAAAGAGAGATAGGAAGTTTGGTCCATCAACTCACATCATTGTGCCCAGCAATGTACTTCGTTGCAGAATGAATAACTAGGTCAGCACCTAAAGTTAGTGCCTTCTGATTGATAGGGGAGGCAAAGGTACTATCAATACAGAGCAATGCTCCCTTGCTGTGGCACATATTTGAGACAAGCTCAATATCAATGCATCTGAGAAATGGATTAGTAGGAGTCTCGGTGAAAAATAGAGATACCTGAACATAGATCATTAACAAGTTAGGCTATTTGTTGATAAATAGATTTATGACAACATTTGAGTTGAAGGAAATGGCAAATATCACACTCACATTGTTATTATCCAGTGCGTTTTGGAGAGCATCCATGTCAGCAGGTCTAATAACAGTCATCTGGACATCAAGTGTATCACAGATTCACAAGATAAGCAACACATGATAAACATTGCTATACAAACAGATGCAACAAAGAATCCTTGCAATATTTCCAGTTAGTATCGTGCAGATCATGATTATTTAGTATAGACATCTAAAATCCTGGATCTTGAATGCAGTTGGCATTTCTGCATCATGTGAAATCCTTCTGCAAGTATCCTATAGTGTTGCAGTACATTTTAGGCTTTTACAAATGGCTTGCAAGCCACATGCCCTGACAGCAATTACAGAATCAAGTATTACTGTGCAATAGTACTGCTATGAATGTCAGTATTGACTCTCACAGAACTAACTAGACTGCATACAGACTATGTACTCATATTACTGAAACAACAAGAGCATAAAGATAGCACATATTACCGAAATCCCCTCTTAGGGAGCTCAGTCTCCATGTAAATTCTCGTCTTGCGGTAGCAATCTGTGGTGGTCACAATGTGCCCACCCGCTGGGACAAGTGCGCTTAGCATAGCGACACTTGCATACATCCCTGACGCCACAAAGACAGTGGACTCAGCTTTCTCCAGTGCACTGCAGCATCAAAACTCACAACTATCAAAATCCCCATCCAATGCAACCAACAAAGCATCAAAAATTTCCACAACCAAGAAGCAGAATATAGACTTCACCTCATCTTCTTCTCCAATGCCTCTGTGGTCGGGTTCCCATACCTCCCGTACTCGAAGCTAGCATGCCTCCCCTCCTAACGAAAAGTAAAATTGGGATTTCCACAGCAAATCTATCAAATCTGACAACCGTTACGCCGAATATTCATAAAAGGCAGATCTTTCAAACCTTGAAGTCGATTAGCTCCTGCGAGTTGTTGAACCAGTAGGCAGAGGTGTTCACTACTGGCGTGGTGATCGCGTCGGTGGCGATCCTTCTGCCCAGCCTCTCGCCTATTTCAGATCAAAGCAGCACACGGGTCAAAAACAAAAGCATGGCCATAAGAAATAGTGCTAGATCTGGCGGGCAAGAAGCGAGCGAGCGGGCTACCTGCGTGGACGGCGAGGCTGGCGTCGGAGCCGAGCAGGGCGCGCTCGGCCATTGCGGCGGCGGATGGCTGCGCGAACTTGGCGTTGGGGATGGCGCCAACCTCGGCCGCCGCCGCCGCGGAGGCGGCGGCGGATGCGGCCGCGGCGTGGGAGGGACGCCACGGGCGCGGCCGCCGCCGCCGGAGTGGGAGGGGCCGGCGGGGCGGTCGGACCACGCGGCGGCGACGATCTGTGCGACGCCGATGTTGCTGCAGTTGCGGCGGGCCTTGGTGCTGAGCTGGCGGACGAAGTTGGGCGGGAAGCGGAGGATGGTGGCGGAGGCGAGGGCGCCGCCGGAGTCGGCGGCGAAGGACGCCGGGGAGGCGAGGGAGACGGTGGCCATGGGGAGCTAGGGTTTGGGTGGCGGAGCGAGGCGCTTGGTCGCGGCGGCTTCGGCCGTGGTTGGGTGGGTGGGTGGCGCTCGTGTGTCCTTCCGAAAGGGGGAGCGTCTTATTTGTAGGGAACTCAGGTCGACGGCTTTCCTCGGTTAGGTAAGTGCACGTTTATCGTTACGTGCACCAAAGAAAAACGAACATGATTTATTTGGTACGCTCGTTTCAGTTTTTAGCTTCTAAATTTTAATTTATTATTTCTTAATTTTATTTTTTTCTGGTTTTTTTAACTTTTAGATTTTTTTTGTCTTTTTTTCCCCATATTCTTTTATATTGTCCGTGATAGGCTAACATGTTTTTTCTATTTTTAACTTTTTCAAATTTAATTACGCCAAATAAGACATCATCAACTACAGTAAAAAATACGTCATCTACAGTAAAAAAGCCATAAGCCATCGCCCCTTATATTATGGTGGTGTCTAGGGAGAACTTGAGTGTTTTTTTTATTAAATAGCACTCAAATTTTAAGCCTTTAGATCTAGATCCAATAGGTGATAATCACTTTTCCTTCTCCCCTCCCATTTATGTACTATTTTGTTAAAAAATACTCAATTTTTTGGATGTTAGATGCATGTCTACCTCCATCCACTAGTTTGTTCATTTGTTGTTAGCATGTGATATGATATATTGAGAAATACTCTAATACATATTATTCTTTTATTTATGGTCTTCTTACATCAATTATATATTATTTTTATATAAATTAAATTATGTAAAAATTGATGTGACAATTTGTAAAAAAAGAAACAAAACAAACTATAAGGAACACAACAGAAAAACTATACAAAAATCCTACTTAGTCGTTTATGTTGTGGCTCCTGACGACACTAAACAAATTGATTACTCCCTTATCACATTGCTGGCACAGAAAAAATCGCAAAGTCAAAACAATAAAGTACAAACAAAGGAACATCTAATGGATACAAAATTGAGCGCTATCTAGCAAATTCCTTATTATTTGCAAGGTTCTTTTTGTTATGAATGAATTTCACATGAAATAGTTTATTCCTACAGAAAATCAGAAAATATTTACGTGTTTCAAATGGGCCTGAGCTCCTCTCACCTTCGGCAAGCGTCCCCTCTACACTTGGTTTGTCATATGGATATTGTTTTTGTATAGAATAATATATAAAGTGCTCAACAATTAAACGTGTTAGATGGCAAAAAAGTATAACTAAATATATATAGTTTTTTTTCTCAAAAGATATATACATATATAATTCTATTTGAATTATGAATGCATACATCAATAGAAATTTGAAACCGGTCTCAATTAGTACACAATCCCAAACGATGCATAGAAATGTTGTGGGTAATTTTGGTTGGTAGTTGCAGCCTTCACCATACTAAATTTGATCGCCCTAAATGAAAACCTTACTAAAATTGATGCTATTAGATTTTGGCTATATAAATCAAAATTACTTGATGCTCCGATCGCGTCCCTAATTTTAGTCTACGATGTTTACATCAAAGTCTTAGCTTTTATTTCCTTGCTAAAAAGTTTCCCTAAACTAAGGGCTTGTTCATATTAGCTACAGCTGATAGCTTTTGATTAAAAATAAATAGTAATGGCTGAAAAAAGAGGCTTTTAAAAGGACGACGCGAGTGGTAGGGAAAATAAGGAGTAATACGTGTGATGTGTCTATGATCCACTGACTTATCTCTAAAGCGAGACAGAAATGAGAAGAATGAAGAAGCTATTTTAGAAAATCATTAATCTCTATATTTTCGAGCAAAAGTAAAAGTTAATATAGACAGGACCGTGTGTAATTGGCTAAAGTGTTTTCTAGTCTGTACTTTAGCAGCCAGGGTAGGCAGCAAATTTGGTCGAAAACAAACATATAGGCTTCTGGTGAAGTTTACAGGAGGCGAAGGTTGGTGGTGTAGCAATAAGAGCCGCTAGAATGAAAACAAGCGGATCCAATTGATTGGCTAGTGGACTAAAACTGCATGAACACGACCTGGCGGCTTCAGGCTTCCTACATCGAGTCTATGCACCATGGTGGCAAAACAATAACATAGCAGAGGTTTAGGCCTGTTTGTTTAGGTTTTTTATCTGATCTATAAATAAAAAAACTAAAATCTAAATAGAGAGATAACTTTTTTATCCAACTTATATAAAGTTTAAGCCATTTTAAGCTTAAAAACCAAAAGCCATAAGAGAAATGTTTTTTTTTTGTTTTTGCGGAATGAAATATCCCTTTGCCACTCAAGTTCGCTAAAATTACCCACCAAATATCATTCATATATAACCCCGCGACGCTGTGCCACCGTCCCACTCCTGTCGGCGCCATCCTCGCGCCCTAACTCTATCGGCATCTCTCTTCCCCGCGCTCGAGCGTCGGCCTCCGTCTTTCCCGCACTTGCTGCCGCCGGCATCCCTCGTCCCCGCGCTCGCCACTGCCATCCTCCGTCGGCCCCGACAGCATCGTCGTCCCCTCTTTCCTCGACGCCGGCGCCGCCCCCTTCTCCCAGATGGCGCTGCCTCCTCCCCTAGATGCCGCCGCCTCTTCCCCCCAGATGGTGTCACCTCCTTCCCCAGACGGCGCCGCCTCCTCCCTCGACGCCGGCAACGCCTCCTCCCTAGACTCCGCCCCTTCCTCCTCGACTCCGCCATTGCCTCCTCCCCCAGATGGCATCGCCTTCTCCCCCAGATGGCATTGCCTCCTCCTCCAGATGGTGTAGATATTTCAATCCTGTTTTTCATTTTGATTTTGTATGAACATTATAATTGTTGTTCAGGTCAAATAAGCAGTAGAATTGATTTTGTATGAACATTAGAATTCATCAGAACACATAGCAAGCTTATGCCTATCAGGTCGTAATTCCTTGATAAATTGAGAATTTTTATATTCAATTCTGATAAATTGCTATATGTCCTTCGATATCATGCTCTAACTCAAGAACAATGATATGCAAACATTTCTTAGCTAATTTGAATAAGGGTATTTTGGACATTTCGTGCTTTATAATGATAAGCCAGCCCAACAAAAGCCAGACTGCCAGACAGGTTGGCTTGGCTTAAAAACGGACTGCATTTAAGCTGCTTAAGTCAAAAACTAGATGGAATTGACTGGTTTTTGTTTGATCCGCCTCCACCTTGGCTCTAAACGGGTGGAATTGACTGCTCCCTAGTTGGGTGTGCTTTACAAGAGTTTAATGTATTTTCAAGATAAAAACATTTATTTACTAACATTTTTAGATCGTGATCGACGATCCACATCCACCCGCTCTATTACGGGGCTAAGACATGCCATGTTGCCATGGCCGAGGTTCAGGACGAGGACATACCTCTGAACGATGCACCTGGTCTACGTGATTTTCTGTCGAAGTTTGCTTGGACCTACCAAGTCGCTCAACCAATGGGCCCACGCTTACACATGCACAGTCACACACAGAAAGGCGTGAAGTTGGGCGACAGGAAATGTCGTTTTCCGCCACACAGCCTTGTCGGCTGACTTGGATTAAATCGTTTTGGTCCCCCTGTTTCTCTCCTATTACAAGCGCACATTCGAAACCAAAACTACACTCAAAACACTATGTGAAGCTGACTAGTTTCCGTGGCAGCAGCCTCAGAGTTGATTAATCGCTCACTTTCTCGCGGGAAATTCATAGGAATTTCATATAAATTTTGTGGGATTAATGCAGACATTCACGTCTCGCTCATTTTAGCTTAAGCTTCTGGTTTCTGACTTATTTTTCACTATTTATGAATTTCGTTTTTTTCTGAACTTTTGATTTTTTTAGCTTTTTTGCCAGTTTTTTTCACGTATTCGTTTGCGTTGTCTGTGTTGAGTTAACATATTTTTCTATTTTTTAAATTTAATTACATCAAATAAGTTATCTTTATCTATAGTGTAATTTTAACTAGTTATAGTACAATTTTAACTATAACCTACTATTTTTCAGACCAATCGAGCCAGGCCTCAATCAAGTTCAAAAGCCAAAACAAAATGTGGGGTTCGATTGGATTCTACCAGGACGTACGACATTAGTCTTTGGACGCACAACTGTAGGCCGACATCAGAGGCGTACGGCTAGCAACGACTCAATGAGACGGTCGGAGAGAGGGTCCAGCGAGCACTGCGGCGACACGAGCCAGACCACAACTGGTGATTAGCTTGGGAGCTCGTAACCTTATCAACAAATCGTGATTGTTTAGTGTTTGCAACGTCGGCTTGCAGGATAACGACACTGAACCCAGCGAATCATCCATGGCTGTATGCGGATCAGAATACGTAAATCTAGACTATATATACTATATTAGTCTACAATCATACTAATACACACAATAGTAATATTTATAGAATATCATCTATACAAATGAATAATTAAGGAAATATATAATATTATTTAATTAACGGAGTACAATATTATTATCAGGGTTTACATTTTGTGTGCCTCATAGGACTTAATACTAAGAAAGAAACTTGCGAAGGAAAACTAAAAGATAACTCTGGCGGAAAAATATAACCCATCTCAAGTCATAGGCAATCAACTAGAAGTTGCTTGACCTAGCGCTTAATCTCCTACGTAGAACTCCTCAAAGAGTGGTGAAGATTTCTCTATTTCAACAACTAAGTTATGTTGATAACAAGGATGAGCACATAGAATACTCAATAAGTTGATTATGTATAATGCAATTTATAGATACAAGGCTTGTACAAAAGATATAGCTAACTTAGTTTATTTTGCAAAAATCTAAATTTAACTTGTAAATACAATAAATAGATCGAAAACATAATTTGAATAAAACAAGTAATAAGCTCCCACATAGCCCATCCATCAATTTCATATTACTTTTCCTTCCCTGGTTTTTGGTTATGAAAATCTAACTATTGTGTGAAATTTCCGAGCACGTCTATGAACAAAAACGGCTATTCGAATAGATCGATTTAACACTCTGCATAGGTTGTACATCTTTTTCCACATGATATGATTAACTCATCCTATCAGCTGATTAAATGTTTTCCTTAGGCATGTGACTAAGATGATCATAATAAAGCCTTTTAGAAACTCCGTCCCAATACGAACCCCTCCCGATGATCTTGATCCTCTCCATCCCCACCCTGATCACATAGCACTAATGTGGTGAACAAGGGGACTCATCGTTGGATTTATAAACGATATATTCAGTCCATATGACGCAACCCTAATAAACAGTTATACCCTTCACCTAGTCTATCTTACAACCTGAAGAGTCAATACCGAAACTCAGTAACTTATTAAGCTAGGTCCATCCCATACCGAACATGTGGTTGTACGATTGTAGCTCAGTTCAATGACGTACAAAATTAAATCCTTAACTGACCGAACCGATACTAGCCAAGTTCTCTAACTATTCCACAAATTCACCAACTTTTTACAAACCACAGGCACACAGTTCTTTCAATCGTCCTAGTCTAAACTATTTATCCACCCTTGATATTAAAGCACAACACATGCTATTAATGATAACTCATAATGCCCAAAATTATTCGCAAAGTGATTCCATATATCATTAATCAAATTAATTTGATATCCCAAAATGATGTTCCATAATTCCCAGCATGGCTAAGCATTCTAATCAACCCACGTTGGTTACAAAATTAATGACCAACTAATAATAACTATCCTAGGGTGACAAAGGATCATATCATACAAATGGCAAGGTGGATAAATAGCAATTGAGACAATAGCTATCTTTAGTGCAATTTTAACAAAAAAGCAATACAGTAACTATCCTCAATGTAATTTTAACAAAAAAGCAATGCATGTAATTTAAATGCAAAATAATTTTTATAAAAACTGGGTTCAACATGATCGAGGTTGCACAACTTGCCTTCGATGAAGTCTTCTTCTTAAACTACTTCTTCTCCTTTCTCAACGAACGATTGCAAGGCATCAAATTCTACTTGTACGAATAGAAAATCTAAATAAAAACCAAGAACTAATAACAAACAAACTCAAAAAAATTAAATAAAATTCACCACAAATAGGTCTTGATTTTAGATGAATTTAGAGGCTTGGACGGGCTCAATCAGAGTCCGTATGAGAGAGAACATGCGATTAGAAGTTGGATCAGCTGAGAAAATCAAGAAAAAGAAAAGAGAGAATTGAGAGACCGACAAATGGGACTCACATAATATTCTGTAATATTTTATTTTTTTAGAAATTCCCAAAATTCAACGGAGACTACAGGTTAGACCCACATGTCATTAACTCGGTCCACGGTGAACTCAGTCAACCGAACCGTTCTAGGCTAGGCTGACGCAAGCAAACACATGGCAGACATGAAAGCAACACGTGTTAAGGTGGCATTAGCGCGACTGTGACTAGGCACTGATGTAGTAGTACACATGGGTGTCCATGTGGCCATATCAACGACGGCAGTAAATCGACGTTGATAACGGCGAATGACGGCGAGCAGCGGGTCAACGACATTTGCCCTAGCTTCCTCAAGCTACGATGAACTCATCTATCGGCTCGGATCTAGCAGTGGAGGTCAGCGTGATGGTTAGCAACGAGAAGGGGTGGCGGCATTGCTCGGCTCAACGGTGTGATGGCAATGCAGGCTCCGGCAAGGCTTAGCGATATGCGCAACGGGTTCTTGGGAGCAAGGCGACACTACTCGACAAGGCGCAAAGACTAATGTTCAACGGAGACGCCGGTGGCAAGGTTTCGGTTGCAGAACAGATCAGGTGCACGACAATGGTGAGTTCCAGCGGAAATCTGATGAAGGTGAGGGTGCAGGGATGAAGTACTCGACAAAACGGTGTAGTCGACGAAGTCAATGGCTTACCGGCAACAATGCAATTCCTCAACGGAGCTCAGCGGTGAGGCGACAACTTTGGGCTTCGATTTGATGAGATGATGCGATTTCGGGCGACGGCTAAGCCTTAGCTAGGTGCAGAGCGACTCGGGGTGCGGAAAACAAGGGTTGGCGCCCCTATTTATGCACGAGAGGCAAAGGGCGAAGCGCAGTCCAGAAAGGGCACGTCAGTGTTGCAATGCCCTGCTTGAACACATGAGGGAGACGAAGCTGACAAGCGGGCCGCACACGCCAATGACGACGAGCAGTCGCTGGACGGGGCTGAGAGGTGGGCTGGGCCAAGGCGACAAGCGTGGGATTGAGCTGCGCCGGAGAGAGAAATAGATTTGGGCCGCAGGAAGAATTGGCCCACAAACAAAATCCGGATTTTAAATCAATTTCTCAATTAACAAATCCCAATAAATTCAAATAAACAACGAAAAATAGTGAATAACTCCAGAAAGATCTAAGAAAATTCCATAAAATACTTTGAGACACTAGGAACTCAAATAAAATATCTTAGCAACATTTGATATTTCCTTTTCCCAAATTAATTCCTAAACAATTATTTTACGCTTTATTTCTTGAAAGGAAATCTTGGAAAATCAACTAAAGCAAATTTTAATTTGAAAATTTGTGAAAACTCTGGAAATTGGGTTGTTACAACGCTTCTACGCCCCCAACAAACAACAAGAAATTGTTTTTGATGTATTCGTTGAACACATACACCTATCATGCAAAAGGCTTGTAAAAGAACGGCCTTGACGATCTGCTAATGGCCACAAAATATTTAGATTGAAGTGACCGTGGATTCTGCGGATCTTGTCGTGACTGTATGTGCCGGTCCGTCCACAAGTGTGCCTTCAACAATTCCCCGTGGCGCCAATCATTTTCACCTAGAAGAAGAGAAAGGATGGGTCTCTCTACGCCTTTTTATCATTGAAATGCTGGCACTGGGTGCCAGCAATTTGTTGGAGCGCATGAGCGGACAGAGCTGTTTCGTTTCTCTGGAAAAAAAAGTTTCTCTGGATTGCATGAGGATGTGTTGTGCACAAAGCTGCTCTTTAAAGTGCGGTGATTTGTGAAAATTTTATTATTTTTTAACCAAACGGAAGGATATGGGCATATTTTTTCCTCTATCTTATAGCCACGGTTTATAACTTTTAGACTGTTCATGAAAAAATATAGAATAATAGAAATTTATGTACGATTTTGTTTGTTATAAATAAAATCGGTATAGTATGTACTACAATCAACTCGTAGATCCTATTTTAAAAAGATATTTCAGTTAATAACTAATTAATTAAGAAAAACCGAAAATATCTTTTAAAAACTAAAAAAAACCCTAGAAACCCCTATGTGGCCTCTGGAGTAGAAGGGGACGCGCGATCTCATACACACCGTAGCACACGCAGAGGCACAGGTGCTGGACCGCGGAGCTCAAAAGATCTCATGAACGCAAACACACGTTTCTTCATTGAACACACGTACGCACGCTCTGTAAAATAACAGGATCATTCGTAGGGACGAAACCCAGCGGACGGGAACGGACACACTGGTTTCCAACCCCAATCCAGTGGTTTGTCCTTAACCAAACGATTTGTTTTGATATTCTTTCCGTGGCAGTTCCACCGTGTAATGATACGAGGAAGTATATTGTGATTTCATTTAAGAATAAAATAACATATAAATAAATTATCATATCTAAACAAGCGGAAGTATTGAGTGTTCTTCATTTAACATCTTAGTAATTTGTCTCTCCTTGTTTGTTTTGATTGTACCATACTGTTCAATGTCCTATTCAAAGAAGCGGATAATTTCTGTCCGACCGACTGTCCGAAAGAATATGGAACAGATACAAAATGGAGAAATAAATATCCGATATTATCCGTGTCCGACTCTGACTCTGAGGAAAAAATATAGAATAAAATATAGAATAAACAATATCTGTCCGTACCAGCTCCGATTGCACCCCTACCCCTCAGAAATATGGTACAGTTGAATGCATGCACAGATCGAAGCTGCTGCTCTCAACAATGAAGGGACGGTAGCCAAACGATTTGAGTTTTTGGGCCTTGTGGCTGCCTGCCATGCGAAACGGACATGCTGCTGCAGACGACGACCAGCAGGCGGGCAGTGCTCAAGAAAGGAGACGAGCAAGACGAGCTTGGGTGTAGAGACGGAAATGGCAGAAGGGGGTGACGAAACAGCGAGTCTTTTAAGTTATGACGATGAGCTGATTCATGCGGCAGCGGCGGCTGTCAAGAAATCGACAGACGTCCAGTTGAAAGGCGTGAATCAGAGTTGTTAAGGAGCTTAACTTACTCACAGACGCTGTTCTTGTTCTTCAGAAACTTCGCAAATTTGGTGAAGGTTCAGATGATCAGATCCTACAAAAATTCAGCCCAAACCCTGTTAAATTGGTATTCCCAACAAAAAGATCCTAAAAAATTTCATAAAGAAGCCCCGTAAGTTAGAGCTATTTGCAATCAGGTCCAACATTTGGGATGGTGGTGCTCCAACTTGGAACCTCCAATCCGATCCGACTCCATCTCCAAGAGTTCCACCCCGACTCGGCAAAATCCATCTATAACCCGTAGGATTTCCGGGGTTTTAATGCCGCCCTAGGAGCAATTCATCTGGCCCTGGGAGCAGTATTTCGCTGTTTGGTTCGCTTTCTGGTCTGCTCCCAAGCTCAGGCGCTCGTATTGGTGCGCCCAGTTCCTGGCCAGCCATCCAACATCCCTTTGGTTGACCCAACTTCGTGTCTTTCATCCATTAGTCTCAGGCACAGCTACCAACCAAATAACCCATCTTTTAAGCTCCGCTCATTTCGGTTTAAACTTCTGCATTCTGATTTATTTTTTACTATTTATAAATTTTATTTTTTCTAAACTTTAGGGTTTTTTGAGTTTTTTTGCCGGTTCTTTTTTCCAGTATTCGTTTGCGTTGTCCGTGATAAGCTAACATATTTTTTCTATTTTTATTTTTTTTAAAATTTAATTACGACAAATAAACCACCTACAACTACATTATAATTTTAGTTAGATACCGTGTAATTTCAGCTAGATACAGTGTAATTTCATCCATAAGCCACTATTTTTTGCCTAACCAAGCAGGACTGATCTAGCTAGATAAGAAAAAAATAGAATACCAGTTTACCTCCAGACAACAGCTTTTATCATGCAATAAACTCAGAGAGCCAACGAAACAAGCCCTCGGTCCTTTGTACAATTCGCCTGCCTCAAAAAAGTCGAAGTCCTTCCCAAATTCTCGAGCAGTAGCAGCAACCCACCATCGTCAACAACAATCGCGGCACAACAATTTCGTCCAGGCTGGGCTGCTGCCGCGAACAGGAAGGAGCAGGGAAGGAGATGGTACTGGAACTGGCCGTGCTGCCCAACAACGTCATCCGGCGTCTCGAGCTGCGTCCCGGTGCGTTCGCAAGTTTCGTGGCGCGACATCGTCGACGCCCGTCGGCTACTGCGCCCTTACCTCCTCCAGCACACGGTGCGACACGGCGCTATGCTACTCGGAGACGTTCTTCCCCCGCCCCTGGGTGGGCCCTGCGACCGAATTTTTTTTATTTTAGCTTTTTTTTAAAAAAATATTCACATTTAGACCCCTGATAGTTTTAATTCTGTTTTTGGACCCAAGGGGTCGGCACCGTGACCCACGGCGCCGAGGTAACACATCTCGGCGCCGTGGTCCACGGCGCCAAGTTGCCGAGCCCGCACCAGCGTGGTGGCCTGCGTGGCGCCGACGTGGCAGAACCTCAGCGCCATGGGTCTTGGCGCCGAGCTGTGAAAATTCAGAGCTGCCGCCGTCACCGGTGGCGCTCCAGCTCGGCGCCTTCAAAATAATCCGTAGCTTTTGGAAAGATTCAGAAAATTGATGAACTGTGTGAAACACAATTTTTATTTCCTGCTACATTTTGTGATGATGTCGTGTTCAATCTGAAAATTTTGGGTGATAGTAAGGTAATAATGTTTGTAACTTTTTCCGATTGTCAAACACTAATTGTTAAAGAAGGGGATATTGGTGTTGCTTATTCATGGAATTCAAAAGAGCTAAAATGGGGCAAGGTAAGAACCTATGTGCCTTAGATTTTTCCATTATATTGTCCATAAGTAATTATGTTGCCACCTCAAATCACATGGTATAATCTGCGAAGTTGAGGATATATTTTAATATCTTGTTGTTCCTCAAATCACATGATACAGCTAGTCAAACACAATACAGTGCATAATAATAGGATTGCATAGACCGTAGATAGCGTGGGTCTATTACATTTTGTCTACTGGGTGTAGCGTCGTTGTTTCCCCTTTCTATTGGGCCACGAGGATGGCTCATTGCATCATTCTTCCTGTCACTCTTGGTCTCGAGAGCTGCCTCACGAGCTTGCAGCGCATCCTCCTTGCCCTTCAGACGGATTTCTGTCATCCTCACGCGGCGCTCTTGCTCAAGCCGCATCTGTCGTGCCACCTCGCGAGCCTGAGTCATCTTGACAAAGTATTGTCCTTTGTTTTCCACCTCCACTGCTCGGTTATTTGGCCATACCGGCGATACCCGATCAACCCATTCGATGAACGTGCAAGCCTATGTGTGGCGTGGTAGATGTCATGGATCAAGTTGAAAAACGATAACGAGAAACAAATGATTTAGATGTCGTCATTACCACGAAGTCGTCATCCAGGTCTGGACATTTGAAGAACCTACGGCCGTATTTGGCTCGTTGTACTCGATCCGTCCAGACTCCCAACATCGTCCTAAAGCCGCAATGGCACTTCGGGCGCTCATGCCACTCCGGCACTCCAAATGGGTCGGACCTCCAGGAAGACATTGTTGTTAGTAGTATTGTGATGGCTTGAGGAGGAGATGTGGTATGGAAGACATAGGAGGCCTTTATGTAGGCATGTTAGCTGGTGTAGTGGGCATAGTCCATGGAGAGGATGTCGTACGAATCTTTTCGCTTTTCCAGGATTCCAGTGTAGCAATAAATGTTCGTATGTAGGCTTTTCAGAGCCTATAGTCTCGTAATAAATTCATAGTTCGTAGCCTTTTCAGTCGTTTGCAGGAAACAGCTCGTAGGCTTTTCCAGGACTCTAGTGTAGCAATAAATGTTCGTATGTAGGCTTTTCAGAGCCTGTAGTCTCGTAATAAATTCATAGTTCGTAGCCTTTTCAGTCGTTTGCAGGAAACAGCTCGTAAGCTTTTCCAGGATTCCAGTATAGCAATAAATGTTCGTATGTAGGCTTTTCAGAGCCTGTAGTCTCGTAATAAATTCATAGTTCGTAGCCTTTTCAGTCGTTTGCAGGAAACATAAATTCATTGCAGGAATCATAGAATCATAGATGGTGTAGTGTTCTCTTGCAGACGCATTTCACTTCAATTTATAAGGCGAAGGGTAGCCATGTGTTTTTGTCATGTCACTGCGCAAAGTTGGCCTCTTTTGTCATGTCACTGCGCAAAGCTGGCCTCTTTTGTCATGTCACTGAGCAAAGCTGGCCTCTTTTGTCATATCACGCGCAAAAGCGCCTCTTTTGTCATGTCCTTCGCGCAAAGCGCCATCTCGATTGTGGTCATTGCAGTAAGTCATTCCGTTTGGTATAAATAGCGGTTGGGGTCCCATGGCATTGTACGCAGAGAACCTCAGAATCGAACAACGGCACGTTCTCTTCCGTGGTGAAAATATCATGTCGGAGCGGATGGGCGGTCGAATTTTGGTCACCGAAGGAAGACCTTCCCTTAGAAAGGAGGGAGATCTTGATGCACGCACCGCTTGGTACCAAGGCGGCGTGCTCAACCATCGTGGCGAAATGTAGACACAATGAGTACTGTTGTCGTGCGGTCTGGATGGCCCGTCCGATGGCGGGCGACGTTTCTTCCGATGCCCACGCTCTGAGGTAGAAAGTAGTAATACTACATTTTTTGTTATTGCTTATGGACCCTCCATGTTTACCGCCCTTTCCCGCAGATGGTAAAATGCGACTTATCCCGCTGGATTGACCCTCCTCATGAACGGTATATTGTGTATTATGTGGATACATTATGGCAGCGAATATTGGAGTTGGAGGACCGAATCGAGACTCTCAGTGAGGATAACAACGACCTGCGCCAACAGATGCAACGCGAGAGGGGCAACGAGGAGGTCGTCAACATAGGAAGCTCTTATGATCCCACATGTTGTTTGCGAACCCGATTGCATATGTGCGTGCCACTTCCATGACGGCCACCACGTCCGAGACGGCCCCGAGCAACACTCCATGTGGGTGCCACGAGGCTCGTTTGACATATAGACAGAGTGATTAAGTTAGTAATATGTCGTATTTAATTTATTGCCTGTAGTAGTTGACATATTTTACGTACGTGCCTGTAGTCTCGTAATAAATTCATAGTTCGTAGCCTTTTTAGTCGTTTCCAGGAAACATAAATTCATTGCAGGAATCATAGAACCACAAAGTACGGACTACGGATTCGAGCACAAATATCACATGAATATAACATATACATATATATACAACAAGTAGCTAATTACAAACACCTCTCAGTCCAAGCACTTACCAAGTGCCTCCTAGCTCGTTACAACATATATACAACGACTTTTAAGCCCAACCACTAGCCTACACATAAGTACTACTGCCTCCTAGCTTTACCCTTACCCTTACCAAGGGCGTCGGTGCCTGGAGTGTAACGGCTAGGCTCGCGGCGGCGTCTGCGTGGTAGAGGTGTGTAGGTCGAGTCGGCGAGCGTCACGAGCTGAGACGGGCCTATCTCATCGTAAGTCTGCTGCTCCACCTCGTCCTCGTCCTCGTCAGGGAAAGTGTCGCTCCTCGTGGGGGACGAGCTCTGGCCCGTGTACGACCCTAGCCGCGTCGGGTCTGCAAGTCGTGTCGACGGCACATCTACGTTCCTTGCCGCGCCTGTGCTGCGACCACAACGACCAGCCGCACGACGTAGCCGAGCTGCTAGCCTCTGTCATCCAACATTTTGTTAACCAACAAGATACGAAGATATCATGTACTAATTTTGTGAGCGGTTTTGTTGAAGCTTACCTCTAGGAAGCTACGCGTCCTGACGTCGCCGACTGTCGTGGAGAAACGCTGTATGTCCTGTACGGACTGCTTCAGAGTGTTGCCCTGCAAACAAGCAAAAGAATGGATAATTTGCTATATGTACTGCTATTTATGTCTATTGGAGAATAAGCAATGAGATTGAACATTACCACACGGTCCAGGACTGGCGCAATCTCCACCTGCGTCCCAAGTCGAGTAGACAGGTCGTATGGCGTGTCGTCGTCAGACTCAATGTCGGCATAGTCATCTTGAGTCCATTGTCCCTTGACTTGGTCCGTCGCACCGGTACCAAACTTGGTACCGCCGGAAGTGCTCGTTGGTGTGCGGCTCGTCGTTGTCGTCCACGTGGTCCTGAAAGTGTCCCCATTCCTCAACGTACACGTGGTGGTGCTACTCGAAGTCTGTGACCTTCTTCTGCCGCTGACGATCAAATCTGCATGTCACATAAACCAAACGTTAAAATTAGAGAAAGCTCTGTGCAATTGGAATCCAAGGTTGGAATCCACTTACTTGTGCAAGGCCACAGACGTGGAGAACGTCGCTACTGGCCACAGCTGCCTCATACCAAACTGGCGTGCAACTCTATATGGTAGGTGATACTCAACAGCATTGAAACAGATAAGGGGGCACCTCATCCTGTAGAGGGCCTCGTCTATGCTGCACAGTGTGCGGAACTCAACGGCCTCCACCTCTTGCTCGGCGTACGGCTCCCACTTAACCTGCATAGCAATAATGTAACGTTAAAGGTCATACTAAGAAATGAAAATCACGATACCAAATGGAATTAACTTACATTGGAGGACGTGAGCGCATCTAGCTCGTTCATGTACTCTAGGTACGCCCTCTTCGTCATGGCGTAGGGAACTGAGACCTGGTCCTAAAGATATGCAAGTGTCGGACGTCTACGAAGAGGAACCTCTGCGAACCACGGACGAGGAGGCGGCGTGGGACGACCAAGCGGTAGACGACACCACATCCACAGCTGGAGGAGGTAGAGGCAACCACCTACTGTCGAGTTCGCCGAACTCCGACGACAAGCCTCGCAGAGGTGGCGGTAAAGGAACGCCAATACCCCGGAAGCCCAGCTGTACTGCCCCACCGTGTCCCAGTCGGTGAGGCAGTGGATGTACATCCACGACGCGCTGTCCCCCGTTCCGTCGGGGAAGAGAACGTAGCCAAACAAGTGCAGGATCCATACCCTGCAATTATATGTTAATGAGATATTAAATCAAGCGTGTCAATTTTAGAAAAAAGCTCAATTAGACGACGAGTTGGCTCGATATCCACCCCTACCTGCAGTAGTAGGCAATCGCTCGCTCGTCGCGTCTGCGGGACACTCCCTGAAAGTCTGCCGGAGCCATGTGATCGGAACTCCAGAAGTGCGATGGCCTGCCTCATGAGGAAGCTCTCTCCCGAGGAAGGCCTCTACTCGGGCTCTCCAACCAGCAGGCACGCACGGTCCGATCACTGGATGGCCGTGAATGGCGACACCAAGTACCTTCTGAGTGTCCTGGAGCGTAATAGTCATCTCCCCGAAAGGGAGGTGGAAGCTGTAAGTCTCCGGCCTCCACCTACATGATACAAAAAAGAGGACTACATGTCAGAGAATTTGAGGCGCACATAGCCGATAAACAATGAACATGCAAGTGGAGCAATGGTTTAGGAGAATACCTGTCAATCAGTGCAGTGATGGCCGGGGGGTTGAAGGTGGGCAACCCACGGCGAACCTGGTAAGAGATGACGTCTAGGCCAGCCCTCTCCAGGAAGGGAGTGTACCTCTCGTCGTACCGCATGTCCAGGAACCCGTCATGGGTTCGAGGACGAAGGATGGGCAGCTCCTGTATAGAATACACCAATTTTTTTAGTTAATGCAGCAACATAAACTGAAATTACACAGGAAGTGATGAAGACAGTACCCTCCCCTCCACGGTGAGCCGTCCTCGGTGGTTCTCCTCGTAGTACGGGTCTAGCAGGTGGAACTGAATGGGCTCCATCCTACAAAAAAATTGAATTTGTCAGTCCAACATAGAAGTAAACAAAACATTCAACATGCATAAAATAATGGAAATAATAAGAAATTAAACAAGAAACATAGCAAATTGCATATGTGAAAACAGCTAGACGAACTCGAAACATAACGAACAACACGCTTTTCACTTTTGACTAAGTGGCCAATGGCATGTGCGTGAATTGTGGCCAAGTCTACCACATACGCTACATTGGTTCCGCTCGGGCTCAGGAAGAAAGGGGGTTGCTCTCTCGTCTCGTTCTTCCTGGAAGTTGATCCATAACCATCTTGTGTCTCGTCCTCTTCCTGGTTCCACGTTTGTTCCAACGACTACTCGGATCCGTAATGTATTTGGGCCCAGTGTATGGTGGCCACTCTCCCTCATCCCGGTAAGGCTCGAAACGGGGAGACCACGTAAGCACAAGGTTGTCAACACCGAACTCCCGAGGTATCTTGCTCGTAGTCGAAGTCGCGATGCCTTCTTCGCCGCCACGTAATGCGAACAAGGAAAGTGGTACTGCCTCGGTTTACCACATGTGCATGAGAAATCAATAAGGACAACCTTATGCCTCCTCGTCGGCCAGAGCTCTCCATCGGTCGTTGTACCACCCCTTTCTACAACCTCGTAAGTGCCCGTGGCGTTGTCAAAACAATGTACCTCATGTGCCTCAGCCCTCGCCTTTGCCCTTTCAAGGTGGCGCTTCGGTTTTGGTGCCCATCTCACTTGTTTACTCTGTAGCGCCATTGCATGTGCGTGTCTTTCGTTGAACCAGGCAACAAGCTTGTAAAAGGTGAAGGATACAATAGCATTGACGGGCATACCACGTATACCCCTAAGCAAATTATTGAAGGATTCGGCCATGTTGCTTGTCTGAAACTCGTACCTCCAGCCACCATCGTCATGAGACCTTGTCCATTTGTCGACATCTCTCATCAAACCCGTCAACCACTGTCTACCTTCTGCGTTTGTTGCAGTACTAAGCTGCTCCAACTTCTCCAGGAAGAACTTGACCTCAAGCATTCGAGCGACCTCCTCGAACAGATGAAAGTTATCCTTCGTACTATCCTTACGGAGTAGATTCTCGACAAGATGCCGAAAAGAACGGTGGTGCAAAGTGGATACCCGGTATCCGCTCTGCACGGCAGCAAGTATGCCCTGGTGTCTATCAGATATGACACCAACCTCCCTACCAGGGCCGACCACGTGCATCCGAACGAGACGCAAGTACCATCCCCAGCTGTCTTTGTTCTCCCTCTCAACCAAAGCAAACGCCAAAGGAACCAACGCGTTTTCTACGTCACAGGAAATGGCTATCAGAAGTGTGCCCTGGTACTTGCCAACAATAAACGTACCGTCAATGGAGAGGACGGGACGACAATGCCGAAAGACCTCGATGGACTAGGCAAAGCACCAGAAAGCACGGAAGAATATCTGCATCCCATCTTGAGTCCATTCGTTTGGTTTCGGGACGTACTCATAATGCATGCCTGGATTAACCGCTTTGATTGCATTGAAGAGTGCTGGCAACTGCAAGTGCCCATCTTCCCAATCCCCATATATCATCTTCCAGATGCGTTGCTTTGCCCTCCATGCTTTTCCATACCTTATCGCGTATCCAAATTTCTCCTTAACAATCCCAGCTAGTGTCTTCACCTTCATATTGGGTTCTTCCTTTACTATGTGACACAGTGACTTAGCAATAATGGTAGAGGTCAACTGCCGATGCTTCTGTTTGGGCTCTACTTCGGCACAAGTGTGTGGGCCAACGATTCTTGTGATCCTGAACTTTCCCGTGTCCTTCAGTTTCCTAGCACAAACCCTCCATTCACATGTTTCCTTCTCGCACACAACTGTGTACCTCCGCTCCACATAAGAATGCCTCACCTTGAATGGCCTTTTTCGAATCACTGAATACTTATGTAGCCACCTTTTCAATGCTGACAAGTCCTCAAACACCATGCCCTTCTCAATTGTCATGCTTGACCCTACCTCGGGAGCATCTAGCAACTCGTCATCCCTTCCTTCGCATAAGCCTCATTGGAATGCCTAAGATCGTGAATTCATGAACCGATGGATCCGGCCAGGCAATAACGCTGATCGACTCAATATCACTTTCGGTCGACTCTCCAAAGGCGGTCATCATCGAATCAACGGCCCTAGCGATCTCGTAAGGCTCGGATCATCCACAATTTGAACATCCACACTGTTGGAGTCCCTACAGACTTCTTCAACGTTGCCAGATGGAGCAACGGGAGGCGCACCCACATTATCAGGAATGTATCCTACATCACAAGCACGAAAACGATGAGATTGAGACAAAAGAATGGAATGACGGGAAAAGGCTAAAGAGTTGCTCGACACTTTCGGGATGATCACGAGGGCCCGCCACGACATCATCGGTCCGACATTCGACTCGAACTGGTTGAGAAATCTGACCCTCGTTCGGGGCAGATAGAGCATCGGGCACCTCAGGCACTTCTTCCACATCCACCGCAAGATCCGGTAACGGAGGGTCAAAGGGTGCATGATCACCTAGTTCTGGTGAATAACCATGAGGGGTGGGATCAATGGACACCTTCCGCACAACAATGTCCAAACATTGGAACTCATTCTTCATAACCAATTTGACATATTTGTCCCACTAATCCTCACAACCAATTAAGATCAACCGCCTAAGAATTGTATCTTTCGAACCGAAGTGAAGTAACCCCTCAACTGTGATGCTCTCCTTGTTTGCATGACAATGTACCTCCTCCGGGCCCTAGCAACCAACTCACTAAACGGTGATCGATTTGAATATCGAGGCACCTTTGCATTTCAACAAATCGAACATTTTCATAATCATCACTTGTCACACTGCCTCCATGATATAGGGTGACTAGGTTGTCCATCTAGTTTATACAGATGAATACCTTCACACAGTAATTCCTTCCCTCCTGCATACAATCAATAAGTATGAACATTTCCATAATCATCACTTGTAACACCGACTTAGTACACGTGTGAGCAAAGCATCAAGATCCAGTCGTAGGTGTTCATTTTGTAGAGAGGTAATGGGAGCTATAGAGTACAAAGGAATAAGTAAAACAGAAAGAAGAGGCTTTATGAAAGGCGTCTTTAACTACAAATGAAGGCAGGTCTCGAAAGTACAAAAGGAATAAGGATGAAACAAGCGTGATAGTCGATAAGAGGTGACCTGTAAAACAATCAAGGGTACGTACTATGGCTCAAATGGCAACGACGGTGACGGCTTGGATCTATGTTTTCCATACAAATTATGATGTAGGCGAGGAGGCGTGAACAAAACAATATAACAAAGCACGGATCTACGCAGAGTTATACGGTCAAAACCAAGTTGGTGTGCAATATGGGAATACTAATCACATATACAGAAATGACAAGGAGAAGCTGAAGGTACGAATCCAATATAAAGATTCACAATGTCCAAACAATCATATTAGCACGACATATAAAAAGGGTTGGTTTCTATAGAGATAACCAACTGAGAAACCGACCAAATTAAGCTGTACCTAATAGCATCCAAAACGTAGAACATTTTTATGGGCAAGCATGTACAGCGTTGTAATGTAAGTATGACAGGTAGGACCGTTACCTTAGGTGTGTTTGCGGGAGGGGCGTCTTCAATGGGTTTTGTTCAGTAGTTAGAAGGAACAAGCTCCGGAGGACACAACACCAGTTGGTAAAGCAATCGAAGCAAGCTACATCCAAGTAGACATTACAAATAACTGAACAATCTGTCGTATGAATCCATGTCAAAAATTCGTATGAACTCTGTACTGGAAATGAACACATCACAAAAATTTGTATGTCACATTACATATCAATTTCTAAAATTTGTATGCAAGAAGACTAAGGACAAGGCAACACTTGCTCACACGGTCGGATCGGGAGGAGGATGGGGCGACGGCCGTACGGCCGGGAGGCGGGGCGGGTTGGCGGGAGGCGGCGGCCGGGAGGGCGGGGGGCACGGGAGGCGGGGCGGGAGGCCCGGGGGGGCCGGGAGGCGGGGCCGGGAGGCCGGGAGGCGGCCGGGAGGCGGGGGGGCGGGAGGCGGGGCGGGAGGCGGACGCGGAGAAATGAACGAGCTCGGGGCTCGGCGGTTAGAGTGCAGCTGGCGCCACGACCGGCGCCGAGGTGTCGCCACGCAGCCACCACCCGTGCGGGCTCGGCAACTCGGCGCGTGGACCACGGCGCCGAGATGTGTTACCTCGGCATCGTGGGTCACGGCGCCGACCCCCTGGGTCCAAAAACGGAATTAAAACTACTAGCGGTCTAAATGTGAATATTTTTCAAAAAAAAAGGGCTAAAATAGAAAAAATTCGAGCCCTGCGATCTGTGGCAAGCTCAACTTCTTGCCCCGCAAGGGTGCGAAGGTCATAGAGCACTGCAATGGCCTCTTGCTTTGCTCTGATTGACGGCACGAGACGGTGGCGGTGGGCACGCTTGCCACCGCACCCGCTGCCGCAGATGCGCAAGGACTTTCGCTGGATCGCGCACCTCGTGTTTGACCCCACCGTGTCGTCGCAAGGGATGAAAATATTGAATTTCAGCGAAAATGTTAACTCTGCCCCCCTCACGCCAAACGACAAATTAGGGGAGTGGTCACCAGCGTCATACATATTGCATGTGTTATTGTCGATGATTGGGCGGTAGGAGGAGAGGCCAATTGTTCTAGAAGGGGAGGCCATGGGATCGAGCTCATGGTTATACCTACTGGAGAGGAGTGCTTTACGTCCATTGCCAACGTTAAATATCATTTGGTTTTTACCCTTAACTACGATTCAATTTTTATGGTTAGTAATGTTTTTTGTAATAATTTGATTTCCTCATAATATCCTTGTCAAATGATAAGTACCGAGCAATTGAACCACCTATAGGTATTGATCAACTCAAGGAGTTAATATCCTAAACCCTAACTTCATCTAGGAAGATCAGAGAAGTAGGTGTATTGTGCATTAACTTATGATTGGAACGGACTTCAGGTTTGATTCCTTGATGAATGCTGCATTCAAATGGAGTGGCAATGATACTTCGCCTTCTAAGAGGTCGAAGCAGCAAGCTGATACTTCACCTTCTGAGAGGTTGAAGCAGCAGATGGCATAACCTTATTGTCAGATATTCTTTGGACAAAGCCCGTAGACTTAAACACTACTTTCTTAGGCTTAGGCTCAACCTCGATCATGCCTGCTACTGCAGCTCTAACAACAGCAGAGATGATCTCTGACTGCCCCAAGAAGGAACCAGCAAAGGATGCTAGTCCAGGTGATTTTGCCAAGTAGACACCACATCACTGGTTTTCGGCTGACATGACAGCACACTCATCCACCACGTCATCTAGCTTGTGCATGTCACCACGCAGAACAATTCCACTCTACTATTGAACATAATTAAATAGAATAAATAAAACCACCTTACTAGTTCATCAATTCTATTTAATTAGTTTAGTTGCCAGCACCGTCGTTCACTACCTTGCGGCTGCCTTCCTCCACCCTTGGAACACTGACCATATCCTAAACCGCATGAACGACTTTCCATCGATGGAGTGGAGTAGGAAGATGTTGATGAAGATGGACGTCGACGATAGCCACGACACCAACGGCACCCCACACATCTTGGGCACCTGCGCCTTGGGCACGCACACCTGCAGGTATAGAGTCACTGTGAAGCACGCCGGCACCGTCGCCGTGTACGCCTTCCAACCCTCAGCGCTAAGCCCCTAGTACGCTGCCATCACAACCGACGACATAATATCACAGCGAGGCAAAATGCAAGCTTGTTCCAGTCAGTGTTGGACATCTTGTCTGGGACGTAGTACCAGCCAGTACTATAATAAGGGTCATCCTGGACGCCTCATCACAGATGTTTTCGTTGGAAATGTGGGCAATATTTTAATTCCAAAATTTACTAGGAGGCAAATACAATAAATCAGTGATGCAAAACTTACTACTAACAGCAGGCTACTCATCATACTTCAGAATATACGTAAGAAAATATAGTAACAAAGTCGAACGAACGCGCGAACGACATACTTTTTTGCCTGATAAAAAACAGGAAGCAACGTAGGCTTGATACAGTGCAGAACATAGAAGATGCAGTGCAGTGAGCGGTCGTGCAAATGTGCGCTGCCCAAAAACCTTATTGCTGCCCCGTGTAGGTACTCTCCACGGCAATGGTTCGGAGATAGCTGTTCTCCCTCCTTCTAGGTGCACGCCGGGAAGAAAGGTTGACGAAGTTCGAACAGCACAGTACAAGAGCACAAAATCGCAGAAAAGAAAAACATAGAGGCAGTGAGATTCTCCCACGTACTCTGGACGTTTTCAGGCATATAAATAGACAGACGGATAACTGACATGATTAAAACAGCTATTTACCCGTTGGTAACTGACACATTCAACTAGCCATTTATCCATCGGTAACTGTCTGTCATCAAAACCCCAACAAAGCCTCAAATTCAAACGTTTGAATCTCATTCAAACACAGAGAGAGTGGTGCAGAATTCAGCAAAAATAGAGATAGACTTGGTCTACCAAGTGGCGCGCCATGTCATGGCACGGTCGTGTGTCGCAAGTCACAAGTCACGCGATTTTCATGCGAAAATATGCGAATATGTGCGCGCGTGTGTGCGCGCACGTGTGACTAGCCAAAACCCTCCTCATATCATCTCTATCCATATTCAAGGAGTGGCGAGGGCTCTACCTTATAAATCGGTCTTTCTCACCTTGCATTAGCAATATGGTACTAAACCATGCGAGCTTTGGAATTAAGGAAATGGGCCATGCTCAAATGGGGCAATTTCTAACCATCCCTCCAATTCCAAAGCAAGAAGTAAACATAAGACAAAGATATTGTGCTGAAGTATTATTAATATATCAGTCATTTAATGTAAGTCTCGTACGGGTTGAACTTGCACCTAGAATGATAATATTCATCTTCTCACAGCTGATGAATAGACTATGCCATTAATTCACAGCTTTTTATGATCAGATTTCACTTGAAATCTCAAGTAGTACTAGGCTGCCATTGAACCACGCCTAAACAGAGCGTTAGATGATCATGCTCCCTTATATACTCATGAGCTTTCTAGAGAATGTCCCGTTTTCGTGAACTGCGACCACACAGTTAAGCTCAAGTAGGTGTATTCTTTTTAGGTATCCTGCAGACTAATACATTTTCCTCATTTGGACAACAGAATACATTAAGGTTTTATGCCAACCTTCCATACAGTCGAAAATACATCGTTTATTAGGACATAGGTACAATAAATATGTACTCTCTTGTTACAACATCAATTTATTTTTCCCATTGTTTAAGTCACGGGATCTCCGATCAAGAAGGTATGGGTTACCATTGTGATGTAATTTAAATGGGCCTCATTGTAAGATCGAGGTGGCCGACTAGAGGGGGGGTGAATAGGCGGTTTTAAATGAACTCTACAAATAATTGCTAATTAATTCGAGACCTATTCTATTTGCCTAAACCAAGTATATAATGCGGAAGAGTAAATCAATTTGGTTTAGCTCAAATAGCGCCAACAACAAGATTATTTCCTAAGGCACCAAAATCTATCCTAGGTCAAGGTTTGCAATCCTAGGTATACAAGCAATCAATTTATTTCTATGAATGTAAATTGCTTGAATGTAAATGGGGAACAAGGAAACAAACCACAATTTGACACGGTCTCTTTTTACCGTGGTGTTCGGAGAGTTGCCGCTCTCCCCTAATCCACGTTGAGGTTAACCCGAACAAATCGAACCGGCTCCACGAATTAAGCCGAAACACCTCAATCCACTAGTGGTAGCTCTTTCCCGCTCCGGGTAGGTGAGGTCCAACCTTCACAACTTCGCCGGGCCTTCTCACAAGCTTCTTGAGAAGATCACCACGCACGACACCTCCAACGCCGTCTAGGAGTCGGCAAACTCTAAGAGTAATAAGCCAAGCCCCTCGCTTGACTCTCACCACGTGCAATGGATGCACAAGCTCGCTGGACACAAAGTCCTCACCTAGAGGCAACACATGCACTCTAGTCCTCTTCTCCCTTCTCACAAAGTGCAACACATGCACAATTGAGTGGAGAACCTCAAACTAGCTCAAGTGTTCACAAATGAATGTTCTAGCAAGTACTCCAACCGGCCTCAAGGGGGTATAAATACCCCACACCAAAAAAACTAGCCGTCGGAGCAAAGTCCTGAAAAATTCAGAACGAGTGGTAGTACCGCCGACCAACGGCCGGTAGTACCGCTCCAGTTCTGACGTGCTGTAATGGCTATGTCAGAGCCTCTGAACTAGCCGTTACAAGGTCAGAGCGGTAGTACCGCCGTTCATTTTTCGGTATTTCCGCTCGACGGTAGTACCGCAAAGTCGGCGCGGTACTTCCGCTCGAGTCGAGCCCAAACTCGGCGCTCTCTGGAAAAAAGGTTCCGCTCGGGACTCGGAGCTTCCGGGAGCCGGTACTACCGCTCAACACATGCCGGTACATCCTCTCGCCGGTAGTACCGCTCATCTGAGCCAGATTCGATTTTCTGGCGGTCGAGATATGTCATCAGATTTTGCAAAACACATTTACAAACTACGATATCATGCACACAAGGATCACACATGATTTCCAACAAGTTGCAAAATACATTTGCACACTTTTGAAATCAGGACGCAAAGATTAAATATGAGCTACAACCATTTGCGAAACACATTTGCAAATCTAAGCCTCATATTACAAATAAAAGAAACATGGACTTCAAGCACTTGCAAAACACATTTGCAATGCATAGTCCCATGTTACAAAAATGTTCAGCACATGAGCTTCAACTATTTGCAAAACACATTCGCAAATACAAGCCTCATGTCAATTTAAGCTAGCGAGGTGAGGATGAGCCATCAACACATGATGAGACTCAAACTACTAGACAAGACCCCTCTTAATAGTACGGTAACCTATACTAGCAATCCGGTCTTCCAACCAAACACCAAGACCGGTAAAAGACTAGGAACACATCCTTAGCCCTAGCTAGGCATACCTTTGCCTTGGGTCATCATCTTGATATGCATTAACACATAATGCATCTTTCACATCAACTCTATCAACACATGATGGTCTTTGTTTGATCAACACATGATCACCTTGATGGCCTTCAACACGTGAAGCCTTCATCTTCTTGATAGCATTCAACTCATGAATCTATCTTCTTCTCGTGTCTTGACTTGATGATCTTCAACACATGAAGTCATCCCAAGTCATGCTCATTTGTGGAACCTAACCTATTCGTCCAACTCATGGAAACCGTTAGTCCACAAAACAATTGTCATCAATTACCAAACTTCACCATTAACACGCAATGGAGAGACAATATTCAACAATGTTCCCTTTTTGGTAATTCGTGACAATCTCCATAAATCATGATATAAAGATTGATTTGCAAATATACAACTTGTACACAACAATTTGTATACTCTAGGCTAAACACAAAGCTTACTTATCCGGTTGTCATCTGACTATTCAACTATTAACATATAATGGAGAAGTTAGTTGACAACCTGATTATACTTGAGTATATATGAACTACACAAGTTATATATATACCCAACAATGTATTTCAAAGTAAAGATCACAAATATGCATATTGAAAGAAGCATGGATCAATACTCATGAAACTCCAAAATATATAGATAGCTCCCCCTAAATGTATGCATACAAGTATGTATATTGAATACATATGCATATATTCATTTTGAACAAATTTGTGGAGTTCAATCTATATTTTGGATTTAAGGAATGTACTAATATATGAGAGAATAATTTCGAATGCATATCTCTTTGATTTCACCTTTCTATCAAATGAGACTAATCATAAATAAACTTCAACAAACATATTAGTCTGATATATGCATTTGTCAATATTATTGAAGCAACATAATTGTATATGATATTATCATTAAAATCACATTATAATATTTGTCATTAACACCAAAACTAATTTAAACGGAGCTTGATCTTTCACTCATTCCTATGTCCATACATGCAACAGAAATCTCTTTCCATGCTAACCCCTTTGTAAAAGGGCCTGCCATATTTTTCTCAGTGTGAATATAGTTCACAGTGATCACTCTGGAGTTTCTCAGTTTTCTGACGGATTTAAGCTTACGCTTCACATGTCTAGATGACTTCATATTATTCTTTGTACTTGTGACTTTAGCCAACACTGTTTGATTATCACAATACATCAGGATTGCAGGTTTGGTTTCTCAACCAATGGCGAGTCCAATAGAAACTTTCTCAGCCATTCAGCTTCAATTGTGGTTGTGTCAAGTGCTACAACTTCTGCTTCCATGGTTGACCTCGTCAGTGCAGTCTTTTTGCAAGACCTTCATGAAATCGCAGCACCAGCTAAATTAAATACATAAACACTTGTAGCTTTGATTTCATCCGCATCAGAGATCCAATTAGAGTCATTGTATCCTTCTAACACAGAAGGGTGTCCAGTATAATGTATTCCAAAAGATGTTGCGCCCCTCCAGTAGCACAACACTTTTTCAAGTGCCTCCCAGTGATCATCTCCTAGGTTAGAAGTAAACCAACTTAATTTGCTCACAGCAAATGAAATGTCAGGTCTTGTGGCACCAGCTAAATACATAAGTGACCCAATAATTTTATGATTATCTTAATTGATCTTCCCCTAACCCCTGGTTCTTTCGAACCTTAATAGTTTTCAAAACCGAACCGGCTCAATATTTTCTCAGCATAATGGGATTGATTTAAAGTGATCCCGTCATTACTTTTGATCAATTTAATATTCAGAATGACATCTGTCTCTCTCAAGTCTTTCATATCAAAACACCGAGATAAGAAAGATTTGACCTCGTCAATTACGACAGTGTTTGTTCTAAATATAAGTATGTCATCTACATACACACATAAGATCACACATTGACCCCTACCATAACGATAATACACATATTTATCAGCTTCATTCACAACAAAGCCAGCGAATGTTAATGTTTTATCAAACTTCGCGTGCCATTATTTAGGTGCTTGTTTTAGGCCATACAAAGATTTTCATAATCTGCATACTTTATTTTCCTGTCCACAAATCATAAAACCATTTGGTTGATCCATATAGATTTCTTCCTCCAACTCTCCATTAAGGAAAACTATCTTCACATCTGTTTGATGAACATGTAGACCATAGGAAGATGCTAACGCAAGGAGCACTTTGATAGTAATTGGTCTGGCGATAGGAGAATATGTATTAAAAAAATCTTCTCCCTCTCTCTGGGTGTAACCCTTGGCCACAAGTCTTGCCTTGTACTTCTCAATAGTTCCATCACGTCTTAGTTTATTTTTAAAGACCCATTTACGTCCTATAGGTTTACACCCGATAGGACGAACTGTGATCTCCCAGTCCCATTAGCCATGATAGAGTCCATCTCGCTATGGACTGTCTCTTTTCAATACTCAGCATCAGAAGATGCATAAGCCTCCGAAAGAGTTTTTGACACATCATCCACGAGGTATACAATAAAGTCATCACCAAAAGTTTTCTCAACCATTTGTCTCTTGCTCCTGCGAGGAGCTTCTGCGACTAGATTGTTATCCTCCTCAGGGATATCACATATTGGTTTAGAAATGGTGGGAAATTTAGAAGTTTGATTATTCTCACTTTCAATATTATTAGTTTGAACATTCTCTGTTCGTGAAATATTGCCTGCTGTTCTCATAGGAAAGATATTCTGAAAAAATAAAGCATCTCTAGACTCCATTATTGTATTAGCAATAGTCTAAAGAGTTTATGATTTATCTATTAAAAATCTATAGGCCGTGCTATTTTGAGCATATCCTAGAAAAATACCATCGACTGTTTTTTGTCCAAGTTTTCTCTTTTTCTGCAATGGTATATTGACTTTTGCCAAACGCTCCCAAGTTCGCAGCAAATTAACATTAGGTTTTATCCCCTTCTATCCCTCATACGGAGTAATCTCACTCCTTTTAGTGATTACTCTGTTTAGGACGAAAATTGATGTTAGTATAGCTTCCCCCCACTATGCCTTAGGCATACCGGCACTCTCTAACATAGCATTAACCAAGTCTGTTAGCGTTCGGTTTTTCCTCTCGGCTACCCCGTTAATTGAGGCGAATATGGTGGTGTAAATTCATGGACTATTCCATGCTCAAAACAGAATTGGAAGAATTCATGAGAGACATACTCTCCTCCACGATCAGACCTCAATCTTTTTATTTTCTTTTCTAGTTGGTTCTCAACCTCGGTCTTATAAGTTTTAAAGTAGTTTAAAGGTTTTTCCTTAGTTTTCAGCAAATACACGTAGCAGTAGCGTGTTGTATCATCAATAAAAGTTAGAAAATATCTTTTGCCTCCTTTTGTCAATAATCCATTCATTTCACACAAATCTGAATGAATAAGATCTAAAGGTGCCAAGTTCTTTTCATCCTCTAATCCCTTAAAGTGTTTCCAAGGTTGCTTTGCTTGCACACATGATTGGCACTTTGATCCTTTGACAATTTTACATTTTAGAATTAAATCTAATCCGGACATTCTAGAAATACTATCAAAACCAATATGACAGAAACGAGAATGCCTAATATTTGCCTCACATATATTTAAACCAATTGCAATATTCAGATTATAAGAAGACTCTAAAATACTTTGGCGGAACAAGTCTCCGCTCTCATAGTCTTTACCAACAAATTTTCCGATCTTAGACATTACAATTTTATTTGACTCAAAAACTAGCTTATAATCATACCTGCATAGGAGAGAACCACTAGTGAGGTTCTTGTTTATTGTAGGAGCATGCTGTACATTCTTCAAGTGGACAGTCTTCCCTGAAGCAAGATCAGATCCACCATGCCAATACCAAGAACAGAAACATGAGACCCGTTTCCCATTAGGATGGAGTAAGCTCCTGCTACCTGGTAAGAAGAAAACAAGGAAATATTAGAACATACATGAACATTAGCACCAGTATCAACCCACCAATCAGTAGATTGACATACTGAAAAGACAACAGGTGGATTACCATACCCTCCTGAAGTCGAGGCCTCGCCTATGATCACGTTAACAGCCTTCTTCTTTGGCTGTTCACCATCTCTGATCTTGCGGAAGCGACAGTCCTTCACCATATAACCGTCTTTTCCGCATAGAAAGCAGGTGATGTCTCTCAAATCCTTTTTCTCAGTTTTCTTCTTAAAGCTAGTTGTCTTGTTTGGTTTGTTGGATTTGTACTTCTTTGCAACGGTCTTTTTCTATATGACAATTGCATTGTTCTGGCCAGATATGCTAGGTGTATCTTTTGCTCTTGCTTTTTCTTCCACATCGAGGACTGCAATGAGATCCTCAACAGAAATCCCTTCCATCTTATGTTTCAAGCTAGTAGCAATGTCCCGCCAAGAGGCAGGGAGTTTAGCAACAATGCCCGCAGACACAAACTTTGGAGGCAACACACAGCCCAGGTGTGCAAGCTCACCGACTATTAGCTGGAGGTCATGAGCTTGTCCAACTATAGATTTAGCCTCATCCATGCTAAAGTTGAAAAATTGCTAACACATGTAGAGCCAGTGACCTACCTCTGTCTTTATGGGCCATGCTCAAATGGGCCAATTTCTAACAATTTCAACACAAACCTTCAGTGATAAAGTTATCATAGACGGTTTACAAGATGAATCGTCTAAGTTCACCGTGTGGAAAGAACCGTCTGTGATGACCTACTTATCACAGACGGTTTTTATTCTGAAGTGATGGATGAGTAGCGCCATGACCACAAGCATGAAGTTGAAGAGCGTGGAGATGGACAGCAGGTTGGAGAGGATGCTGAGGTCGGTGAAGAAGGCGATCACGGCCGTCACCAAGAGCATGACGATGTGGCATACATCGGCGTGCCGAACCTCGGGTGCACCTACGCGAGGCACGGCGGCAGCATGTGCATCCACGCGATGCGGGTGAGGTACCTGGCCTGCCTGACGACGTTGATGAGAAGCACGGTGGTCATGCCCTTGAGAGTGTCGAAGGCGATGATGTACGTGGTTCTTGAGCTTGGAGAAGCTCGCCGGTGAGCGCATTGTTCGAAAGTCCAAAGAACTAAGGCTCTTAAGATATCCCAGCTCCAACGGTATGCCGCCGGTTAGGTCGTTCACCTGCAAGAACAGTGTATCGAGATTCTGCAACTTCCTGAGCTCCGACGGGATCTCCCCGAAGAGCTTGTAATTCGTGGTGTTGAGCCAGATAAGCTCTGTCAGGTTCCCCAGCTCCAGCGGGAGCCCACTGGAGTAACTGTTGTAATACCCTATGTACAACTCCCTGAGGTTCATCAGGTTCCCCAACTCCAGCAGGATCTTGTCGAAGAGCTCGTTCTTGGAGATGGCGAAGTACTATAACTGCCCTCGCTGCCTGTACTTTGGAGGGATCTCGCTTGAGCAGGGGAGGCAAGGCGGCGCTGGAGATAGGAGCGACACAGGAGGCCAGCGTCGAGCGCAGGGACGAGTCGGTGCCGAAATGGAGAGAGGAAAGAGATGGAGAGAAGAGAGGTTGCTGAAATGGGGAAAGCAAGTGGGGAGAGAGAAGAAATGGAGGGTAGAGGCTACAAGGCAAAAAAAGTGATGTGGCGGCTATGTGGGTAGAAAATCAATGATGTGTCCGTCGTCGTGCCAAAACTACAACTAAAACAAGCCTTAATAGTGAAAAGTAGACGGTTTTAATACTTGAGGGGTGTTGGATATCCGGTTTTGTACTTAAGGGTTAAAATATAGACAACCAATAGAGTTCAAAGGTGTAAAAAAGACTTATTCCTTATTGTAAGCATGATTAGTACTAATTAAGTATCATAATGTATGATTCGCACTCATTAAAAATGATTAACACTAATTAATCATATGCTCTGGCCGGTCCTACCGAGCTAGGAAGCTCGACAGGTACATACGACACATGCCGTCTGCCGAGCTTAAGGAGGAGGTTCGATTTGCAGAAACGGATGGCTGGGTGCCAAATTTGAAAAAAAAAAAAAAGTGGTTGCGCTAGATATGCGAAGGTTTCGATTTGGTTCAGTTGGTCCACTGACCATTCTGTTTGCCCATGGTAACCCAAACAGACTCACCAGCGCATCACTCCCCCTCTCTGCTGCGAAACGAAGGACCGAAACGAGAATCAACAGAGATGCTCACTGTGAGGCTTCTAGCATTCTTCTACATACATAGCACAAACACTACAACTCAGTCAATTGTCCGTCTCTCTAGTCCCTACCTCCTTCCCTGCCAAGGGGTTCGTTCATGCCCTTGATTCCCGGGAAAGAAGGAAGACCGAGGGCAACTAGCTCTTCCGAAAAATCTATATCCCAGCTCGTTTTCTTCGAAGTCACAAAGCCAGCGGCTTCCCTCCCTTCCGTGGTGAAGGTCCTGATGGCTGGTGCTTCATTGTCGTCACAGTTGTCGCCTTGTCTACAGAAGTACCGAATTCAAGTTGACCATAATACACAAAAATTCTTGTTCTTAGACTGCGGTGCTGCCAAATTAGAATTGAGGGCAACCGAAACCGGAAACACAGACGTACAAATATAAATCAATGAGCCAAACATGACAAGATCAGAAATCTGAAGGTAAAAAAAACCAAATCATATACATCTCAGTGCCAAACCAGTCTTTTCAACCATATGGCAGAGATATTACACCTAGAATTCCACCAACACAGAAGAGCAATCATGATGATACCATAATTCATATTTGGGGCTAACCATAGGCCTAAAAGCATCTACAACAGAATTTCAATATTGTCGCCTAGGTGGTCTCGATTCAGCTACTGTAACACGGATCTGTCTACCATCCAAGTCCTGCAGAATAGTAATGAACTCATTTAGCACACACTAAAAGAACAATACTGTTGAAGGCACAAGACTGTAAGCAAACAGCTGGAATGAGTGAAGAACTCACAGTGCCATCAAGATCTGATATGGCGTTCCTAACCTCTTCGGTGGAACCAAATGTAACAAAACCAAACCCCCTTGATCTGCCGCTCTCCCTGTCATAGATGACCCTAGCTTCCAAGACCTTCCCTTGCTCATTAAACAGGTTTGCAAGAGCTGAGTTGTCAACGCCCCAAGAAAGGTTACCCACATAGACCCTGTTGGCCTCGCCCCTGGGTGCTCTTGGTGAGGATTGCTCCCTGGGTGGTGCTGGCCCTGAGTTCACCCTCAAAGTTCTCCCATCAAGAATCTGTTTATGGAGATGGGGTCAGCCAATTAGACAAGCATACTACTCCAGAACCCAGTATATAGGATTGTGCCAATTAAGTCCAGCAACACACTAACAAAGAGTCTATCCAAACTAAAAATACTACTTAAGAAGAAACTAAAGTTTTGAAATGCAGGTTCAAGTAGAAAATGGGCAACCTCAACTAACCAGTACAGTATCTATTGAAAACATGACAACCACAGCTTGTGAACTATAGAGAATGAAATAGGAGGGTACAACATTTCTAGCCGCTGGCCCATCTACCAACATGGAACATACAAGTGTACAGTGCTTTAAAAGCACGGAAGCATACTCACATAGCCATTGAATTGCTCAACAGCCGCCTCAACTTCTTCGACAGTAGACATGGTCACGAAGCCAAATCCACGGCTTCTTCCGGTCAATTTGTCATAGATGACCTGTGAAAATACAGCACGATACAGTTTAGCATGCTACAATTTTGATAAAATAAATCATAACTGAATATAAATCTAATAATTGGCAAGCAAATGTTAACTTGTGTGCAAGGCACAGCTTATCGATATCAACTTATGAGCACCTTATTGTGTTCTTAGCCATCTTTATTGACCATCACAATGAACATTACTTCGATTTCGTTTGGCGGAACTTGCATAAATATGTCACAGGCTAGTTTTATCACTGTCTCAGCCCAATGGAGCAAAAGGGATACTTGACGACTGAAAAGCCCCAACCTTTTTCCCTTAGGTACCCGCATAATCATCGATGCAACCTCATGAACTCAATGTTAAAGATAATATGTAACCAAATGGATTACTCTACCGCCACATCACCAAGCCATTTCGGACCCCACTATCCCCGAAGTAGGGAGAACAAATCGCACAAATCAGTACCTGTAATGCAAAGAGGGGACCAAGAAACGGGGCTGTTTAATGCATATACCTCGACCATCTCGACGGAGCCGGCCTGCTCGAAGAGCCCAGCGAGTTGGGCGCTGTCGACACTGAAGGGGAGGTTGCCGACAAACACCCTCAGGTCCTCGGAGAACTCCGCTTCGGAGCCCTCCCCGCCGGACGACTCCGCGCCCTTCGTCTCGACCTCCGACGACACGGCCACGGCAACGGGCACGAGCGGGTGCCTCCAGCCCGCCGCGGCCGCGAGGGCGTGGAGGTGCCGCAGCCTCGAGGGGAAGGAGGCGACGGGGACGGGCTTGGAGGAGGAGGAGAGGGAGAGGAACTGCGGGGAGAGCGGGGTGGAGAAGAGCGTGGCCGCCATGGGTGGGGAATGGGGATAGGAAGGATTGAAATTAGGGTTTGGGGGATAAGGCCGGTGGTGGCCTCGCCTCGCTTTTGTTGGGGTCGGAGGCGAATGCGTAAGTGAGGGGTAGGAAGGGGCGAGTTATATGGGTTGGGTGCACGAGCAGATAATTTCCGTCCAATCTATAAGGATAAGTGGGTATTTATTACTGTTTATATCCGACTTTGATTAAAAAAGAATAATATATAGAATATATGATATACATTCATACATACGCATATGTCAAATGATATGAAAAAGTCTACTGTGACTTTATTTAAGAATAAGAAAATATATAGGTAGATTGCCACATCTAAACAGACAGAGAATATTGAGTGTTCTTTCTTTGATATCTCGGTGATTAGTCTCTCTGTGTTCGCTCTAATTGCACCCTACTAGCCAATATCATGTATAGGGATGCAAAAGAGATAGATAATTTTCATCCGATCGACCGTCTAACGGTTTATGGAACGAATACGAAATAGAGAAATAGGTATTTGACATTATCCGTGTCCGACTCTGACTCTAAAAAATACGAAATAGGATACACGATTAGTGATATCCATCCGTATTGCTCTGATTGCACCTCTATATATAGGGTTCTTTTTCTTTCTAGTGTAATGGGCTACCCAACGGCTAAGGTCCATGAAATGGATATTTTGTTTTCACCACCGGGAAATTAGTCACATTGTTCAGCTAGTTATTAGTTTTGATTTCTTTCAGTAATCACCTTTCAACTTTGTAGTAGATACTCTCTCTGGTCGTAAATACATGAAAATCACATGGGTAGATTTATCTGAAAATAATATTTTTATAATATTATAATTTTACTAGGTTTTATAAATATACTATGGTAACAATAGTGGTAAAAGTTGTGTTTTGGAGTCCATATCGATATCCAAAATAACATGTATTTGTGACCGAAGACGGTATGTTTGTACCAACCACCTAAAATTGAAAAATCCATTAAAACCATCTCTTCGAAGTTTTAAAAAATTCCAAAAAAAATACCATATGTAGGGAAAGAGATGTTATCTAAGCATGAAAAACTACGGGATCAAATTCAACTTCATTCACAAAATATGAAATGGTCAAATTCTATTCATATAAAATTTGTCCTTTTCATATCTTGCAAACAATGTTGACTTTGATCCCGAAAGTTTGCATGCTTAGAGAAGATTCTCTCTACATCTGGTATTTGTTTTGGAAAATTATGAAAAGTTTGAAGACGTGGTTCCCATTGATTTTTAACTTTTAGGTGGTTTTTACCGTATATATCCTCACCAACATGCTCCATGCAATCAACAATGTAAGTGTATATTTATTTTTTCTGAAAAAGTATATATATTTTGTTTGTTTTTTTGTTGCTAAGAAACTAAAATCGTGACACCTATTTTACTTAAATAAGTGGTCTTACCACCTCGCGTGTCCACAAGTAAAGATGGCAATTGGGCCATTCTCTGGCAATACATGGGAAATTCTTGTATTAAAGGATGAGTATAGGGAAATTTTGTCCTTGTCACCATATATGCAGATGGGGGGCAGGAATGCTTCCCCATCCATGTTCCCTGTTATACCCCGATAAACACTCATATACGTGTAAACTGATATATCTAAATGTCTAAAGTTGAAGAAGAAGAATCATATCAGCAGGAGGTACTTGAAGGAGGATATATCGATGACTTCACGGATTAGGACTTCGCTTCCCAGTCGATTGCCTGTGGGCATATCGAATGACTACTATACTTATTTCTGTTTTCCGCTGCAAGTTTCTTAAACTTTTCAGGCTATTATCTGTAAGCTTGGTCATAAGATCGCAACTCTGATAATTATTAATATTTGAGTCTTTTCCTTTATTTATGGTGCAGATGTTCGATGCTTCATCTATATTTACACTGTGTACACTAGCGTTATTCTGGACTAGTGCGGTATACATAGAGAGTTCGGATTTGCATATTCGGGTCTCGACAAGGGTGAACCTGCAGCGGGGGTGCCGGATCCGGTGGCGGAGGGGAGAGAGGGGATAACAATGGCGAGAAGGGAGGGAGCGGCGGACGGGAGCGAGAAGGAGCACGAGAGGGAGGGAGCGACAGCATGAGAGAAGAGCGACGGCATAAGAGAGAGAGGGGGATGGTATACTTCGGTAGTTTTTCTCTCTTTTTTTTGCCTCACAAGTCAGAAGCCTATATCTATTTGTCTTAAAGTAACGAAGAACAAAATGCACTTTAATTCGATGGAAAAGCGTAAAGCAAAGTACCCCTTCAGATGTACATATCTACGCCAGCCAATACGCCCCCAAATCCTCCTGTTAATGGGCCTATTTTTTTAGTTGTGGTTGATAACTTATAACCGCAGCTAATGATTTTTGCCTTAAAGCGAACGTTTATGCGAATGAATCAAATACCGATAAGCCGCTTTAAAAGGCTATATCGATAAGTCACTTTAAAAAGATTTAGCTGAAAAAATATGGCCAATATTTAGGTTAGATTGGAAGAACCGAAAAGGAACCTAGGGCTTCATACGCACAAGTAATTTCAGCCCATCCCACAACCTCCCTCTCTATATCATAATTCTGTTGCAGTCGGCCCAACATCCCAAATAACTCTCGGCCCATGAACAACTCAAGTGGCCTCTCATTCTCAATCCCAAGCCAGCCCTGACCTAACTCATTTTTTATATCGGTTCAAGCGGCGACGACGCAGGGAGGCGCTCGGCAACGACGGCAAGGGCACAAGGCTCGACGGGCTGCTCGCAGCGAGCAGAGAGCAGAGGTAGGGATGAAGGGCATAACGGTCAGGTGTGCGGCGGTGAAGGGCGAAGGCACAACACGGCTCGGGCATGGTCAGTGGGATTATTTCCTATCATTCCGCACCGTTTTAGGTGGTGCTCCAAGTAGCTATGGCTATGACTTGTAGCTTTTGACTGAAATAGTACTGTAGCGATCGTTAATTTTTTCTAAGGAAAAAGAGGAAAATTGAAAGAAATTGTGAAAAAATTACAAAAATCATTATATCGTCACAAATGATGCAAATGAATAAGGGGAAGGAAGAAAAGGCAAAAAAGCAAAAGGCTAAAATAAATTAAAATTAGAAGCCGATGCATTCCAGTTGGCTTCTTGCTTAAATAAGCCCAAAATGAACTCCTAGCTTGGCAGGTCGGATGGTGCTCGGCTGCGCGAGTTGGCGCGGTAGGGCAACGTGTAGCGACAACCAATTTTTGTTGAGCGCCGCGCCCCCTAGCTTAGCAGGTCGGGTGGCGCTCATCAATTTACACATTATAGCAGTACTGTTTAGCCACTATTACTCATTAATTAGAGCTAAACACAATTAATTAGTACTAATAGCAATTAAATAGTAATAATAGTAATTAATTAGTGCTAATTAAATCACTAAATTAGTAGTATTTTATTTAGTGCACATCACATTTAATTAGTGGTAATCATGTAGTGCTAATTAAGCTTGTACAATAATATATAACACTCGCAATTAATTAATACTAATCGCATGTATTCTCTTCTACAATTTTTGTTGCACGGTACAGAATGAACTCCAGCAGTGGATTTCTATAGCACGTAAGCGGTTTAAGTGAAAGCTCTGTGTTAAATTTTTAACTCAGTGTTAAATTTCAATATCGCGTTCACACTATAAAAGCTTTATAAAATCAATTAAAATTTATTGAAGATGATTCTGTATGTAGGAGAGCTACACTATACAAATTGATAGGGCTAGACTCACATGCGGGACCTACATGCTTTTATAGGAAGTTCTCGTAAAACTTTAGTATTTAGAATTTCAACCTTATGTTCACACTATAAAAGGTTTACGAAATCGATTGAAGTTTGTTGCAAGTGATCCTGCGTATAAGGGAGCTACTATATGCAAATTGGCAGGGCTAGGGGCACGAGTGGCTCTCACATACTTCTATAGAAAGCTTACATAAAACTTCTATTTGAAATTTCAACATCGTGTTCGCACTACAAAAGTTTTACAAAATTGATTGAAATTTGTTACAAATGATTCTGTATATAGGAGAGTTATCCTGTGCAAATTAGTAGGGTCAGACGCACACATGGCCTCACATTCTTTTATAGAAAGTTTTTGTAAAACTTAGGTATTTAAAATTTTAATATCACGTTCACACCATAAAAGCTTATCGAAATCAATTAAAATTTATTGGAGATGATTCTGCGTATAGGGGAGCTAGTCTATGCAAATTGACAGGGCTAAGCACACACGTGGGCCCCATATATTTTTATAGGAAGTTTTGTAACATTTTGGTATGTAAAATTTCAACCTCGTGTTCACACTACAGAAGTTTTACGAAATCGATTAAAATTTGTTGCAAATGATTTTGCGTATAGGGGAGCTACTTTGTGCAAAATGGCAGGGCTGGATGCACATGTGGGCCCCATATACTTTTATAGGAAGTTTTCATAAAACTTTGGTATTTATAATTTCAACATCGCGTTCACACTACAAAATTTTTTGAAAATCAATTAAATTTTATTGAAAATAATTCTGCATGTAGGGGAGTTATTCTATACAAATTGATATGGCAGACGCACACGTGGACCCCCAAATATTTTTATAGGAAGTTTTTGTAAAACTTCGGTATTTAGAATTTCAACCTCGCATTCACACTGCAAAAATTTTACGAAATTGATTGAAGTTTGTTGCAAATGATTATGTATGTATGGAGCTACTCTTTGCAAATTAGCAATCACATATGCACATGTGGCTCTCATATGTTTTTATAAGAAGTTATAACTAAGTATGATAGTTCAAACCCATAGATAATCAAAGTGCCACTCATTAGGTCGCGCCACGGGTTGAGTCTATCCACAACCCAATCTCAACCCAAAATTTCTAAACCCATCATACCCTAATCCAACCCTTTTTATAATGTAACTAACTCAACTCGTTCGCTCTTTCAACCCGTTTCCACCCATCCGTAATCAACCCGATTAAGGCTCTACTTATTTTGGCTTGAGCTTTCGGCTTATTTTCACCATTCCTAAATTTCGTCTTTTTCTAGCTTTTTAGCTTTTTTGAGTTTTTTTTCCGGTTCCTTTTTCCTGTATTCGTTTGCGTTGTTCGTGATAGGCTAACATGTTTTTTCTATTTTTAATTTTTTTTTCAAAATTTAGTTACGTCAAATAAGCCACCATCAGTTACAATACAATTTTAGCTAGTTACAATGTAATTTTAATCATAAGTCAGTTTATTCAGCCCAACCGAGCGGCACCTAAAAGACTCCTGTTTAACCTATTTGAAGTAACCCATACCCATTAGCACTACACGCCCCTTCGTTGGGTACGTCTCTGAACATACTCCTGAAGCGGCGGGCAGCATCGCTCTAACAAGTAATCGTCACCCGCTTCCCGACGGGTGGACGGCCCGGGCCGTGCGCCCTATGCACGGCAGACCACCATGCTCCAGATGGAGTGTACTACTTCATGGTTTCTATGATGATTCATCCAAGGGCGTAGAATGGTGGGTTTGGACGGCAGCCGAATTTAGGGTTTTTTCTTTTTTGCTGCGGCTTGTGGTTTTTGGCTATGACTTGTGGCTTTTGGGTTGTTCGTGTGATAGATTACAGAGTAACTAAAACTCACATGCGGTTTTTGCCGATATAAATGAAGTCGGTATAGTATATACTATAATTAACTAGTACATCCCATCTTGAAAAGACACTCTATTTAAAAGCTAACTATTGTAGAAAAGTCAAAAGCTGAAAAAGAACATGCGCTTAAATTAAAATCTTAAAGTTGACTAAAACATCCGGTACTTGGAGATCCTACTTTGCACGGTTGGCCTCATCTAGGCAATCTTAACTTTGATGTCCCGCTCGTTTCAGTTTGTAGCTTTTAATTTACTATTTCTTTATTTTGTATTTTCTAGTTTTTGTGTTTTTTTGCTTTTTTTCCATATTTTTTCGTATTGTTCGTGATAGGCTAATCTGTTTTTCTATTTTTAAAATTTTTAAATTTAATTGCGTTCAATAAATCACTATCAGCTACAGTGAAAAATAAACCAGCTACAGTGAAAAAGAGCTATAAGTCATCGCCAAAGTTGGATGCTACGACAAATTTTGCCTCCTTAGTACAAAGCAGGTTTAGGCCCTTCGGGACGCTCTAACGAACTGAGCTAATAGGCCAGTCGTGAATGCACGTCATTATAACGGCCTCGAATTCCTGAAAAGATACTAGACGTAAATCGAATTGATTGCCAGTAGTTTATGTGAGTCGTCACGCGATAATGTGGACAATTGTGACACCTGATAATAGCAAGCCACGGATACGACAAACTTGAATGTTCAGCTTTACCATAGCCCAAATGGTCAAATTGAATGGACACTTACAGGTCAAAATCTAACACTGGAACATTGCATTTACATACAGACTAGCAGAAACATAAAGAATCACAATACAACAGCTGTCCCGCTACTGCGCCTATTTCAAAGAGATACTGAAATATTTGACCGATGCGAAGTACGGCAGCAACGGTCTGCAATTCCAGGAATAGTTCTTTTAGCCTCAAACAAATTCTGCGATAGCAGCGAATTGTGTATGCTCCTGCACCTTCCTGGTTAATAAGGGTAAAGAAAAGACTCCAAAGACAAAACGAACTCAAAACTTGATAAGAATCTAGATCCTGTAAACTTAAGAACCTCTATGTGCAACCTGAAAAGGTTGGGACTGCAGCTGCATTGTCATCCATGCACTTCAGGCAAAATCCGGCATACAGTTATCCGGCACGATAACACATAATCACATGTTTGTAACTTGCAAATACTTATTTGAGCATCAGAGCAGCACATGCATATTGGGTCAAAGGGTACAGTAAGATGATGTGAATGCCTATGGCATGCTAAGGCATTAATGATCTAAATCAACAAAAGCAAAAGCTTCCAAGTAACTAAGATTATGATCCTAAAATTCCCAAGTGCAGCTAACAGGATAATACTTCAGAACATTATGCCAACATTGGTTTATAGGTAAACTGGACTTCATGCTAGCACATTTTGTGCTCATTGAGGATATTCAGGATTCCAAAATGTAAGTTGTGGTGGTACAGTTAACTAGGGAGAACTATTTGCAGATAGGAACAAGTATTGGTATACTCTATCTCAGGTGAACTATTTCCAATAATGGCAATTATGTGTATCATTGATGAAGCAATGCACATTTTTCAAACAAGGGCAAGTAGCATCTTCCTAGTTTTTGGATGGTGAATAGGGAACCAAGTCTTTCAACACAAACTGCTAAGCTGAAGCAGGTTTCACGAGAACAAATACATGCAGTCTCGAATATGACCTTTCAATACATAGGTTCAGAACAGTTACGGCAGGGCTTCCAACACTGGCCCAGAGGAAAATGTAAACAAATGCAGTATGTGAGGGAAATCAGATGGTCTATGGCACATCCAGACATGTCCTCTTAAGCAAAGCTTCCAGGTTGGGACATACTCTTGGTCATCTGGTTTGGGTAGGGGCTTCAATAAGCAGGCTCCCAACTTCATTTGTCTTGGCTGTTTTAAGGGAGGGAGGGGCGGGGGGCAAAGGTGAAAAGAACAGGTCCATCAGAAGATAGCTGAGTTGGGTTAAATGCGTTTAAAAGGCAGAGATGAGGTAAGAAGCAAGTATTGATCACGTAATCATTCTGTACATGCCAAGACAAGGTGGAGGAACCATACCTGTCGTATTCAAAATCTAAATCCTAATAACCATGGCGCTTCCCATAGGAAAGCGAACTAGGACCAGATAACCTGATAAAAATTATTTTCAATTAGGAACTGCTAAGTAAAGGAAAACATATATGCAACAAAAGATCAATTAAATATTAAGTAGACTTGGCCTGCACCAAAGTTGGCACCAATTGATTTCTAGGGAGCATGATATACCAAGGTAATGAAGCATTAAAATTTACTATAATGAATTATGAATTTATGATCACAGCGAAATATCTATAATGGTGACTAAAAAATACAGCCATCCTTACCCACTGCTCCCAGAACGACCACTGTACCCACTGTAAGCCCCATAGCCTCCTCTAGAGACCTAGAGAAGGTTTCAGTTTATGTTATGAAATAAAAATCTTGACATGAAGCTGTTGGCAGGATTTGCAAAGAATACAAAGTGAAGGGGAAGCTATACCTGGGAGCTGCCATAATTTGCATAACTGTCAACAGGAACCATATCGTCCGATGGACGATATCCACTTGAATATGGATAATCATGCCCAGCAGGCTTAGTGTCTCTGCCTAGATACTTTGGCCCATCAGGAACACTAGCAGGCAAAGGATGGTAAGGAATCGCAGGTGGAAAACCTGACAAAGCACCCTCTCTTTCAAAGAAATTGGCTTTCAGTCTTGTAGTTACTTGCACAAGAGCATGTCTTGCAACATCAATGTCTCCACTGATCTGTTGTACAGGCATATTACAATGGTGAATATTTGTTGCTGTGACAGGCTCATAAAAAAATAATATCAAAAGTCGAAATTGATACCTGAACCATCTCTTCATCTTCAGCTGCTACTTTTGGAACATTCTCCTTTGAAAGGATACGTATGTTTGCTCTTGATGTTCTCCTTATCTCAGTAATGATTGAACCACCTTTGCCGATCAGGCACCCAATACGTGATGTTGACACCAACAAGCGTGTTGTATATGATGGCTCCCCCGATTCTGCATCAGTTTTCTCACTGCATCTTGGCTGTAAATGAACTGCAGCATTAATTGTTGGAGAGACAGGATCTTCAAAGAACTGCACGGTAAAAAGAAGCAGAATTGATCAGGCTATATAACTAAATATAAGAATGGAAGCTTACTTAACAAGAACCAAAGGAGAAAAAGAAACCTCCTTTGCCGAAACTGTAATTATGCAGTCATCTTCAGCACTTGAACTATCCACTTTGATAAAAGCTCCAGATTCCTGCCTAATCTGTCTGATAACCCCACCACCCTTTCCAATTACACCTCCCACATTCGACGCAGTACAAAGCAGACGCAAGTTAAACTCCTTTGCAGACCTCTCCTCCCTGCGTGGTTGGTATATAGAAGGCCAATCTCCTGCCACATCACCTTTGTATCCTCCATAAGGACTAATCATAGGAGCAATCCCTACAACTGGTGCTGTAGATGAACTACCAAGGTGGGAGCCCACTGGGTAAGGTTGGGTCAAGCTGGACACAAGAAGATGCTGTGACCTAGATGGGTTGTCATGGAGCCGAGATGACACTTGAAGAAGAGCTTTTCTGACAACTATCTGATCCCCAGATATCTAGTTCCAAAAAGATGAAAGCATTATCAATATTGACAATTTCACAGACGACAATGCAAAACCATCCAGTATAAGATTTTTTATTTGGGGGACAAGTGGACAGCCCCATTTCCATTTAGATGAGAAACAAAAACATCGTTCTTACAGCCAAGAACCATAAGAAATAAATAACGTACTGCAACTAAAGAAAACAGTAAAAAAAGTTTGCTGTAGACATCTAGTAAAGCTGCAGATACCACCTGTACTATACAAAAGACAGAATAGAGACACATATGCCTATAGTAGTACAACATGTACATGTAATGCGAGAAATAGATGGAAAAATTGACCATTGACCAACCTGGAGAAGTTCATCACCACTAATGGCACATGCAGGGATATGTTCATTACTAAGCACACGTATTTGTGCACCAGTGTCGCTGCGGATTCCCTGGATGATATGCCCACCTTTCCCAATAATGCATCCAATCTGATCTGATGGCACAAGCAAGCGAGCAGTAACTTGGGCTAAACCTTCTTCATTTTCTTCATTCCCAGGACCATCATCAGTGGCAAGCTTCTCATGAACTCTAAAGAGAGCATCTTGAGCAGGGCAAACCTTATCTTCAGTATCTTCGAGGGTATTAGTTTCCCTGCTTGAGCTAAATATTGTGATGACTCGCTCATCGCAGCCAGGGACACTCTCACCAATCCTTATCTTAGCTTGAGTATCGGCCCTCAACTGCTTTGCAATTTCTCCACCCCTCCCAATGATACTCCCTATTTTTCTAGAAGGGCAGAGGTAGCGATAGACAGTATCATCTGGACCAGGAGCATAGGTATCATCACCAGGATTTCTTCTCTTGCCACCTCCATTTTCAGCATAATCAGAGTTTCGCTTTCCATGACTGTTTCGGTGTCCAGGCCCAACCATTATCTAGAAACAGAGAGAAAATAGTCAACAACACAGAATATAGCATCAAGTAAATGCAAACTTCAACGACGATCTGTCATGCCAATAATAGCAGGCATGTCATGTCCCTTCGCCATTACGTTTAAGAAAAGCTTTTCCACCTGAAATCCCTCGTGAAATTCTTCATCTACCAAACACCAACTATGACCTCCAATACCATCCAACAGAAAAAAAAAAAGAAGTTATCTTTCCTAACAAAAGCACACATTAACTGTCCCTGCATTTGTTATGGATGCACGATAGCCTATATTATTGCCTATATTATTGCGGCCATGCTTAATTAATCCACATGGCAACATTAATCCCAGCAAAATCCTTAATAAATCAAGTATAAAACCAAACGCATGCTTCGGACCAGAGAACAGCCGTTTCAACAAGAAAAAGAAACTCCTTTTGGTCTCTACAATTCATGGATTCCTCATAAGAAAATCTCCTTCTGAACAGCTCAATTAACTGAAAAGACGCAATCTTTCCCCCAAAGAAAGCTGTACAAAACAACTCGAATCACGCTCATCCAGCGAAACACGCAGGCGTCTACCCAAAATTAAACCCATAGCAGCCATATCCCCAAGCGCTGAACCTCGCGCATTACAGCCGCACCTTCCTTGAGCAATAAACACCCGAACTAACTGCCTCAAACCTCATCTCGCCGAGCCACATCTAAAAGAATCAAACTTTTTCGCACGAAGCAGCAACGTCTCAATCAAGAATCCCCGGATGCGGCCGCGCCCAACGTCAAGAACCCCCAAACCCACAGCGCAAGACGCAAACATGGCACGAGACGGGCCGCCTCGGGAGAGCACGGATCTGGGCGTGACACACGTCGAATTGGGGCGCGCGGATCGGGGAATTCGCCGGGGAGTGTGGGGAGGCAAGGAGGGTTGGGGTGGCACTGACCTTGCTGCTGCGGATTCGGCGAACCCTAGGCGCGACGCGACGGGGGCTTCGACTTGGCTCTGGCGCCGCGTGAAGACGAACCGACGATGATGTCACGATTCACGAAACAGGCGGCGAGCCTGAAGACAGCAGAGAAGGAAACGAGATTTATATAACCCGCGGGTTTCCGAGTGGATATCCACGACACGCTCAGCGTGCGCTGTGGGCCGGGACGGGTCCAACGGCCCGAAGGACCAGCTGAAACAAGATGAGATCCCTAACCTGAGTACCGCCTCGACGAACAGAGCTCAGGCTCTGTTTGGCATTTCTGGATTACTGCGTGCACGTGAAATCCACGCTAAAAACATTAATTATATATCTAGAAATAAAATACAAATTGTGGTCTATGGCCTCGCTCGGTTGGGCTGAAAAATAATAGCTTATTGCTGAAATTACACTGTAGCTGAAGATAGCTTATTTGGCGAAATTTATAAATAGTGAAAAATAAGCCAGAAGCTCAAGACGAAATGAGCGGAGCGTATGTCTTATGATTGATTTCTGATGAGTCATGTAGTCAGACACACCTCATGACAAAAAGTCAAGAATTTATATCATGTTCTTGAGAACGAATAGGATAGCTATGCTGGATCGAAGGTCAAGGAACCTCTGGCGAAGTGTGGTCATTTTTTATCTCGTGATAGAGAAATTCCCTCTTTAACCCCCTCGTGCGGTCGCCGATCGCACAAAGGCCACACCACGACGGTATGGGTCGTATGCCATTGCACATCTGGTACATATAGCTAGGATGTTGCATAGATTATGGAAAAAATCTTGTATTCTGTATGGAATATATAGATTTGCTTTCCGTATGGAATGGAAGGCACGTATGAAATGGGAAAAAAGCAAATTCTTATGTTTCTGTATGTTTTCATTTCCTGTTGAAGGCTCATACGCTATTTACTTTCCGTATGTTTCCATTGCGTGTGTCACCAATTAATATAGAGTAATTAATTAACAGAAATGGTTGTTTCCATGCGTGCGTGCGCTGGCTCGTGACGCATGCTTTCGAGCGCCGTCGGATCGAGAAGCATGCATCAGGTGGCGTTCATGCGTAAGTGAGTGCGTCGTTCATTGCACGTCGTGAGCAATTTGGTGTGTCACACAGCTCATCCTCAAACTGATGTCGAAGAGAACAATATGGTCGACCAACGTGGTCGTCCAACGTAGTCGAACCAACATGGTTATCTAATATGGTCAAAACAATGTGGTCGAACCAGCATAGTCGAACCAACATAGTCAAAACAGCATGGTTGAACCAACGTGGTCGAGCATGGTTGGCACAACGTGGTCGAACCAGCGTGGACGACACAACATGGTCGAAACATCGTGGTCGTCCAACGTGGTCGAAACTTCGTGGTTGTCCAATATGGTCAAACCAACGTGGTCGAAACATTATAGTCGATATACCATGGTCGAACCAGTGTGGTCGAGACAACGTGGCTGAAACATCGTGATCAACACAACATGGTCAAAACATAATGGTCGATTTACGTGGTCGAACCAATGTGGTCGAAACACTGTGGTTGACCATTGTGGTCGACATAATGTAGTCGAAACATCGTGGTCGAAACAATGTGGTTGATCAACGTGGTCAAATCAACATAGTCGACCATTGTGGTCAAAACGACGTGGTTGAACCAATGTGGTCGAAACATCGTGGTCGAACCAATGTGGTCAAAACATCACGGCCGAACCAATGTTCATCAAACATTGCATCTTGACTAACAATATATCCTGTCTGAAAGGTATGACCAGAGTTACGGTAAGAGCCGTGGTCAAGACATTGTGGTTGAAGTCCCGTGGTCGAAGAGCACTAGTTAAGACGTCGTGGTCGAAATGCCATGGTCGAAGAGCCGTGGTCGAGATGCTGTGTCGAAGTACCTGGTCGAAGTGTCGTGGTCGAAGGACTCGAGTCGTAAGGAGTCAACTTGGTCAGGTCTGTGTGTAGTCATAGACTTAGTCAGATCTGTGTTTGTGGTCATAGGTACAGTAATTGGTCGGTAGTCGTTGGTCTATAGCCGTAGATACAGTAGTCGGTCATTAGTCGTTGGTCCGTAGTCGTAGATATAGTAACCGGTCAATAGTCGTTGGTCCATAGTCATAGATACAATAACTAATTGTTAGTCGTAGACTACAGTGTCTGACCGGCGGTGGTAAGCTACAGTACCTTCATGGTCAAAGGGCCGGTAGTACCGACTCTGTGTGAGTGGTACTACCGAAGAAACGATCGAAGTGCCGTAGTCGAGAAGCCGTGGTCGGAGAAGCGATCGAAGTGCCGTGGTCGGAGAAGCGGTTGAAGTGCCATGGTAGAAGCGTTGTGGTCGAAAGACTCGAAGTCCTAAGGAGTCAACTTGGTCAGGTTTATATGTAGTCATAGACTTGGTCAGATCTGTGTGGTCGTAGCTATAGTGAATAGGTCGATAGTCGTTGGTCATAGCTACAATTTACATAGCAACATAAAGCTGACCATGAGACACATGGTTGATGAGACGCCGTGGTCGAAGTGCCATGGTTGAAGTGTGGTCATAGCTATAGTGAACCGGTCGATAGTCGTTGATTGTAGCTACAGTTTACACAGCAACATAAAGCTGACCATGACACATAGGGCTGATGAGACGCCGTGGTGGAAGTGCCATGGTCGAGACGCCATGGTCAAAGTACCTAGTCGAAGTGTCGTGGTAAAAAAACTCGAAGTCGTAAGGAGTCAGCTTGGTCAGGTCTATATGTGTTCATAGACTTGGTCAGATATGTGTTTGTGGTCGTAGCTACAATGAACTGGTTGATAGTCGTTGGTTGATAGTCGTAAGCTACAATACCTAGTAGGTAGTCATAAGCTACAGTACTGATCGGTGCTTAGAAGAACTGTGTGGTCGAAGATCGGTAGTACTGACTTTGTGTGGGCGGTATGACCGGAGGTGCGGTAAGAGCTGTGATCGATACGCCATGGTCGAGACGCCGTGATCAAAATACCATGGTTGAAGTGTCGTGGTCGAGGCGTCGTGGTCGAAGGACTCAAAGCGGTCGAAGTGTCATGGTCGAGAAGTTGTGGTCAGAGAAGCAGTCGAAGTGTCGTGGTCGGAGAAGCGATCGAAGTGCCGTGGTCGAGAAGCTGTGGTCGGAGTTGCAGTCGAATTGCCGTGGTCGAGAAGCCGTGGTCGAGTAGTCGTGGTCAAAGTGGCGTGATCAAGCAACTGTGATCGAGCAGGCGTGGTTGAGGCACAGTGGTTGTTAGTTGTCATAGGACGTCTGAGTAACGACTGAGTCAATGAGTTGGTAATCATTTTCTCCATGGCTGAGTCAATGAGTCGCACTAGTGTTCGTGTGTCGTTCTAAGGAAGAAAGCATGTGTGCGTTTTCTCTCTGTGAGTAGCGATCGGAGCTGATGAGTTCAGTTCCAACAATTCCATGGTCGAAGATCCGTGGTCGAAATGCCGTGGTCGAGGCACCGTGGTTGAAGGACTCGAAGCGGTCGAAGTGTCATGGTCGAGAAGCCATGGTCAGAGAAGCGGTCGAAGTGATGTGGTCGAGAAGATGTGGTTGGAGAAGTGGTCGAAGTGCCATGGTCGAGAAGCCATGGTCGGAGTTGCGATCGAAGTGATGTGGTCAAGAAGTTGTGGTCAAAATGGCGTGGTCGAGTAGCTGTGGTCGAAGTGGCGTGGTCAAGCAGCTGTGGTTGAGCAGGCGTGGTCGAGGCGCAGTGGTTGTTAGTCATCACTTGGTGTCCGAGTAACAACCGTATCAATGAGTTGTCGATCTTTTCCTCCTTGGCTGAGTTAATGAGTAACGACCGAGTCAATGAGTCACAGTCGTGAGCGTGTGTCATTCCAAGGAAGAAAGCATGTGTGCGTTTTCTTCCAGCGAGTAGCGATCAAAGCCGATGAGTTCAGTTCCAACAACACTGTGGTTGAAGAGCTGTGGTCGAAGTGATGTGGTCGAGGCACCGTGGTCGGAGGACTCGAAGTGGTCAAAGTGTCGTGGTTGAGAAGCCATGGTCAGAGAAGCGGTCGAAATGCTGTAGTCGAGAAGTCATGGTCGGAGAAATGGTCAAAGTGTCGTGGTTGAGAAGCCGTGGTCGGAGTTACGAACAAAGTGCCGTGGTCGAGAAGCCGTGATCGGAGTTGCGGTCGAAGTATCATGGTTGAGAAGTTGTGGTCAAGCAGCCGTGGTCGAAGTGCCATGGTCGAGTAGTCATGGTCAAGGTGCAGTGGTCGTAAGTCATCACTAGGCGTCCGAGTAACGGCTGAGTCAATAAGTTGGCAATTGTTTTCTCCATGGCTGAGTCAATGAGTAACGGCTGAGTCAATGAGTTACAGTCGTGTGTGTGTGTGTCATTCTAAGGAAGAAAGCATGTGTGCATTTCTCCCGACGAGTAGCAATCGGAGCTGATGAGATTAGTTCCAATAACGCTGTGGTCGAAGAGATGTGGTCGAGGCGCCTAGGTCGAAGGACTCGAAGTGGTTGAAGTGCTATGGTTAAGAAGCCATTGTTGGAAAAGCGGTCAAAGTGTCGTGGTCCAGAAGCCGTGGTCAGAGTTGTAGTCGAATTGCCATGGTTGGAGAAGCGGTCGAAGTGTGTAAGTTCAAGCTCCATTAAGTTGGCTTTGGTGACAATGTCAAATCTAATTGCGAGACTAACTTGTTTATTGATTATGATATTACCTAGTCTCATTTGGATAAAAAGGTGAAAACCATAATACGTATGTATTCTATATCACATTCTTATTTCTTATTGCATTCCTTGGATCCAAAATATAGATTGAACTTCACCAAATAGTCAAATATGAATATGTGCATATGTCTCTATTACACATTCTTATATGCACACATTTAGAGAGTGTTCACTCTATATTTTGTGGTTTCATTAGTATTGATCCAACATGGTCGAAACCAACATGGTCGAACTGACGTGATTAATACAACGTGGTTGAAGATCGATGGAGTAGTCAAAGATCTATGTGATCGAAGACTGACATGGTCGAAAATCAACATGATCGACGTGGTCGGGACTTGAGTTGTTAAAGCCAATGTGGTCGGAGACCAGCATAGTCAAAAACTTGTGTGGTCGTTTTGGACAGCGTGGTCGAAGACCAGCGTGGTTGGAGATCAGCGTAGTCAGAGACAGATATGCGGGGAAGGTCGAGGTAGGTGAGGCGGCGAGGTGTGGCGAGCGAAGGAGGAGGGCGACAGCGGAGGGGAGAACTGAGGGGCTGAGATCTACGGGGGAGGCGGCAGCTAGGGAGGAGCGAGATCTGCGGGGGGAGGCGACTGGAGGTGCAGGAGATCTGCAGGGGAGGCGGCGGACAGAGATGGAGGTGGAGGAGATCTGCTGGGGAGGCGACAGCTAGGGAGGAGAGATGGATGTTAGGGTTATATTTATATAAGGATTTGATGACTCGATCTGGGATGTTGGATCTTCATCGGATGGTCTAAAGTCTGGCTAATTTTTTGAACATCGGTTATAGGATTTGATGATTCGATCTAGGACGTTGGATCTTCATTGGATGGTCTAAAGTCTAACTAATTTTCTTGAACATTGGTTAAAGGATTTGATAACTTGATCTGGTACGTTGGATCTCCATCGGACGGTCTAAAATCTTACTAATTTTTATCTAAACATCAACTATATATGTATGAATACTTATCTTTCGCCTGTTGTCTTCATTTTTAATTCGGCCGTCTAGACTTTTTAGACGCTAGGCCTCACCTCGCCGTTCGTCTAGCGCGTTCTTGAACATTGGCTCAACCACATGCTTGCACAGGCCACGTGCTTTGGCTGTAATAGATTTGGGGCGGTGGTTGTTGGCTAAACGCTTACGCCGTAAAAGGGCAAGCAGCCCAGGCTTATAGCAACATAGCTTGATTTACCAAACATATTTGATCGTTTGCTATTGTGAGAACGTAGACATTGAGATCGAGGATGAGGGGGAGGAGAGGAGAGGAGGAGACGTGACAAGTGGGGATGGCTAAGATCGGAGGGAAGAGGCGGCGCGGGCAACATGGAGGAGAGGAGGCGGCGCATGCGAGGGGGATAAGAGGAAGTGTAGTGTTGGGCTAGGGTAAAACTGGGTAGGCAGAGAAAAATGTTCACTGGTATAGGCTAGGCCATAACGTAGAAAAGGATTTGACAAAAAAAAGAGATGTTGTCAGTGCCGATTTTAGGAGGAAGGACAGTTTGCTTGGAAGGGCATTGGTGAGAAGAATAAACCATCTTTTGTAAGGGTCCATTTTGCAAGGGCTCCAACAACTAGCTTTAGGCATAGAGCTACTCGGGGAAAGTGATCCAACTTCATGCTATGGGTTTGCTTGGCGTGGCTGCGGCTTATAGTTTTTGGTTGAAAATTTTAAATTTTAGCTGTTTGCGATAGAGATTATGGAGAGAGAGATACTCGCTTGCGATTTTGGTTGATACAGATGTTGGGCTTTTGAGATGTACTAAATTAACTTGTAGACCCCATCTTAAGAAAATACCCCATTTTAAAGTTAGGTACTGTAACAAAAGCCAAAAGCCGCTAACTTCGGTCGAAAAGAACAGTCTCTATAGTTTCTCCTTGAGTCGCTGGCTTCTCCTCAAGTCCAGTTCTATCAGTACCATACTATCTCGTCTGTGGCGACACCAGTTTGATCGGTGTCTGCGTTTGGTCTGAGGTTAAAACAACTAAGTTAGTTAATTTTAATCTAATTAGATTAGTTTAACTTAAATATTTATGTTTGGCAATAAATTTTGTTAATCTAAAATATTGTTTGGCTAAATTGAGTTATCTAGGTTAGCGGTAGAAAACAAAATTTAGGAGGTTTAGTTGTGCTAGATAATAAAATTTAGGAGGTTTAGTTGTGCTAGATTAACTTATTTCACTAATATAGTGGGTTAACTTAATTCTAAGTTAAAAAATCAAAATGCTTTGACTGCATTAACGATGTTTAGCGGGTCAAGCCCAAATCCATCTCTTTAACCCCAAACCAAACGGCGCCACGAGCTACTACGAACCCGACAAGAGCCTCTCTCTCTCCCCACCCCCAGCCGCCGGGAAACGGTCAAACCCTAGCCTCGCCTCTCCGACCTCTTACCCTCGGCTCGCGCGAGACCTAGCGAGATGTCGTCGTCGGCGGTCGGCGGAGGCGGCGGGCAACAGTTCCGGTACACGCAGACGCCTTCCAAGGTGCTGCACCTGCGGAACCTGCCGTGGGAGTGCGCTGAGGGGGAGCTCGTCGAGCTCTGCAAGCCCTTCGGCCGCATCGTCAACACCAAGTGCGGCGTCGGGGCCAACCACAACCAGGCCTTCGTCGAGTTCGTAAGCGCTCCTCCCCCACCCCACCCCTCCTCTCAAGCCCCTACCCCCGGTCGATCTCCGCGATCCGGTCGGGAATTCGGGATGAACTCACGGCTGGATGATCTATTTAGTTTAATTGACACGATCATCCATGTAGTTGCAGGTGAATCACCTTATCTCGCTAAGTTGTGCAATAGTGAGATTTTATTAGTTCCGCGGATATGGATTTTGTAGTATCCACGTGCAGCTTAGATGGTAGATCGATCACACCTGGTTTGGCCTGCTCATCAAGCATCACTTGATTTAACCTGGTGTGAGATTGGTCAATAAATGAGATTGTATGGGGGCGGTTTGTTGAGTTTTATGGATCAGGCGTAGTAGGATTTAGTGACTCACATGCCATTCACGCATCTACTTGGTTTAGTCTGGTTTGCTATAGATTCGAATGGATCAATAGGTTGGGGGCTGTGGAATTTGTCCGAGACTGAATCTTGAAATTTGAGGTGGATGATTGGGTGTTCTGATTGGAGTTAATGGAAGTTAGTTATATAGTAGTGGGATGCTATATTATATCAATCTGCAGGAAATTCATGTGTAGCGTACTGGCATATCACCAAGCATCGGCAGCTAGGTTCTTTTGTGGTTGTAAGATCCCATGTGCCACTATTCGTTTTGTTTTATGATAGGATGCTTGCAGGATTTAGTGACCTATATGTGTGGTAGAAAGTAATTTTCTTTGGTGGAATTTGGATATGTAATTCTGGGGACTGTAGAATTACTGGAGCGAAGTGTTATTTTGTGGTATTAATGGCTTTCAAGTGTGATATTTTTGTATGATTGGTTAGGCTTTCAAGTGTGATATTTTTGTATGATTGATTAGCTTGTAGAAGTGTATCTTCTAACTTCTAAGGCAGGCATAATTTGGAAACTTTCTCTTGCTAGAAATCAAATCACTGTGTACATTTAATAATTTTTTGTTTGCTTGCTTTAGCACTAAATGTTTTATATGTTGAAATAGATGATTCCAGGATTACTTATGCGAAGCCATCTATTCTTTGCAGACCGACACCAATCAAGCTATTTCAATGGTTTCTTACTTTGCATCATCTTCGGAACCGGCACAAATCCGAGGCAAAACTGTTTACATTCAGTATTCAAATAGACAAGAAATAATTAACAACAAGAGCCCTGGAGAGACTGCTGGAAATGTGTTGCTTGTTACCATAGAGGGTGTTCAAGCTAGTGATGTCACCATTGATGTTATCCATTTGGTGAGTTCTAAATTTTAGTTTTTTCCTGTCTTAGAAATACTTTGTTGGTTGAGGTAGTAAGATAACAACAAATTGAAGTGTGCCTGTTGCTATATTGATTGTCATTGACCGAAGAGATCCAAGGGAGTCTACCTGACCTGATCCTTGTAAATCAAAGATTTTACATAGCTGTTCATCTCGTAGTAACGTATTCTGCATGAATCAGCAGGCCCATGTTAACACGGAGAAAATGTCATTATCAACACCTGCAATTGGAGAGATACCATGTTTGTTTTGCTGCCTCTGTCTTCTAACAATTACATCTGAAGTTTTATGAACTCTCATCCTGAGGATACCATTTTCTAATTATCCTTCATCATCTCGCTTATCTCCAGTGTAGGGCATCTCCATGTTTATCCAAGTTATTGATGAAAGGTTAAATTCCCAACCTTTAGAAAATTAGTCTCTCTTTGGTGCTTCTTTTGAGATCATTTTGTGGTGGTTTATTTCCAGCCAGTTGTTAACAGTACAGTTTAATTCTCATTCATTGGCTGATGTGTTTCTTTCTCTAAGACATTTCCCCTTGTTTTGTGGCCGAAAACAGATTGGCTTCAAGTGTTAATTTCCTTTGTTTCAAAATGTGGTTCATGCTTCATTCCATCATGTCAAACAGAATATTCAATGATTGAGTGCCTGTACTGCAGATTTTATGCTTGCCATTTGTTTACAGTAGATTGGTCTCTAGTTCCTGGGTTACTTTTGTTCTTTCACTCCTATATATGACCCTTTTCTCTTGTTGTATTTCAGGTTTTCTCGGCTTTTGGATTTGTTCACAAAATAGCCACTTTTGAGAAGGCTGCAGGTTTTCAGGTCAGTTAGAATTTCATTTTGTTTCACATACTTGATTCGTTACAAAAGGCAAAGTCCCCATCTTAATTTTTCCCACAGGCATTGATCCAGTACACGGATGCACCCACTGCTTCAGCAGCAAGGAAGCGCTAGATGGAAGAAGCATTCCAAGGTGACATCTCTTAGTCTTTCCTTGTATAATCCATCATTGAATAATGTTTGTACTTTCTTGTGCAGTTGTGCCTCTTATAAACTGAATTTCTTTTGAGACTTGAATGTAATGTAGGTACTTGCTTCCAGAGCATGTAACATCCTGCCACTTGCGAATTTCTTTCTCTGCACATAATGATTTGAATATCAAGTTCCAATCACACCGCAGCAGGTATCATTTATAATTTATTTATTTGCCCTGAGTTAATTGGTCATTGCTATTTCTGATAAAGGATTTATCCCTAAATGTCATTTCCTCCAAGTTATTTGATAATTCACTAGTTTGTGGTGTTACTAAATGAGCAGACTCCTAATGTTAACGCCGTATCATCTCTTGTTGGAATAAACTAATTTGCAAAACAAGAGGTTTTGTGGGATCAAATTGAATGGGTGGATAAGATGCCTCTCTTTATATATATTTAGAAACATTGTAAAACAATGTAGAAAATATTCACAATATGCCACTGAATAACTAGTTAACTACATGATTCACACACAATATGCCACTCGTTGTGAGGCTGATATGTGGGGAGACATCTGTGGCATATAATAAATCCCCCACATCCCCCCACACAACTCACACCCACCCACCCACACACCACCACCACCCAGTGTTTTTAGGCCAATGGCATCAAGCCCTGCTTTCTTAAGGAGATCATATTGGTTGCAAACCCTTGCATAGAAATCACAAGCCTTGGAGAACTTTATTTGCCTGTGGAAGAAATAGTTGACAATCAATGCTTTTAATTATCTGAAAAGCTCAAAATTTGGCTTGACTACCTACAAGTTTCTACCACAATTGGTGAGGTTCTTGTTCCATGGGCATCTAGTTTGCGTGGCATTCATCATAATAACACTTGGACTTCTAATTTTTATTACCTCTGGGGCTATTTGTCTGAAACTTCTCTTGGATGGTTGGACCTATTGTGTGACGATACATCTACAACTCTGCACTTACTGGACTCAACCTTTTCATCTTTGTTCCTTCTTATCTTATTAAGTTTTTGTTAGTGTAGATCGAATTACTAAGATGGGATCTTGTTAAAAAAATGCTTTTGTTTTCAGTCCGCTGTTGTTAAAGGTTCCTTTTTTTGTTTTTATTTATGCAGAGATTACACCAACCCTTACCTTCCAGTTAATTCTTCTGCTATAGATAGCACGCTGCAGGTATTACTTCCGCAAGGATTACAAACATTCTAATCTTTTAACTGTCTGTTTTGCCATTTTATATGACCCTGATATTTTGCACAAACTGCCCTGTGATGTGCCTTGGCAGCCTGCTGTTGGTGCCGATGGAAGGAAAGTGGAGGCTGAGGGAATGTTCTTCTTGCGTCAATTGAGAATATGCAATATGCTGTTACAGTGGATGTTCTCCATACCGTAAGTGAAATTTGGAAAACACTTATTCAAAGATGCTCCATGATGTTATTGCTGTGCACTTAATTTGTGCTGACTATGATTAATTAAATATTTAAATTCCAGGTGTTCTCTGCATTTGGTACAGTCCAGAAAATTGCTATTTTTGAGAAGAACGGTGGAACACAAGCTTTGATTCAGTACCCTGGTATGAACCTAAGAATTGATCATATCAGGTGTTAAATTGCCAAGCACTCCATCAGTTCTGGTGGTGAACTAGTGTTTTTGTTTCCTTGTCTTGTGAGCTAGCAGACCACCACTCAGAAGCTTGAAATTCTTATTCCCTTTACAGTAATGATTTACCAATTTTTATCACCATAGTTGTGAAGGGGCAATCCTTAGATCTCAAAACTTATTAGATTAAATTCTGCAAACTAATCAATGCAAACATGCTTTTCTTGTACTGTAGCCTGAAATAAGAGGCTTTGCATATGCACCTTGCACTGAAATTAATTAATCTGGTTATGCTACCATTCATTCTCTGTTGGCTAAACATGTGACCGATTCTGTTTATGATTCCATGTGCTTTTATGTAGAACTAGTTATTCATTATCTGACTCTTACATCACATTGCCATTCAGATGTAACTACAGCTGCAGTTGCGAAGGAAGCATTGGAAGGGCATTGCATCTACGATGGTGGCTACTGTAAGCTTCACCTGTCAAACTCTCGTCATACTGATCTGAATGTAAAGGTATAATAGGTTCATTTTCTTTAGCGTGTTTTGGGAATGAAAACCATTTGACTATATGATTTACTGCATATATAAAATCCTCTGGTTTGTTACACAAACTCCATATTGATTTGCCTGCCATATGAAAACATATGTATTTCTGTGTCCTTCAGGCACATAGTGACAAGAGCAGGGATTACACAATCCCAGAAAGAGCAATGCAAGCGGTACTGCAAACACCTGGTATACCTGCTACGTCTGCTGGGTGGCAAGGTAATCTGCAAGCAGCTGGAGCATACGCACCACCTGGTGTCGCTGCCCAAAACCAAAGCACTAACGGACAAGTGCCAAATTGGAATCTGGGCAACTCAGGGTACCCCCCAGCTCCAGGAGCATATCCAGGCAACATGTACTCATCTCCGGTGCAGTACGCAGCATCAGGTGCCTTCTCTGCCCATCGTGCCGCTCCTCATGAGTTGCATGCTTCACAGCAGATGCCGCCTCCGCACCATGGAAATCAGCCAAGACCAGCAGGTGCACCTGGAACCGGCCAGCCGTCTCCATATTACGGTTAAGTTATAACTGGGCCGTTTCTAATTCAGTTCTGGCATTATGTAATTTTGCAATACTGCTATCCGAGCTACGTTTTTCCCCTTCTGCCTTCCCATGAAACATTGCTTTCAATGTAATCACCCTTTGGATTTGATCAGTACCAGAAAATGAAGGAAAGCTGTTTGTGTCAAAATGCAAAAGACGCTTTATATATCATCAGTTTGTCGTTTCCTTTTCTTGGTATCCAGTGGCAAACAATTAGGGATGGGAAATGGATAATCCGTTTTTATTTGATATTCGTATCCAAGAAAACACGAATGTCATAAGCAAAATCTGTATTAAAAAATGTTTGTATTTATATTTGAGAATATTCATATCTATATTTGAGAATATTCGTATTCATATTTAAGAATATTTGTATTCATATTTGAGACTATTCGATTCATATTTGATTCGTTTCCTATGTCTATCATCGGTAACTAGTCAAAAGCTAGTGAAATATCGGTAAAACCGTTAGGAATTTATTTTACCGAGATTTGTTACAGAAGTTTTAGGAAGATATTTGTATTTGACCGAATTAAGTACATATTCGACTCGAATTCGTATCTGTTGTGGCATTCGATTCGCATTCGTATTCGAAAATATTCAAATTTGTATTTGTTTAAAAAATATGGATGCGTTTTCATCCTTACAAGCAATTTATTTGTTACTACTCATTTACTATTGACCAACAAATTGTCGGTTTTGTCTTTGTCGGAATGAAGACCATGAGGCCCGTGGTGTAACACCCTGGTCCATTCACTGAGCCTGGAATATTACCATTACTCTAGAATTGTACCATTTACATTTATTGTTGCTAGGACCTGGCAGTAATTTCTCTGTTTGATTCAATGACACGGTAAGACCACACGCTTACTAGTGAGCATTAATGTTCGCCCGTGGTGTAACACCCTGGTCCATTCACTGAGCCTGGAATATTACCATTACTCTAGAATTGTACCATTTACATTTATTGTTGCTAGGACCCGACAGTAATTTCTCTGTTTGATTCAATGACACGGTAAGCCTACACGCTTACTGGTGAGCATTAATGTAACTGTACCTATTTACTAACTATTAAAAGAAAGGTATACGCCACACAATATGAAGCAGTTCTAATAAGACACAATTTTAAAGCTAACTGTTAAAGCCTGACATTAAAGTCCGATCATGATATCTAGAGGTGATATGTGAATTACTGTTACACGTAGGAATATATGTGTTACACGTAGGAATATATGTGTGCTACTTCGACCTATGCATGTCGCCTTCACCATACACCTAAAACAACAACAAAGCAATAGTGAGTCCAAATGCTCAGTAAATACATAATAAAATAGAGGCGACAACATAGCAATTCAACAAACCCCATATTTGGGAGCCGTGAAACACAATCTTTGTAACTGTTGGTAAAACATATATCTGTAAGGTGTAATCATAATATTTGCACCTATATCAATGTCCCATGTTTCTTTCATGTAGTGCAATACATTGCAATGCGATGCATCAGCAACTGTAACTTAAACCGGCATAATGAAGTGTTCATCCATCGATGAACTCCTCAAGCCCCGTCCTCTTTCATACGGGGTTCCAAACTCTACTCCTGTAAAGTGCCAACCGAAGTAGAACTTTATCTTCCAAGTACTGTGGGATGCCTACCCGAGATAGGTCTTGTGTATGAGTGCAATGCACAATGCAACATGTTACAATCATGAACATCCAACTTTACTCAAATTTCACTTCCGTGGAATGCCTACCGAAGTAAGTCTCTTGTATGGATGCGCTGTATGACGCAACACTTTCAACATTATCAATCAATCATAAGCATATCTCGTCACCATACAAACAATATGCAAGCAGGGTATCATTTCATAAAATGCTATAAAATATGGCATGGAAGAATAAGTATCAAGCATCTATCACAATCCACTATTCTACCATACACTTACCAATTCAACTTTGTAGACGATGCGTGGATGGCACCACACCCGAACCTTCACCTAAACAAGCATTCAACCCATCTCAATACATCATAGGCACACATGCACACATACGAACTGCACCGTTCCTACGCACAAACCCAACACATACGATGCTCTTTCACTAGATACCGTCCCATTGTTCCAGGTGCTTGATCGACTGTATCTTTCAAACTCGAAACCTAATGTAGCAAATATTCTGGGCTCAGTAATCTGCATAACTCTACTAATATATTCTTGGTTACCATGATTTTAATATTACGCCATCCAGACCTCCAATTTCACCCCGAAAGCCGAGCTATCCCATACCGGGCAATATCTGACTCTGACGCCAACTTGCAATCCAAAATGCTAAAAGTGGCGTTCCAGCCTTCTATAGAGCTTCAACAATTACCTCAGTCAATTAGTCTATACTAATTAACATCTACTAATTAATCCATACAAATCATTCACCTATCTTATTAATCACATACACTAATTAATTGCCTACTCCAATCAATCATTAATTAGCCATGTACTAATCATCGACTCACTAATTATTCACTGGACGTTGGTCGATCATGCATGCACCAGCACAACACCTCCGCACTGGGCATGAATTCCAACTACTAGCCATGTTCTAATCGTTGTATGCATCTTTCTTGGTATCTGACAATTCAACCTCTATATGGCTCAATAATCAATATTTTAGCTTCTGCACGAATCGATAAATAAGCAAGGGAAAGAGGTTACGAGGCGTTACCCTAGCTTCGGATAACTGAATTGGGTCTCCTTCTTTGTCTTGGCCGAATCTGGTGGATTAGCAGCCAGACCAGCCTTCCAATTTCTTTTTCTCTTCCTTTCCTCATGGGCAACACTTCTCTTTTTCTCCATTTCTTCTTTTCTTCTTTTCTTTTCTCCTTCTCTCTTCCTCTTTCTTCCTCACCACCATCCTCTTCTTTTCTCTGTTCTTTTCTTTTCCCAATCGGCAGGTTGGCCCTTTTCCTTTTTCCTTCCCTTACGACCGAACCCCTCCTCTCTCACAGCCGTCGGCTCCCCTCCCTCTCCTGGCCGACCCCACCGCCTCCTTCTCCTTAGCTAGCAAGACGGAGGGGCGGAGGCGACGACCGATGGCTGTGGCTCGGGAAAGCGACACCCATGAGACACGGCTAGAGGCGTCTTTGGTGGTCGGAGTAATGATGGCGGCTTGTAGGGTTGCAAACACAGAGGGTGAGGGTAACACATTTGTAGCAAGGCAGAGTGGCACTCGGCGAAGGCATGGCCAGGCAAAGCTGGCGGAGGGAGTAGCGACGACTTGGCCATGACGGCGTGCGCAGAAGGAAGAAGGGCTGCGATGCGGGGTGGGGCGAGGGGGCAAGTTGGTGGCGGGGTGGCAACAAGACGCGGAGTGGGCAATGGCGACCGAAGAGCAAGACAAAGCGGCAATGGCGTGCGAAGAGAGAAGAGAGGTGCGGGGGTTGGCATGGGGGAGAAGCGAGCGAGTTGGCCTCCTCTACCATCTAGCCTATTCTTATGAGGGGTATGGCATGGGCTGGGCTGGGCCGAGACTAGCCCAAACTCCTCTCAGGTATTACATTCTAGCCCACTTCACAGAATTCGACCCTGAATTCTGGCGCTTAATAATCCACACGTAAAACAATTCTAACGAACTGTGCAGAAAACAACTCTAACTTGTACTGTAGAGAACAATTCCAGGTACTTCTCGTGCATGCAAGACTCCAATTCTCAAGTTACCATGTGCTTAGTCTAATATGACCGACACACCTTAGCAACCCCTAGCATCTCATGTCTCAGCATAAGAAAATCCCCAATCCTCCAAGAAAATCACTCTCATTGCTTGCACAAAAGAGATCATGCTACTTTTGTTTACAACAAGGAGAGCTCTTCTCTTTTACAAGAGAAATATCACATAGCATTCATAAAATCAACTCACTTCTACAAAGCAAAGTCTCTCATAAAGGTAAAATCGATCATGGGATCAACCCACTCATCCACAACCAACAACTCCTCTCGGAGCAAAAGGGAATTCATTACAGTTAAATCATTTCATCCTGACAAATCCTCTCGGAGAGATAAATCTGGAAAAGAAATCAATCCTCGTCCTAAAAGAACCTCAACACCACATGTAACATGCAAAACAATTTTTTTACTTCCCCAAATCAGCCTTTCTTTTCAAGAAAAGGAAGCACATTCTCTTAGGTGAACAAATAATGCCTTAGTGAGAGTCACATAAACTACATATGAAATACGGACACTTCCCACTTAAATCAACTTTCCCTCAAAGTGGATATGATGAATTCCCAAATCAAGGAAACCCAAAATAACCCACTAAACATCAACCAATTATCTTAATTGATAACATGAAAGATATCTTACTTCATGTCCGTTAAGAATCAGCATCAACCACACATCCATGTGACTAAGCTTGCAAATATAGTTTTTACTAACTCTTAGCAAGAATAATAGAATCCCATGGTTCAACATACCGAAACATCCAAAAGCTCATTAAGTTGCCATTATGACAGTACATCCATCCAACACCAATCTATGTGTTAGACCATGTGATGGTTGTGTATTTTGTTGATGATGAATAATTGATATTTGGTTTTATTGGAATTTGCATTCGTGACAGTTCTGGTCGATGCGGTTCTGTGCATGAGTTTTTAGGATGGCAAAACGTCCACGTCTGGTAGTCCGATCGGAGTTGTGATGGATGGTCCGATCGGCAAGTCCAAACGGTAGACTTTGACCATGGTAGACTTTGACCACGTCAAACTTTGATCATGTCCGGTTTCGATCACGTCAGACTTCGATCATGTTTGACTTCGACCACATCCGACTTCGATCACAGCAAATTGACCATGGTATTTCGACTACGGCAGAACGACCACGGCAGGTAATAATAGATCGGTACTTGTAGCCTTCATGGTCGGTTTTAGTGCTCCAATTCTTGCTATCGTTGAGTACTTTGAGTACTCATGTTAGGCCAGAGTATGACTAGCTGGTGGTGATCGATGAATAGTGCTCAAAGGAACAATACTCGAAGAATTTGGTACTCGAAAGATGGAAGTATTTGGTGGTCAGATAGTGTTGGTACTCGGTAGTCAGAAGGACTCAGTACTCGGTAGTCGGAAGGACTTGGTACTCGGAAGGACTCAGTACTTGGTAGTTGCTACTTGATGGTTTTGTGGTCGGTAGCAATGCTTGTTATTTACGAGTGTTCTAAGTGATGGTATTTCCCGAGTACTCAATGAGCTAGTGACCAGTCTTGCATAGCGGTTGTAACCGGTCGTAATGAGTGATCTGAAGTTGATGATTTCTGGAGAGCATGGAAATTGTGGTCATGGATGACCTGGTTGGTGTTTGTGGTTGGTTTGGTTTTTGTCTATGGATAGACGAGTGTGAGTTATACATGTGTGTGCTGATGTCGGTCAAGTTATGGAGAACTTATGCTGGGAAAATATTTCTTTGGTCTTTGCATATGCAGATGGGTGTGGAGACAGTCATGGTCCGTGATGAGGAGGACCGGAACTAGGATGGGGAAATTTGAGGTCTAAGCAATCGAGGATGTCACATGAGGCGGTTGGGCTCACGCTGGAACACGTGGAGATCAAAGGTGGTGATTCATCGAGAAGCTACGGGTGGTGTGGTCTAGGAGGCTTCGACACGGAAGGTGATGGTGCATGATGAAGATATAGGAGGTGCTGTCCTGGAGACTTCGTCACATGTTGGGTTAGGAGTTGTGGATGGAGTTTGTAACCGAGAAGATTGAGAGTTTAAATAAAATCCGTGCTCAGAAGGGTTTCAGGTCCCTTGATTTGAGGAAGAGCTAGACTTTTGTGTTCGTATTTTAGTTAGACACGGTTTGGACGTTAGCCTATAAAAGCAGGGAGAGACTAAGGGCTAACGTGTGGCTTTTGAGAAAATTTTAGTGTGGTTTTGAGAGGGCTTTCATTGAGAAGGCTTTTAGGGGTGCTTATGAGGGCACTTTGTGAATCCACAAAATTCCAGCAATAAAGTTAGTCTTAAATCAATCTGGTTCTTGATTTGCTTGAAGTGCGTTGGTGATTGCTGGTGGTTTGGATCACACGACAATGACCAAAGCAATTGAGTGAAGCGGTCGAACAGATCGGTCGATCAAGCAGGCGGTTGAGCAGAACAGTTGATCAAGCGGTCATATGCTATTCATTTTATCAGGCGATTGATCACCGAGCGGTCGAAAGCATCATCGATCATCAGGAGACTCCAAAGAGTGGTGACAATCATTCACTCCCCTCTGATTGCAGTAGTCGATCCTACACTATGAACTACAAAGCCAATTCAATTTAGGGCAACATCTACACGAATCTAGGGAAGCTTTAGTACACGACTCGCAAAGTACCCAACAAAACCCTTTCACCAACGACATATTGTTAACAGGTAACCCCACATGCCCCATAAAATTCGTATTGGATCCCATCACTTCCATCCCTCCAATACCCTTATCTCTTGGGTTTCAGCTCATACTCTATTTGCCTTGCAGTGAACTCCATCAATAGTCAACTTTAACTCGGGAAATAAATTACTCCTCTGACTACTTCCTCAAATAATAGTCACTGAACATAGTGGATATATCAAACCACACATCAACTCTCAATTTCTCACATCCACAAAATGAGGTAAGTTCCATTGGGATTTTTTTTAACATCGGATAACTAAATCCTCCAATAGCTTTATTCCTACTTTACCCCAATCCTTTAGCCCCCACAAACTATTAACAAATCTGAGGCTCATAGGCCAAAGTTCCCAATACTCCTCCAATGACTCCGATAATATTGACATCCTCGATCCACGTTATAGGAAACAAGCAACCTAAAACATCATCAATACCTGGAATGACACCCACCCAAAACATAAGTCAGGGAAGTTTACTCATCAAAATCTCACGCCCTTGGCACTACCAAGGTCTAGCTAGCTTAAACATGACATCCTTAACTGCCATTCCCCACAGACGCTACTGGTTGCAATAGCCCAATCAATTATTTGCCTCCAAAGCTAATTTTATTCTTATCCAATTTTTCACAAAGGATTATAGCATAAGGTCAGCTCATATGCTATTAGCCACACAAATCTTTGCAACCACCTCATTATTAATCATATCAATGATCCTCACTATACAATTAAGCCTAACAAAGCTTCATATTATGAATTTAGCATTCATTTTGATAGCAACGGATTCCAACCCTTCAACAACCCTTCAGTCAAGAAGTCTATAAAATTTAAACATCCAAAAATAGAACAAAATTCTAACAGTTTTTTCTTTTTTTAACAAAATAAGATTTTGGGATGATTTTAGCACTCATTCTCATAAAACAAACTACGAAACTCCCACAACACGGATTCACTCTTTCAATGATGCAATGCAACCCTTTAACCGAGGAACCATTTTCCTTTGGTCATAGCATCACATTATAGCAAATACATTAGACAAATAATACCAAGAAATAGAGAGATGCAACAAAATCCAAATCCTACATTACCCTAGTCAACGCGCCCGGGCCCACTTTAGATTCCGACTCAAGATAGCCCCAAACTACATGTTTGGGAAATGCTCAGGACTCATTCCCGAGTACGCCTAGGATTTCGTTCCGAGGTACGTCCGAAACTTACGCGTTCGGAAGTGCCACGTACCATTCGTCTGGGAAATCTCTTATGCAGAAGTGAGGGAAGTCATGTAACACTCAAGACATATACACATAAATCAACCGAGTCATGCATATCTCCTATCGCAACTCTATGCATTCATCATCATTAGAAACTAAACATGGTTTCCTTTGAAGTCATGAACTCCAAATGACTATGCACGCCAAAACACAAAGCATTTCTTCCAAATGCCAACATGCAAAATCAATCAAAATTCTTTACGCCATAACAACGATAAGCTAGTACCCCTAGTATTCCTTACATAATGTAGCAACCATCAATTTGCTACTCCCTCCGTTCTTTTTTACTTGACTTCCTAGAATCCGTGCTATCTAAAGTTTGACCACCAATAGGTCTAAAACTATTTAGATTAGCTATACGAAAATTATATCATTAGATTTATCGTAAAAAATACTTTCATAATAATATAATGTTATTAGTATATCTTAGTATAAAGTTATACAAGTAATGATCAAAGTCGCATCTTGAAGACCATTAAAAGTAAAAAAAGTCAAGTAAAAAAGAACAGATGGAGTAAAACATAAGTCATTGACTTTCAGTATTCCATCATGAACCTTCCCAAGGCTCACTGGTTACTTTATTCTCTAATATTTATTCAATAACTCATCGAACTCCGCCACCTTACTATACAGATCGGCATAGTCATAACGACTATCAAGTGCACATACCACAAGGTGTGGACAAGGCTCTTTGATCAAAAGATCCACTATCAATAAATAATCCCACAAGCACCTGATTCAAAGGTGCTAACTAAATTCCAGCAGCTTGACTCTTTAAAGATGATCAATCCCCCATATTTTAGCACACAACAGATGTTCTCCCGTGAACCGCATTTACTATTATCTTAAGCATATGATCCATTTGTTATACCTCTGAAAGCATGCACATAATTTGCTACAAATACAGTGGCAACTTCTCCACGCATGCTTAGATATTGGTACCAAATCCCACTAGAACTCTATTACTTCGTCCCTAACATTTTTGTCTCACACGACTCTACAACCATTCTCCTCAATTCAATTTCGATGGGAGACTACCCGACATCAAGATCCCTATTCTAGTCCTTCCAACAAATTCCAATAGAGTTATAAAATTACAACTATTAGAACCCTCCAAGGCAACTGTCACGATTGTAATCAATCAATCAATCATGCTGCAAAATTGGTAAACTTAGCTTTGTAGTCATTTGCCTATTACCCATCGAAAGGATAACTCCACGAGGGATTTTCCATCAAAACAATAAATTAATACACTTCTTAGTATGTCTAAATCGTATGGCTAAGTTAATCGATTGGGACTATAGTAAAACACATTATTCAATGGGGCACAACAATCTAGGCAACCTTAGTGACCTACTGGTTCATCAATATTCTAGATCCAACTATTAGGCAAGGTTAGATATGCCTTACACCACTACTTCTTATGTAAATACTAAATCCCCATTGAATTCAAACCAGCTTTGATCCCATAGCATAATTAAAATTAATTACTTTCCTCATTTCTCATAGACTGGAATTTCATGCCTTTCCAACCAATCCAGACATTACAGCCACTATTGAATATTGTCTTCTCCAAAAGCATTGGCCTCATCACGCAAGTTGCTCCAAACATTCGTAGGCTTAAAACTCCCACTAAATATTGGACTTGCTAAAGGGCACTCCCCACTATCGGGTATTTATCAAACAGTTCAAGGAATTACTAACCAAAGGGAACCTATTTCCTGAAACTGAAGCAAAACATCTTATGAGTAGCACATCGCTACCCCTATGCCTCGAATGGCAGCATGGCATGGCCTCCCCAATGGCCATGGCCTTAGTATCTGTTGCATCGCTATGCGACACAATCATAACAATGTCCCTTAGGACACACAAGCAACAAATTCAAACACTTGCCATTAACTCACAAGCATTTATCTCAAAATATTACAAATCAACAACATAACTAGCAAAAAACGTAAATACAATATTTGACCCAACCCCATCCTACTGTGTACCAGAGTGTGTCAAGTTTTGGGAATTAATCATCTTAGGTCAAGTTGTAGCATTTGCCAAACCTAAGCCTAGTCTTAATTTGGTAACCAATGCTGAGTCAAATTATTAATTAATTAAGACAACCTAGGTTACCAAATTATCCACCACGGACCTAACCTGGCTCTGATACCAACTACAACAACCCGGCCCATCCCCTGAGCTTGGAATGTTGCCACCATTCTAGAATTGTACCATTTATATTTATTATTGCTAGGACCCGACAACAATTTCTCTGTTAGACTCAACAACATGGTAAGCTCACACGCTTATCAGTGAGTATTGAGGAAACTGTACCCATTTACCAACTATTAAAAGAAAGGCATAAGCCACATAATAAGAAGCAATTCTAATAAGACACAATCTTAAAGCTAACTGCCAAATCCTGGCATTAAAGTTGATCATGACATCTATTTGTGATATGTAAATTACTGTTGCATGTGAGAATATATTGTAACTTATACTACTATAGTGGAGTGTTTACCCGTCGATGAACCCCTCAAGCCCCATCCTCTTTCATACGGGGTTCCAAGCTCCACTCCCATGGAGTGCCTACTGAAGTAGGACTTTATCGTCCCACTACCATGGTATGCTTACCCAAGGTAGATCCTGTGTATGAGTGCAATGAACAATGCAACATGTTACAATCATGAACATCCAACTTTACTCAAATTCCACTTCCATGGAATGCCTACCGATGTAGGTCTTATGTATGGGTACGCTGTGTCGGGACCCCGGATTTCCGAATCCGGACCCTCTGTGTATTACAATACAAGTCCCAGATCAAAGCTAGTGCACACAGTCAAACAGTGATGAATACATAACCAACAACGTTTTATTACAATAATAGAGAGTACAGACTAAAAAGACCTCTTTATTACAAATGAGGTTTCAAGACCTCGCAACACACGAAACATAAAGCACAGCGGAAGCAAAAGATAAATCCAGCGGAGACCCATCAATTCGCCACAGGCAATTGACTGGGCAAGCGCAACCTAGTACTCCGGAAAACCTTCGTCGAATCCATACGCGTCGTAGTCGAAGTTTCCTTCTTGAGCTTCGTATTCCTCTGGTTATTATTTTTGAGTATAGCATGTGAGTACATAAAGTACTTCGCAAGTCTTGGGAAAATGCAATAGATGCAAGGTTTAACAAATGAGAGTTATATGGTTCTTTTGCACAAAGCAATGTTTTATTTCAAATACCATTAGATATTTTTGGAAGGCATCAATTTAAATAAAGTAATCATTTTAACATAATCTTTCAAGTTAAATAGTGAAGATTACAACCACCAACACTAGATCACTGGCTCTAACCGCCAAGGTTCAAGTCAACGGGTTAAATCCACCCACACTGGCTACATCCGCCATGACAACTCCGAGAGTTCCAACCACTCTCGGCTCCCAAAACTTTTATTAAAAAAAACAAAACCAATGATCTACCATGTGAATGCATTCCTTGCCCGCCCTTGACCGTGGGCACGGCTATTCGAATAGTTTTAACACTCTGCAGAGGTTGTACAACTTTACCCACAAGAGATAAGTCAACCTAATAGTCAACATGCTTCCTTAGGCATGAGACCCAGATAATTTATCACAAAGCCTTTACCTTACTCTAGTCTAGCTAGACACCACCCGCTGAGGTTTCACCACTGAAGGGTTAAACCACCCAATCAAAAGCCCCCTCTTGCGCCGTGTGAGTACAGTAAACCCTGTCCCTCACTGTGAATAACCAGTACACCCTGTCACCCACTTTCCACTGGTGGTACCCAAACTAAACTATCGTAAGTTCGTTAGCTAGGTCGTACCCATATAGACTTATGGTTGTACGGTAGTGCTCAATCTAGACAAACATAAGCGTCGGTCCTTAATTGACTAGGGCGGAACATACACTTTACAAGACTCGTGCTATCCGCACCAATCCAATCCAACCATCCGCCCCGGTCTAAAACCACTTTCACATTTTATTTATTTTTGAAGGAACAGTGGCAACACCAATCGCCACTGATTTGTGAACAAAAAGTCTAAACCAAAGAAATATAATTTCCCATTCCAAGGTTACCAATATTATATAGCACGACTAAGCATTTCACTACCGTTCTAATAATTAGCAATGAATTAATAAACTCAATACTGAGTCAAAAGAATCCTAGGGTGTCAAAGGTACATGGCTGTCAATGTCAAATGAGGGCATAGCAATTACCGGTTTAACTATTATTCTTACAGTATAAATTATCATTTTATGTAACATAGCAATGCATTAAATTTAAAATAATTAAAATATTTCACAAACAAGGTTCATAATGTTCAAAAAAAAACTTGCCTTCGTGTGCGGTGTCTTGATTTTCTTGTTGCGGGTCGGCAAATTCTTCAGCAATGTCGGATTCTACGCGCGGAAAAGACAAAGCAACAAAACAAATAAATACACATAAATTCAAATAAAATTAAAAAAATGAAAATTACGGACTCATGAAGTCAAATAAAATTCATGATTTTAGAAAAATTTAGAAATTTGAACGGGTCAAATCGGAGTTAAAATGAGAAAATTATGGGCTCGTGAAGTTTTAATCGAAAGAAAAAGAAAAGAAAAGTTTTCCGATTTATTTTTGTATTGAAAATTATAATTATGATGTCAGAAAAATTTGAAATTCAAAAATTTCAGACATGTGGGCGGCCCACCGTGGACCGAGTCCACGGACCATGGCCGTGGCCGAGGTGGCACGCCCGGCCGACATGGCGCCACGCGTGCGCCACGCGGTGGCCACGCGGGCTCGGGCCGGCCGACGCGGACGCCACGCGGACGGCGCGCAGCAGCAGACGGGACGGCGGCGGTGGCGGCCTGCCGTGGCCGGCGGTGGTCGTGACGGCAGGAGGAGGAGAGGAGAATGCGGGGTCATGGGGAGGTCCCGGCCTTACCGGTGGCGGCGCAAGGCGGCGGCGGCAAGGCGCAGACGGGCAACGGCTCTCGGGCGGCTTGGGCTCGGTGAGGAGGAAAAAGGCGGTGGTAGAGGGATGCCGAGGAGCTCAGGGGTGGTTTATAAGAGAGAGGGGAAGGCCGGGGGAGAAAGGAAAGAGAGAAATTCGGCCGCAATTAGGGGAGAATTAAAGAGAGAAACGGCCGGCAATTGATGGAGGCGTAGTTGGGGCTTTCATTGCGCAATAAAGCGGAGTTCTGTGAAGATTTCTATTTGAATTGGAAGCTCCATTTTCGGCATTAATGGAGGAGGAGAGAGAGGGTGAGAGGAGGAAGAAGGAGAAGTTGAAGAAACATATGACATGTGGGGCCCACCCGTCGGTGAGAGAAAAAGAGAGGGAGGGTGAAGGGGTACGGGCCGTCGGATGCGCGACACGTGGCAAATGGATTGATCTCGCGCGTTGGATTTAAATGAAGGGGTAAGTTGTGATGGAGGGTTGAGATTAAATCGTGGAGAGATGGATTCAATCTGGGCGCGACACGTGGCGGCCCGAGATTAAATCGGATTTAATTTTCGGATTAAATTTTTAGAAAAATACTAGAAACATTATAATTGCTTAGAAAAATAATAAATAATATCTAAAAATTTCAAAAAATTCACAGAATATTCCTGGAGATATTTTATACTTAATAAAAATATTTTTAATTTCGGATTTGCTTTTAATAATTTTATAAAATTCCTTTTATCTTTTAAAATTGATTTTAAATTCCAGAAAATTCTCAAAAATTAATTAAAAAATCTGGGAAGGTTAGGAAAAATAAAATGCACCCTTTTTGATTTTATTAAAATATTTAAAATACATTTTCTTGTTTTAAATTTTTGAAATAAAATCCAAAAAAGCATAGAAAAATCCAAATAAAAGCCAATTGCTTTAAAATAATTAATTTGAATTTAGATTTTTCAAAACTCAAAATTTTGAGATATTACACATTGTATGACGCAACACTCTTTCAACATTATCAATCAACCATAAACATCTCTCATCACCATACAAACAGCAGCCAATCAGAGATATCATTCATAAAATGCTATAAAATATGGCATGGAAGAATAACTTTCAAGCATCCATCACAATCTACTATTCTACCATACACTTGTCAGTTCGACTTTGTAGACGATGCGTGGATGGCACCACACTCCAACCTCCACTTGAACAAGCATTCAACCCACTCAATACATCATAGCCACACATGCACACATATGAACGTCATTGTTCCTACGCACAACCCAACACATACCACACTCTTTCACTAGATACCGTCCCATTGTTCCGAGTGCTCGATCGACCGTGTCTTTCAAACCCGAAACCTAACGTAGCAGATATTCTCGGTTCGATAATATGCATAACTCACATATTCCTTGTTACCATGATTTAAATATTACGCCATCCAAACCTCCAATTTCACCCCGAAGGCCGAGCTATCCCATACCGGGCAGTATCTGACTCTGACGCCAACTTGCAATCTGAAATGCTAAAAGTGGCATTCCAGCCTTCTACAGAGCTTTAGCAAATACCTCAGTCAATTAGTATATACTAATTAACATATAGTAATTAATCCATACAAATCATTCACTTATCTCATTAATCACATACACTAATTAATTGCCTACTCCAATCAATCACTAATTAGCCAGGTCGTAGTCGTAGACCTGCGTGGTCTGAGAGCGATGTGGTCATAGACCTTCGTGGTCATAGACCTGCATGGTCTAAGAAGCGACATGGTCGTAGACCTTCATGGTCATAGACCTGCGTGGTCTGAGAAGCGGCATGGTCATAGACCTACGTGGTCTGAGAAATGACGTGGTCGAGACCTGCGTGGTCTAAGAGCGATGCGGTCATAGACCTGTGTGGTCTGAGAACAACGCGATCGTAGACCTCCGCGGTCGTAGACTAACATGGTCGAAGACCTTGACCAGTGTAGTCGTAGACCAGCATGGTTGGAGACTTTCATGGTCGTACACCTGCGTGGTCGTAAACCAGCATAGTCAAAAACCTGTGTGGTCGATCCAGATAACATGGTCTGAGACCAGCGTGGTCATAGACCAGCGTAGTCGGTGACCTGTGTGGTCGATCTAGATAACGTGGTCTGAGACTAGCGTGGTCGTAGACCAGTGTAGTCGGTGACCTGTGTGGTCAAATCAGACAACGTGGTTGGAGACCTGAGTGGTCGAATCATCCAATGTTGTCGTAGACCTTCGTGGTAGTCGACGATTAGAGTTCGACCAGCTCTGTGTAAGAGGTTCGATTAGCGTGCGGTAGTACCGGCTCTGTGTGAGCGGAACTTCTGATTGTTGGAACTACCGGCCTGTGTGGCGGTATGTTTTTTTCCAGAGAGACACCTTCGTGGAGTTATCTCATCCCCGAGGTGATCGGTACTTCCGTTCGACCACGGCGGTACTTCCAGTTGTTGGTAGTACCGAGTTCTGGCTGTCAGAACTTCCGTTTACGACTACAACGGTCATTTTCTCTGACCGTTGGCGTAGCAGAGCTGTAGTACCGATTTGAGGCCAGCGGTACTTCCGATTGTCCTTTCGGGATTTTGACTCCAACGGCTAGTTTTCTTGTGTGGGGTATAAATATCCTCTTGTGGCCAGTTGGGGTAAGATTTTTGGTACTCCATTTCACGTCCTTGAGCTAGTGTGATGTCCTCTTCTCAATTGTGCATATGTTGTACCTTCTGCGCAAGGAGGAAGATCTAGAGTGTATGTGTTGCCTCTAGAGTTGGATTGAGTATCCATTTGAGCTTGTGCATTCGTTGCACATGGTGAGAGTCAAGAGAGAGGCTTGACTTATTACTCTTCGAGTTTGCCGACTCCTAGACGGCGTTGGAGGTGTCGTGTGTGGTGATCTTCTAAAAAAAGATTGTGAGAAAACCTGGTTAAGTGTGAAGGTTGGAGCTCACCTACCCGAAGCGGGAAAGAGCTACCACTAGTAGATTGAGGTGTTTTGGCTTAATTCGTGGAGCCGGTCCAATTCATTTGGGCTAACCTCAACGTGCACTAGGGAAGACCAGCAAGTCTCCGAACACCACGGTAAAAAGAGACCGTATATTTGTGGTTTTTTTTTCTTGTGCTCAATTTACATTCAAGCAATTTATATTCGTAGAATTAAATTGATTAATATCTTTCTAGATTTGCAAACCTTGACATAATCATATCGTTAGTGCTCTTAGGTGAACTAGTTGATTTATGTTTTATTTGTGCTAAACCAATTTGAGTTGAGTTTCCGCATTATATACTTGTGTTTAACCAAATAGCTCAAATAGATTTTAAAAGGGATAATTTTGGAAATGACTATTTACCCCCCTCTAGTCGGCTTCCTCGATCCTACATCCCCTCACTCTCCCGGCCGACCCCACCACCTCCTTCTACTTGGCCAGCAAGACAAAGGGGTGGAGGCGACAGCCGGTGGCTAGGGCTCGGGGAAGCGACGCCGGCGAGGCACGGCCTGAGGGCGACGCCGGCGAGGCACGGCCTGAGGGCGACGCCGGCGGCTTGCAGGGTCGTGAACACAGAGGGCGAGGGCAATGCGTCAATAGCAAGGCGAAGCAGCGCTCGGTGAAGGAACGACCGGGCGAAGCTGGCGGAAGGAGTAGCGGCGACTTGGCTGCGGCGACGTGCGTAGAAGGAAGAAGGGCGGCGATGCGGGGTGGGGCAATGGGGCAACGCCGGTGGCCAGGGGCGACGACGGCACGGCGCACTAAGCTGGCAACAACGGCCAGTAGCAGCAAGGTAGCATCGTGAGCAGAAGGGAGAAGAGAGGCACAGGGGTTGGCACGGGGAGGAGTGAGCGAGCTGGCCTCCTCCTCCATCTGGCCTATTCTTATGGGGTCTATGGCATGGCCTGGGCTGAGACCGGCCCAGGCTCCTCTCAGGTATTACACATGGATTGCAAAGCTAGGTCATTAGTAGCCGAAGATGGAGGTGGAAAGAACAGTAGAGCACAGTGCGTGCACTGACCAATAGTGTGTTCCTTTACTGATTGTCAGCACTGAAATTTACATGACATGGAATCAGGTAACCAGAGCACTAGATCCTACCATTAACCAATCAAGCCTTTTTTATTCGATATAATAAAAAACCAGCTGTTCGCTCCTAGGCAATACCACTGTAGAATCAGCATATTTCTCTATAATACCCTTAACACAAGCAAGGGGAGAGACAAGGACAGTAGAGAACTAGCGGTCACCATACACAGAGACTGAACAACTGCTACTTGTTCTGTGTAGCTTGTTTTGGTGGGTGGAATTTGCCGAGACTGGGAGGGGATGACAAGCCGGTGAGACGCGCATTTGCTTGATTGTGCTGTCCCATTTGGAGCAAAGCCTGTACTACAGGGGATGGCCTACGCTGCTCATAGTGAGGCCCTAACCCACAGGTAACTAGTGCACACTGCACAGTGCTCTACTGCACTCCACCTGGTTGCAACTTAGCCAAAGCAAACAGCGAAAGCTACGCGTGAGGCACGGGCCGAGAGCATACTGTTGGGATTTACCAGCGGCTCAGGCTGCGAAATTACAATATGTTACTCCAGACATGGTAATGGACAGGAAACACTTTCGGTGCTCAACAGGGTGCTACACAACCTGGTGAAGAGTTGCACACTTTGTTTCACCTTATTCCAGTGGCCCAGGCTCAGTGGTAGAATGATTTAAGCTGGATCATGAAAATATTACTTAGACCGGACTAAATTTACTCGGGCTGTACATTAGATATTTTTTCACACCCCGAGCTGAAGCCTACTTTTGGATTTTGATCTAGGCCAACGGCCGAAAGGGGAGACGTGGGGTGATACCCACGATCTCACACGCGCCCTGATCGGGGGGGCATAACCACTTTTGGTTACGGTCCCCCGTTGCGCAGCGCAAGATAAAAGGAGGCTTCCGGCCTCTCTCGGGGGCTGCTAGTTCGTTCCCGTGAGTGCAAAAGCCCGTACAAACTCTATTGTAAACCGATCTCTCTTGCTGCCGAGAACGGAAGACCGTCGCCGCTTGTTGCTACAGGACATCGCCGACGACCCCTTGAACCACGAGGCCTCCCGACTCTTCTCCACGCCGCATCACGCAGCACGGGTCTTCGCTCCATGGCGTTCATCGGCGACCGTAAGCCCTCGATCTAATGACCCTCTAGGTGTTCTAGATGCAGACTAGTAGTACATGCAACTCACATTTGGTATCAGAGCCACTACTAGTCTCTCTAGATCCTTAGCCCTTTGTTGATTTTGGATAGAATGGTAGAAGGAGGGGAATCAAGTAATGGAAATCAAATCCTAAAGTTTTCCCCAAAATTTTTGATGAACCCTAAAATCCCCAAAATTCCAAAATCCCCAAATCAATCGGTTTTATTTTCGGATCGAGGAGATGCTTACAATTTTTCGGAGCCGTCCACCTCGCTCCACGGTTGCGCCATCGACGGGATGCCGCCTCACGCTCGCCGCCCGCCCGAGCCGCCGCGCTTCGCCGCTGCGCTTCTGCCGTCACCGCGCGTGCGCATACTCTGTATTGCCGCCCGTGATGCGCGCTGCAGCCTCCACCACACGGGTGCGCCGCCGAGTGCCGTCGCAAGACGGCCGCCATCGCCTCGCCGTCGAGTCTTGGCCGATGCCTCGCGGTGCGCCACCGGCCGGCGCCGCCTCGCACCAGCGCGGCCGCCGCCGAGAACCCCTACGTCTGCGCCGCCTTGCGCAAAGACAGTGCCGCCCTCGCCCTGCGCTCGGGCCGCCACCGCACCGCCGGCTGCCTGTTGTCTTGTCGCCCGTCTTGGCATAAGCCGCCATCGCCCGTCCGCCTTTTGCGGGTGGAGAAAATCCACAATTGCCCCTAGGGTTGGGGGACTTTTCTTTTTGTATGGGCGCTTGCAAGATCTCAGCCGTCCGATGCAATGGACGGCTGTGATTCACGTTTTTGGGGAGTATGGGTGATGGGCTCTTTGGTCGTTGGATTTTCGCCCAAGGTGGAGGGCACTAATTGGTTTGTCTTGTTCTTGGTTTTTTACCAAGAACAGTATTATTTTTTTTAGTATATTTTCATGTATTTAAAGTGCATATTATGTATAGTTGATGATTACTTTAATGTTTCTCATGCAAATATTGCTAGATAATATTTTTTTTAAGCTGCTGAAAATTATTATGCTATTCCGCTGCCTGATGTTTTGTCTCTAATTGAATGAAACCAACGAGAAATTCAATTAGAGAGTTATGTTTAATTTTTCCATGCTATTACTCTTTGACCAACGTTAATTGTAATTGCATGTGTATAAATTATGTTAAATTTTAAATATCGCCCAACGGTGATGCGAAATAAATGATGTTTGTTATGTTTAATTTTTCCATGCTATTACTCTTTGACCAACGTTAATTGTAATTGCATGTGTATAAATTATGTTAAATTTTAAATGTCGCCCAGCGGTGATGCGAAAAATTCTTATGAGCATGTTGTTAATCATACCAACGTAAGATTAATTTTTCATGCAAATTAATTATGCGCTTTTGCTAATGTAAATTTTATAATTTTTCACCGCTACATTTCCGCTCATGTTAATGCAATTGAGCCACTTAATGGTAGTAACTTTCAGAAATGGAAGTTTACGCTTATGACGACTTTTCGACTCTTGGATCCGGACTACGCGTCAGATTCGATGAGCCTGTCGCTCCTCTTGAAGGGAGGACAATTATGATGACAAAATGAAGGAATATAAAATTAATCTTTGAGAAGTGGGAGCGGTCTAACCGTGTTTCACTTCTTCGTGATGAAAAACTCCATCGGTGAGGCCATAAGGGAGCAATCCACGAAAAGGAAAGGGTAAGGACTATTTGTCCTCTATCGAGGATCACTTTAAAGGGTCCTCTAAAGTTTATGCTACCACATCGATGCAGTGCTCATGAACACCAAATACAATGGTCTTGGAAATGTTCGTGAGCACATTATGACAATAATCAATCTGCTGCCAGACTTAAGACAATGGACATGGCTATTTCTGATGGTTTTGTTGTTCATTACATTATGATGTCTCTTCCCAAGTAATTTGAAGCTTTCAAGGTGAACTACAACACCATTAAGGACAAGTGGACCATGAGCGAGTTGATCGCTAATGTTTCACAGGAGGAAGAGAGGCTCAAGGTGAGGGGCTACCGATTTTGTAAATCAAGTCGACTCCTCAAATACAATGGTCCCTCTAGAAATAGAGGTGGCTATAAAGGAAAGGGAAAGAAGGAGCAAGCATATTCCCCTTATAAGAAGCCACAGCATCCACATCACCCTAAAGCGCCTAAAAACGCTTCAGGTCCTGGAAGCTCAAGTGGACAAAAGAAAAGTGATGAATGCCATTTTTGTCAGTCAAAGGACCACTTCAAAGATAACTGTCCTAGATGGCTAAAATGGCTCGCCAAGAAAGGTACTTATGAAATTACTTTTGTTGATGAAGCATTTTATGCTGATTTTCCTATAAATTCTTGGTGGATTGATTACGGTGCCCTTTGTGCATGTTACGAATTCCTTGCGAGGATTCCATATGTTGACAAGTCTCGAGAGGAAAGAAGCCTAAGAGTGGCTAATGGGATGGAAGCCAAAATTGAAGCTATTGGATTTGTTTCTTTAGTTTTGAATAATGGCTTTGTAATGAAACTTAATGATGTTCTTTATGTTCCCTCGATGAGAAGAAACTTAATTTCCGTTTCATTATTAGATAATGATGGATATTCTTGTAATTTTGGACACGGAAAGTGTTTGGTTTATTTTAATAATGATAATGTTGGTCGTGCCATCCGACACGACAAGCTTTACATGTTATCCCTGCAAGATTCTCTTATATCCATGAATGTATGTGATGTGAATAAAAAGCGCAAAAGAATTGATGAGACTTCGTCGAAATTGTGGCATTGTCGTTTGGGCCACATTTCGAGGGGGAGAATTGAACGTCTCATTAAAGAAGAAATTCTCCACCCTTTAGATTTTAGTGATTCGGATGATCATTGCCTTGATTGCATCAAAGGCAAGTATGTAAAGAAAATAAAGAAAGGTGCTACTCGAAGCACGTGGATTTTGGAATTAATTCACACCGACATATGTGGTCCTTTCCCTGTGACATCAGTAGATGGTTATGATTCTTTTATTACGTTCACTGATGATTACTCACGTTATGGCTATATCTATCCTATTAAAGAGAGATCGGAAGCACTTGATAAATTTAAAATATTTAAGGCTGAAGTTGAAAATCAGCATAGTCTAAAGATTAAAGTAGTGCGCTCGGATCGTGGGGGAGAGTATTATGGGCGACATGCAACTTATGGACGATTCACGGTCCTTTGCGATTCTTACAAGAAAATGGTATAGTCGCTCAATACTCAATGCCGGAGATCCTCGACAAAATGGAGTAGCGGAAAGAAGAAACCGTACTCTTATGGATATGGTTCAAGTATGTTGAGCTACTCCACTTTGCTGTAAAGTTATGGATGGAAGCATTAAAGACCGCGCACATATACTCAATCGGGTTCCCGATAAATCGGTCGAAAACACCCTATGAATTATGGACTGGGAGAAAACCAAGTTTGAACTACCTCCATGTGTGGGGTTGTGCAGCCGAAGCTAAAGTATTTAACCCACAAATTGGGAAATTAGATCCCAAGGCGTGAGTTGCCATTTCATTGGCTACCCGACAGATCTAAAGGGTACCGATTCTATTGTCCAGATCGTACCACAAAATTTGTAGAAACAAGGCACTGTTGTGTTCTTGGAAAATGATGGCATTAGTGGTGACTTGGAGCCTAGGAAAATTGATCTTGAGGAGAAGCGGATGTATGTTGCTTCGCCGCTAATCCGACTGATTGATTTTCCTATGCCCCAAGTGGTTGTGCCTGATTGATCTGTAGTTGCAACTCTGTTGCATCTCCGATTAATCGTGGCTATTCCTTCGTTGAGGGCTCGAAAACACAAGTGTCATACCTAATGATGAGCCTTCACGACCCTCCGTGACAATTAATGAACAACCTAATGAGCACGCTAATGTACCGTCGGGAGATCGAGCAGTGAGGAGATCGCTATCCCAAGTGATTATGAGGTTTACTTGAATGAAGATGATCTTGGGAAGGAGGATGATCCTAGCTCTTATAAAGAAGCTATGAAAAGTAAGGATTCATCTAAGTGGCTAGATGCCATGAAAGATGAAATTAAGTCTATGGGCGATAACGATGTATGGGACTTAGTAGAAATTCCTAACTGAGCCAAAACAATGAGGTCGCAAATGGGTCTACAAAACAAAGTGTGACTCAAAGGGAATATCGAAGGTTTAAAGCGAGACTTGTAGCAAAAGGATTTACACAAAGAGAAGGCATTGACTATAATGAAACCTTTTCTCTGTCTCGACTAAAGATTCATTTAGAATTATAATGGCGCTCACAAGACATTTTGATTTAGAGTTGCACCAAATGGACGTTAAGGCGCATTCCTAAATGGTGACTTGTATGAGGACGTTTACATGACACAACCGGAGGGTTTTGTTTTGGAAGGCGAGAAACATTTGGGATGCAAACTAAAGAAATCCATATATGGCTCAAGCAAGCTTCTAGGCAATGGTACCTTAAGTTCGATGAAGTCATAAGAAATTTTGGATTTAAGGAGAATGATGTTGATAATTGCACATATGTTAAGTTCGGGGAGTAATTACACCTTCTTAATCCTTTATGTGGACGATATATTATTAGCCAGCAGTGTGGACATCTTTGCGGAAACTAAAGGATTTCTTTCGTCTAATTTTGACATGAAGGATCTCGGTGAAGCATCTTATGTTCTTGGTATTGAAATTCACCGAGATAGGTCCAAAGGAATATTAGGTTTATCACAAAGGCATACATTGACAGTACTAAAGAGATACAATATGCATAAATGCTCGCCTACTTTGCTCCTATTGTTAAGGGCGATAAGTTTGGGAAATTTCAATGCCCAAAGAATGACTATGAATCGATCGGATGAAGGATGTACCTTACGCAACCTTGTCCGAAGTATTATGTATGCTCAAGTATGTACATACGATTTAGCTTTTGTTACCGGATGCTTGGAGATATCAATCAAATCCAGACCGGACCACCGGAAAGCCGTTAAGAAAGTCTGCGCTATATGCAAGGCACTAAAGGTCACATGCTCACATATAGGAAGCGATAACCTTGAGGTTGTTGGTTATTCGATGCTGATTTTGCGGGTGTAAAGACACTAAGAAGTCCACATCGGTTATATTTTCACCCTCGCAGAGCAGCAATTTCATGGAAAAGTGTAAAACAAACACTTACTGCATCGTCGACAATGCAGGCTGAATTTGTGGCATGTTATGAGGCTACCGGCAGGTGTATGGCTTAAGAACTTTATCCGGGATTGAGAGTGGTAGCGACATTTCTAGACCACTCATTACATCTGCGATAATCAACCCGCATTTTCTATTCGAGTAACAACAAGTCAAGTGCGCTGCCAAGCACATTGACATAAAGTATCATGTTGTGAAAGATAGAGTCCAGGATCAAACAATTAAGGTTGAGCATATTGGAACTAAATTTATGCTTATGGATCCGCTCACAAAAGGCTTACCACCCAATATTTTTCGTGATCATGTTGCCGGCATGGGTTTATTGGAGAGCCTGTGATCCTGGAATAAGAGGACCATATAAAGTAACCAACTCCCATAAAGTATTATGTTATCCGATGGATATAGAATGGAGCACTATAAGTACTGATGTCCAGCGGTACTTAATTGACTGTTGTGACGCATTACTTTGGTGTGAACTTCTATTGAGAAAGGGCTTATGATGTTTAGCCTTACGATCAAGGGGGAGAATGTTGGATTTTGATCTAGGCCAACGGCCGAAAGGGGAGACGTGGGGTGATACCCACGATCTCACACGCATACGATCGGGGGCATAACCACTTTTGGTTACGGTCCCCGTTGCGCAACAAGAAGATAAAAGGAGGCTTCCGGCCTCTCTCGGGGGCTGCTAGTTCGTTCCCGTGAGTGCAAAAGCCCGTACAAACTCTATTGTAAACCGATCTCTCTGCTGCCGCCAAGAACGGAAGACCGTCGCCGCCGCTGCTACAGGACATCGCCGACGACCCCTTGAACCACGAGGCCTCCCCGACTCTTCTCCACGCCTGCATCACGCAGGCACGGGTCTTCGCTCCATGGCGTTCATCGGCGACCGTAAGCCCTCGATCTAATGACCCTCTAGGTGTTCTAGATGCAGACTAGTAGTACATGCAACTCACACCTACCTGTCCAGGTATAGCTCCGCCCCTGCCTTATTCCATTGAGGAAATCCTCCTCGCTTGTTTTGTTGCCGAGGAAATCCTCCCACAAACGCCTGCACGGGGGACGGGTTAGATACAGGTACATGCCAACGCCAAGAAGGTCCATTTGGAGATGTTTTACTATGAGAAACCGCATATCGAAGTGGTTAACCGTAACACCAAGTCTTTACATTCCATACCTGGCACAGCAAACTGCCATGGTACTAGAACGGTCTTGATCACCACAGTTCTTTTTTACCCTACGCGTGTCTGGTTGGTATCGACAATTTGCGACAAAAACTGTGCAAAATATGGCTTGCCACACTTTTTTTGGTAAGAACACAAGCGTATGGCAAGTGGGCCAGGTGTTGAAGAAAACATGACGCGCGGTACCGTAGCACGATGCCTCGCATACACAAAGGCAGAGGTTGCGATTTCGGTCATAACAAGAAGAGATGGTCACCCAGTCACTTCCTTCCATTTGAACAGTAAGCTCACTAGAAGAGAATTTGGTTGGTTAAAGAGCGGTTTGCTATGCTGCTATCAGGGGTGGAACCAGCCTAAGTCTAAGCCTCGAGCTAAGTCAGTTACTCTTGGGCTGATTCTTAAGCTAACTCTGTTTTCTTGTAAATTTTCATGAATTTTACATAAGCTTTGGTTGCCAGGTCTCGGGCTACAGTCCAGATAGCCCGAGGCCTGGTTCCGCCACTGGCTGCTACAAAGAATCAATGTAAAGAGTGGTGCCAGAGAGGTCTCTCCTCCAGTATTCCCTGAGACACAACGCCTTTGGATCGGATCATCAGATGCACTTGCACGTCACGCTGCAAAAAAAAAAAAAAGCCAAGCAGCTGTGCATTTCTCAGTGTGTACTTAGCTTTATGTTCCCCCCAATGCTGCTATCTCCCGTGTATCTGTCAATCTGTGCAGCCTCTTCAGTTTTTCGAAAAGCAATGATTAAACAGAGAACTCGAGTGCATCTCCCTCCCTAATGTTATAATGTATGAAGTCGACTCACCATGAAAAAGAACCTAAAGATCGACAGCACTTGGGAGCAGCCAACCACCGGCCTGCCATGGAGTTGCAAGCCACTACGTGCACTGGATAGAAGAATCTTGTGACACTAACCATACGGATCAACCAATTCGATGTGGACGTCCTACCTGCCATGCCACCAAGCTCAGTTTTAGTCAAAGATCAGAGAGGTAGAAGACAATGCATTTTTCTTTCTTTGCTGAGAAAAAAAAAATGCTCTCCACACTCAGGCAGGAGTAATCATAGACAGGTCCAAGAACCCTGTTCTTTTCAGTTTTTAAAAGATGTTTTTTGGCTTTTCTACAATAACTAGCTTTTAAATAGAGTATTTTTTCAAGATAGAGTCTACTAGTTAATTGTAGTACATACTTTACTGACTTCATTTATATCGGCAAAAATGGCATGTGAGTTTCTGTTACTCTGTAATCTCTCGTACAAACAATTCAAAGTCATGTTCGCATTTAAAAGTTCATGTTCGCAGCCAAAAAGAACAAGCCCTAAATCTCAGCGTGAGAGATAGAGAGGTTGTAAGCAAATCTTCGTTGCAACTCTCTGGGAACGTTTGTATCCAGAGATATTTTGCAACAATGAAACGAAGCCGCAATTGAAAACCGTGAAAGGAAATCTTTGACACTGGTAGTGGTAAGTACGTGGTTTATTACGATTTATGGACCTTCCTAGTACTGAAAGCTTATACTTTGCAATTCAGACGTTAGGTGATTAAAAGGAAATTCTGAAATCATTATTGGGAAGAATTGCCGGTTTCTTTAATGGACAGTACATGAAGGAAAAAAAGGTAAAAGAGCAGGAAAAGATAGAAAGCTGAGGTGGTTAGGCATTTGGATCTAAAGTTACGATAATGTGACGAAGTCGGTCACCCACGGTTGGAGCTGTACACTTGCTCAGGAAAACAATAAGGGAAACCGTTGGCATGCTAAAATTATCAGGGTATGTAACTTCTGAAATCTTACATGCAAACGGCACTTAACAAAAGGGAAATGTTATATAGGACAATCGCACTTGAAGAAGGTAAAAATTTTGGTTGTCTGACATTAGATCCATCTGTCTGAACTTGCCTGATGAGTTAGCTACCAACGAGAAAATTGTCTGCAAATCTTGCCTCAGTTCTGTTTGTTCTGACAAGACAGCGAAGATGTCAACACTGAAACAGCACACGGTGTACCAATTACCAAACCATAACAGCAGAAATCTCCATGGGCACTTCCAAGATCTAGTGCACAGAGATACTATTAATGAAGATGTTGTGCGTGTACCCCGAGATGCTGTTCTATTTGTCTTGTATCTGCATAGTCCCCTCCCTTTGATGCCAGCAGGACATGATCTGAATTCATGGGCTATCTCTGTTCATAAGTATGCCGACAGATCTTGGTTTGATCAGTTCTAAAAAAAGAGAATGCCTAGAAGCAACTAGGTATTTTTTTAATTAAGAAAAAAAGCTATCAAATTCAGGTCGAAGACTTGAACCTGGGTGGTTCAGGGGTGTACACCCACACGTAGCTAGGCTCAATTCCTCTGGTTTCATCAGTTCTCAAGAACATTTCTTGGTTTCATCCACAAATTTTTTGGTTACTGGTTACAACTTACAACCAAATGTAGCAACTATGCTGGAGGAGAACACTAACTACCGGTGGCATTGCCAAACTGAACATAGTTTACATGGCACATTGCTGAAATGAAAAGACAAGAAGATGACTGCAACTTCAGAACAATGCAGAAGTATCTCAAGTGGTTGTGACGGATTAAAGCTTTGTCTTGCCTGCACATTAAGTGCCCCCACATGCAGCCTCCTTAGCAGTCTTGTTGGAGATAGTCTAGAGATCTTGACATCATGGGATATGTCACGGTGCTGGTCCTGTACGGCTGCAGCTAGCTTTCAGTTTGGCCTCAGGCCTGCATCCACAGGGGAACTACTAACTGGCTGTCAAACATATTGGCACATTAATGGATCTCATGTCTTGCACAAGTCTAGTGTACCATTGCACCCAGTATTTTAAGTTAATTATGGGTTAGAATTAAGTTACATGAGGCCTGTAAGTCCAGAAGACTACTCTTCCGGTCATTGCCAACCATCACCAATATATCCGGCGTCCTCATCAACATTTGGTCAGAGCCGGCCATCCCCTTCCTCTCCGGCGTGGATTCAACTAGAACCATGAGGATGGTGTGTGTAGACACTTTGCTGTTCAGTCCAGATGGATTGAGTTGTAGTTTTCTTCTTTTTCCTGGGCTACAATGTAATTGGGGCTCTGTTCTATGTTTTATCTTAATATAATTCAGGATCTTTTCCTTCAAAAAAAGTTGAGTGACAAATGCAAGCATTGTTTTTTCTGTAATCTGAAATAACTGCAAATAACAGGATTTGAGGCTAATCTGTTGAGGGAACATAAATGGCCATAAAAAACTTAACACTTGCAGGCTGTAACATGCACCATTGTTCTCTTCATACATGAAGTTACCTGCTCTAGCTTTATGATTACCAGTTCTTCTACTAGAGGAAAAGTGAGTAAATCTTCAATTAATTTGCATGCCTGGAGTTACCAAGTAAGCGTTCATCGATCACCATGAAATGAACAGAACTGGGATCATGCATGTGCTGTTCTACCCTAGCCTTGGCCCCTCACAGGCAAATGCACAACCTTGTTGTCACATTTACTACCTGTGCTTATAAAAATGGTCTGGAAGATATTTCCAGTTAAGTTTGTGGATACACGTGCATCAAAATTTATATTCATTTCATACATAGTTGTATTTTTTGTGCATTTAACAACCCAATCTAGCTAATATATTGATGAAAAATGCTAAAGAACATTCGACTATTTTTCAAGACAAAAATAGTCAGATGATCTAGAGGGATTGGATTTCTATCCAACAGATCTACTCATATAAGCACCCCTCCAAAAAAAATTATCTCATATAAACACCCCCTCTAAAAAAGAACTGGAGCGTTGGATCACTATCCAACGTCCTAAAATCTGACTATTTTTGCTTTGAAAAATAGTCGAATGTTGTATAGACACTTCCAAATCTTTTCGATGCCTCTGCGTTCTTCTCTCTGCCATGCATGCCTTGTTCATAAACAGTCTGATATCTGAAATCTGAATGGCTTTGAGCCAACAAAGTTGGTAGGTAGGAGAGAGAGAGAGAGAGAGAGAGAGAGAGAGAGAGAGAGAGAGAGTAACAAAAGGCAGCAGTTAACCAGTAGCATTACAAGTTTTTTCTTTTCTGAACTTGAACTTCAGTAGCATTACAAGTTACCACTAGTGTGTCAATTGAGCAGTAATTGAAATCTATTTATAGCCCCCCTCCCTTGCCTGCACTCTCAAAGTAGACTAGAGTTCACTTGCACGTGCCGCGTACGGTCAGAAATGGCTTTGCTAGTGATGCTATTCTTGCTTCCCCTGCTCTTGCTGTCCTCTTCAGCTGACGGCTATGGCCCTGGCGGCTGGATCAACGCCCACGCCACCTTCTACGGCGGCGGCGACGCCTCCGGCACCATGGGTAACGTCTGAAGTAGAAGTAGTGAAGTACTAGTGTCCATGCTGAGCAGAAGTATTATCGCAGATTAATTTAGATGTGTGCGCATTTGCGTTTCTTGATCGTTGTGAGTGCTGCAATGTACGTATACGTACGTACGCGTTGGTGATACAGGAGGCGCCTGCGGGTATGGCAACCTGTACAGCCAGGGGTACGGCACCGACACGGCGGCGCTGAGCACGGCTCTGTTCGGCAACGGGCTGAGCTGCGGCGCGTGCTTCGAGCTGCGGTGCGCCGGCGAGAAGCGGTGGTGCCTGGCGGGCTCCATCGTGGTGACGGCCACCAACTTCTGCCCGCCCAACTACGCGCTGCCCAACGACAACGGCGGCTGGTGCAACCCGCCGCTCCACCACTTCGACCTCTCGCAGCCGGCCTTCCTCCGCATCGCCCGGTACCGCGCCGGCATCGTCCCCGTCGCATACCGCCGGTGAGCAACCAACCAACAACTCACTCAATGCACACTCATGCTCATGCTCTGCTCCACACACACAAATGCACTAGCTTATCCTGGCAATAATGGCGCATGCGCGCATGGACGGCCGGCATGCAGGGTGGCGTGCAGGAGGAGGGGCGGCATCCGGTTCACCATCAACGGCCACTCCTACTTCAACCTGGTTCTGGTGAGCAACGTGGGCGGCGCCGGCGACGTGCACGCGGTGGCCGTGAAGGGTGCCCGGACGCGGTGGCAGGCCACGTCCCGGAACTGGGGCCAGAACTGGCAGAGCGGGGCGCTCCTCGACGGGCAGGCGCTGTCCTTCATGGTAACGGCCAGCGACCGCCGCTCCGTCGTTTCGTACAACGTCGCGCCGGCCGGCTGGGCCTTCGGCCAGACCTTCACCGGCGGCCAGTTCCGTTGAGAGTTGTGACCACTGACCAGACAAGACACAAGACTGCTATACTATACATGCTAGCTAGCTGGATTTGGTATATAATTAACGGAACAGCACACGTACGGTATGCTTTAGTGGGATACATACGCTGAAATCTACGTGTATAACGTTTAGTCCATGTCATGTTTGGAACGTATAATTTTCACGGAAAGTATTGCAATCTTTATTAAATCCACGGTAAATTTCGCATGTTCTAAATAGGGTTCACAGTATGTGATTGGCAGTGGTAGGCGCGCAACACTGTGAAGCCGCCCGTCGCCAGTGTTCGTGTGTGTCGGTGGTGGCCTTTTTTTTTTTTTGTTCTGTTTGGTGTTAAGGATTCAGAGCCCAAATAGAGTAGCTCAGCTAGTTGAGCACTACCGTGTGTCTTGGTTAAGTTTCGTTGTATTCTCTGGTAAGTACTAGTACTAATCAGCGTAGTAATCTATTGTGTTAAATAGTTCTCAGGATGAATGTAACTTTTTATAATTTTTGTACGAGTTTGATCTCCTCCAAATTTGTGTTTAGGTGATGTTGTAGGATCAAGGATACCGACTAGAGGGGGGTGAATAGACGGTTTTTAAATTTTTTTTTCAACTAGATTAAATTTCTTTAATTCTAAGAACAATAAATGAAAGACAATTTAAGCCTACACAATACTAGTCAAGCAAATAGCAATACTAGTACTAACAGGGGCTAAACAAAGTACTTAAGCAAGTAAACTTAGAGCTATTTAGAAAGTAAAAGAGAGATGTGCACACTTCGATGTTTTTACCGTGGTATCGGAAACTTGCGGTTCCCACTAGTCCACGTTGAGGTTAGCTCGAGCAATCGAACCGGCTCCACAATTAAGCGAAGTACCTCGATCACTAGAGGTAGCTCTTCCCGCTCGGGTGGCGAGCTCCAACCTTCACACAAAGCCGGGTCTTCTCACAAGCTTCTTTGAGAAGATCACCGATCAAGCTTCTCCCAATCGTCCAGGTGCCGGCAAGCACCAAGAGTAACAAACCACGAGCTTTGCTTGATTTCAAACTAGTGCCAAGGATCAAACTAATGAATGCTATGCACTTTTTGCTCAAACACCTCAATTGAATGCTCAAGAGTGAAAGTAGGTGTGGAGTGAATGCCCAATGCTCAAGAATGATCAATAGAGTCTCGACTTGTCTATGAGCGTTGGTGCGGTATTTATACCTTCCACCTACCAAAACTAGCCGTTTGGAACAAATTCGGAAAAATCGGGCGGCGGAACTCTGGCGGTGCGAGGCCGTAATCCGCTCCCCTATCGGCGCATCGAGGCGGCTATGTCGAGCTTCTGCGGTGACCGTTGGTCCGTCGTCGGCGGTACTACCGGCGTTGTAAAGTCCGGTACTACCGCTCACGGTAGTACCGCAAAGTCGGCGCAGTACTACCGCTGAGCCGAGCTCAAAAGTCACTCGGAAAAAGGCTCGATTCCCCTCGGAACTACACGTGGCCGGTAGTACCGCTCGACAATGAACTACCGCTCTCCTAAAACTCGGGGCATCCGGAGGGTGCTCTCTGGAGAAAAGGGTCCGATCCACCTCCGGAACTACACGTGGCGGTAGTACCGCTCGACAATGGAACTACCGCTTCCTCGATTTTGGAAATGAGTCAGGAGGGTGCTCTGGAAAAATGGGTCCGCTTGAGGTTGGAACTTCCGATCGCGGTAGTTCCGATTTTTCCAGCAGTACTACCTCTCGACGGTAGTACCGACGTTGAAAATCATGAACTACCGCGCGTCCGACGAACACGTTTTGGCTTTTAAAACAGATTTTCAAGAATGCATGATCCTAGTTGATCCTTGGACACTTAAGAATTGCTATCAAGCTACTTGCCATGATCCTCTTTATAGTACGATTATTTATCCTATAATCCGGTCTTCCACCATTCTCCTAAGACCGGTAAAATTGAAAAGGGGATCCTATTCTAAAAATACCTCTATCTTGAACCATGTTTGATCTTCATCCTTATCCTTTGGCTTGCATTTGTCAACCATAATCTGGACTTAACCTTTAAACACTCATTAAACAGTTAGTCCCATATTCATATAAACTCATTAATTACCAAAATCATTTTTAGGGGCCTAGATGCTTTCAATCTCCCCCTTTTTGGTAATTGATGACAACACACTTTATATGGAAATTTAATGTTTGAATATACCACTTATTTTGACAATTAGTTGTATATTCTTTTGTGACTTTTTGAAGAGAGAAAATTCTAGCAATGATTTTCATTTTGGCAAGAATATGAATTTTCCTTTTTAAAGTCAAAGAGGGGTGATACTCCCCCTAAATTTGTGCATGAAATTTTACAAGAGTATAAAAAATCTCATTTTTATCACAATTTTGACAAGATGCACAATTGAGATCATAACATGAAACAAGTGATAGAAACACTTTCATAGAAGTAAACAATAGTCATTACATATCCAGAATACATCCAATCATCCAAAAGCATAGATAACCAAGTTCATTACAATCATCCATAAAAAGATAAATAGCCCAAAACATATAAATAGAGATAAATAGCTCTAATAGCCCTAGTTTCCATTTTTCTCCCCCTTTGGCATCAAGTACCAAAAGAAGCTACTCCTGGGGACCGGGTGGAGAAGGGTCACGACGGCGGCGACGAGTATAGCGCATGGGCGAAGAAGGTGAGCAGGGGCGCTCGATGGCTGCAACACGCCCATCCAGGGAGTCCATGCGAGAAGAGAGGGAGGCAAACCCCTCGGCCTGAGAGTCTCTCATCTGAAGCAGGGTGGCATAAATCTGAGATAAAGATGCCACATCAGCCTGAGGAACTGCTGACTCTGCTGCTCTGGCTGCAGGAGCTGCTGGTGCTGCTGCTGAAGATCCTCCTGCTGCTGGATCTGACTGTCGAGCTCTGGCGGCAGTGGGGATGGGAGGCTCAGGTCTCGGCTTATATGCCTTATGTCGCTTGTTGTAGCTGCCTCTGAATCTGAACTTGGTCTCAATCAAGGCAAAAATGTAGGGTCCATAATTGATGCGCTTGATCCTGTCATTCTTGGAGGAAGCTATCTCCCTGATGATCAAGTCTACCACATCAAATTTCTGACCCCTCATAATGTAATCTATGAGATTCCAAGCATGTCCTCTTATGGCATCAAAATTCCCACTCTTGGGAAGAATAGTATGGTTGATAATCCTATTGATGATGCTGGGAATAGGGAGAAGACCAACCAAAGTGCCAGGGACAGACCTCTCATTGAGGTTGTAGAAGGAAGAGAAAGCGGAGATCTCGAGAGCTGGCTTGTCATACACCTTCTCATGCCCACTCAGCTCAGCTCTCAGGGCTAACTCAAACTCATGTTTTGTAGCCTCCAAGCTGCGTGCTGCTTGTCATCCATGTCAAGTCTTTGAAAGTCGAGGATATATGCCTTGTAGCATAAAACTGACGAATGATCTCCTCATTGTAGTCGGGGCTGTAGCGTCGCCGGTGATCGGATCCACATCATTGAAAAAAAGCGAGAGTGCCATCATACTTGTCAATGGAGGACAAGTGCTCCCAATCAACCCACTTATGATCGACAAGCGTCGACTCTCTCCATATAGCTGATCAAAGATTTGCTCCTGAAACTTGGTGTGAAACTTGGGGTTGATGGAGTTGGAGGGTAGCTCGTACTGATTTCTGCGACGCAGTCTTATATAGTCTTCTGCAGAAATCTTCCTCAAGTTGATTTGAGGATCTTCCCTCTCGGTGAGATCCTCCTCAGATTCTTCCATGGGAGAGCTATACTGCTGCTGCTGTGGCTCTGGCTCTCCCTCAGACTCTGTCTCCTCAGCTGGACCTTTGCCACGGTCCTGGGCTGCCTTCTGAGAGGCCTCAGAAGCGGCAGGAGCGGCGGAGGACTCTCCTGACTGTCCGGCAGAGGAGTAAAGTCTCCTAGTCGCTCTCCTAGTGTGAGGCATCTAAAGGAAGAAGATCGATATTAGAGCCTTACTAGGATGGATCAAATAGAATTGAAAAGGAATTGAAAGAAGTTCTTTGTTCAATCGGGGCAATCGGTAGTCTGCCGTTCGGGGCGGTAGTACCGCTCGTGATAATCCGCTCGGTCGGCGGTAGTACCGCTCGCCTGACCGATTCTAGGGTTAAGCAATGGGTTTGAGATTTTGGTATTTTCTTGGATTGAATCCATGGAATGGGTGTGTAAACACCTCTAGATACCAAAATACCACATTTACCCTAGTTTAAACCTCAAAGAATCATCCACATTTTGAAAAACCCTAAAAATCAATCTAGGGTTCAAAGAGACAATAAAAGATGGGGATGATTCGAAATACCTTGAGGGATGAAGGAGGTGAGTCCTTGGGAAGTCGCAAGGCTCAAAAATCCGAGGAAAAACCGGCGGTTGAAGATCCAAGTTCGGTTTTGGGAGTTTTGAGTGAGAGAGAGAAGAAGAGGAGGCGGAAGTGAGGCGGAAGAACCGTGCGGCGCGGGGAGAGAGAGAGGGAGAGAAAGATAGAGGCCGCATGGAACTAGGGTTTGAAACCTCCCCGAATTTTTAAGTCAAATCCGGTAGTTCCGCCGTGCGGGCGGTAGTTCCGCTCAACGGTAGTTCCGCTTGAGACTACGGTAGTACCGATTTTTCTGGGACTTGCAGAACTTTGAGAAGAAAGGTATAGGATGCAAATGATCCCTAGTTTTTGCACTCAACTAACATCTTTAAGGATCATCATGCATTAAATGTATTAAAATAATAATTTTAAATAATTTTTGCATTTAATCAAATTTTAAAGCTTTTTCACAAGAACCTTTTTCACAACATTGTCCAAGCCACTCCAAAGAAGTATGCATTTAAGTGAGCCATAAAATTATGCAATGTTGGAATAATCTAAGACATTTAACTCACTCCTAAGTTTGCAAAAATGGCTTTCATCTAAAGGCTTGGTGAAAATGTCCGCTAATTGGTTTCGGTCCGGATGTGGCTAATGCAAATATCTCCCTTGCCAACATGATCTCTCAAGAAATGGTGGCGGATATCTATATGCTTGGTTCTTGAGTGTTGGACTGGATTATTTGAGATTTTGCAGCACTATCATTATCACACAATAAAGGCACTTTATCAAAATTGATTCCATAGTCCATCAAAGTTTGCCTCATCCACAGTAATTGAGCACAACAACTTTCGGCGGAAACATATTCGGTTTCGACGGTTGAAAGTGCTACGGAATTTTGTTTCTTTGAAGACCAAGAAACTAAGGATCTTCCTAAGAATTGACAACATCCCGAGGTGCTTTTTCTATCCACTTTGCAACCCGCATAATCGGAATCCGAATATCCAATTAATTCAAATTTAGCACCTTTAGGATACCAAAGCCCTATGTTATAGGAATGTTTTAAATATCTCAAAATTCTTTTTACGGCCTTTAAATGACATTCTTTTGGAGAAGCTTGAAACCTAGCACACATACAAACACTAAACATGATATCGGGCCTAGATGCGGTAAGATAGAGCAAACTACCAATCATAGATCTATAAAGCGTAGTATCTACCGACTTACCTCCTTCGTCGAGGTCTAGATGCCCATTTGTTGCCATTGGTGCTTTGATAGGTTTCGCATCTTCCATCCCAAACTTCTTGAATAAGTCTTTTACATACTTTGTTTGGCTTATGAAAGTCTCATCTTTGAATTGCTTGATTTGTAGTCCAAGGAAAAAGCTTAGTTCACCAATCATTGACATTTCAAATTCCCTAGACATCATATCACCAAATTCTTTGCAAAAGTCTTGATTAGTAGAACCAAATATAATATCATCAACATATATTTGACAAACAAAGAAATCATCATTGATAATTTTTGTGAATAGAGTGGTATCTACTTTACCAATTTTAAATCCTTTTGAAACAAGAAAATCTTGAAGGCGCTCATACCATGCTCTAGGAGCTTGTTTTAAACCATATAGCGCCTTAGAGAGCTTGTATACATGATTAGGATATTTTAAATCTTCGAATCCCGGAGGTTGTTCAACATAGACAAGTTCGGAGATAGTTCCATTTAAGAAGGCACTTTTAACATCCATTTGAAATAATTTAATATCAAAGCTAGATGCAAAAGCTAACAAGATTCTAATTGACTCAAGTCTAGCTACGGGTGCAAAGGTTTCATCATAATCTAAACCCTCAACTTGAGTGTAGCCTTGAGCAACTAACCTTGCTTTATTTCTTACCACAAGTCCGTTCTCATCTTGTTTGTTTCGAAAGACCCATTTTGTACCAATCACATTTTGCTCCTTGGGCCTTTCCACCAATATCCATACATCATTTTTGGAGAAGTTGTTTAGCTCTTCATGCATGACATTTATCCAATCCGGATCATCTAGAGCTTCTTCTACAAACTTTGGCTCAAGAGAAGATACAAACGAATAATGTTCACAAAATGAAGCTACTCTAGAGCGAGTTTGAACACCCTTACTTACATCACCCAATATTTGATCTATTGGATGATCTTTTGCAATTGCATTATGGATCTTGAAGGGTTGTTGTTGATCTTTTGCTTTATCATCTATTTCTTGTATATCGTTTGAAGTTGAAGAGGTAGGTGGTTCAACTTGTCTTGATGAGGTGGGTGATGTAATATCTTCCTTTGGCTTGATGTCGCCAATTTGCATGTTTTCCATGGCTTTGCGTAATCCTTCTTCTCCTACATCATCCAAATTATCTTGCTCTTCTTGAGAGCCATTAGTTTCATCAAATTGCACATCACAAGATTCTTCAACTAAACCCGAATTTTTATTGAAAACTCTATAAGCTTTGCTATTTGAAGAGTATCCTAATAAAAATCCTTCATCACATCGACTTTGAAATTTAGAGAGCGAACACCCTTTCTCAAGATGTAGCACTTGCACCCAAATACTCTAAAGTAGGAAATGTTCGGTTTCTCCCAATGAGAAGTTCATAGGAAGTCTTTTCAAAAGGCGATGCAAATAAAAGCGATTTATGGCATGACAAGCGGTGTTAATAGCTTCGCCCAAAATCTATCGGAGTATTATATTCATCAAGCATTGTCCTAGCCATTTCAATTAATGTTCGATTTTCCTTTCTACAACTTCATTTTGTTCGGAGTGTAGGTTGTGGAAAGTTTATGCTTTATTCAAGTTCATCACAAAATCTTCAATTTTAGTGTTTTTGAACTCGGAGCCGTTGTCACTTCTAATTTTCTTTATTTTAAAATCAAATTCATTTTGGGCTCTTTTTGAGAAACTTTTGAAAATTCCAGAGGTTTCGCCTTTGTCATTTAAGAAGAACACCCATGTATATCTAGAGTGGTCATCTACAATGACTAGACAATAACTGTTGCCTCCGATACTCTTATAGGTTGTTGGCCCAAACAAATCCATATGTAAGAGTTCCAATGGCCTAGATGTTGACATGATACTTTTGGAAGGATGAGAGTTTGCAACTTGCTTCCCGGCTTGGCAAGTCTATTTTTCTCAAACTTCACATCTTTCAAGCCAACAACTAAGTCATGTTTGAAAAGCTTTTTAAGTTGAATCATACCCACATGACCTAACCTTCTATGCCATAACCAACCCAAAGATGTTTTTGCAATTAAACAAGTTTTTAAGCAAGACTCATTTGAAGTGAAAAACACTAAATAAAGATTTCCAAATCTAAAACCTTTGAAAACAATTTCCTTTTCATTTTCTTTTGAAATAATGACATTTTCTTTAGAGAAAGAACAAGTTAAGCCTAAATCACATAATTGAGCAACGGATAGCAAATTAAAATTTAAAGTTTCTACTAAAGATACATTGGAAATGGAAAGGTCATTGGAGATAGCAATTTTACCCAAACCAAGTACCTTTCCTTTGCTATTGTCCCCAAAGGTGATTTTCTCATTGCTCCCGCTCTCAAAGGTGGTGAACATTTTTCGGTCTTCGGTCATGTGTTGAGTGCATCCACTATCCAACACCCAACGCCTTCCACCGGTCTTGTAGTTCACCTACAAAAGAGAATCAAGTTCTTTTAGGTACCCAAATTTGTTTGGGTCTTGGAGGTTAGTAACCAAGGTTTTGGGCACCCAAATGGATTTCCTTTTGGCATCCAAAATCGAGGTGCCAATAAAATGAGCAATAATGTTTCCATTTTCAGATTTTCTAAGCATATAACATGAGTCATATAAACCAATGGATTGAATCTTACCCCTAGAACAATTATGAGACTCATGTCCCAAATCCCGGCATTTTGTACAATACTTACCATTTTCTTTTACAAACCTTGGGGGCTTGTATGCCGGTTTTTACCTTTCTTGGGAATGTACCCAAGTCCTTCTTTGTTGAATGAACATCTTTGATCACTTAATAGTTTATCAAGTGTAGCATTTCCTTTGTATGCTCTTTCCAAGCTTTTGTTCAATTTTAACACTTGTTCCTTTAAATCTTTGTTTTCATGAACAAGTAAATCATCATGGACAAAAGATATAGCATTTCTAGAATCAATATTAGAAGAGCATGGCATGGCAAGGAGTTCATCACATGATGTAGATATGCTAGATTTAGATACTTTTACACTAGGCATTTCATTTATAATATCGCAAGTAATTCCAATGCTAGTGCAAGATTTTTTATGGATGAGCAAATCATGAGCTTCCTTTAGCTCCTTATAAGATTCTTGTAGAGTTGTATGTTCCCTTTTCAAGATCTTAAATTTTGATTTCTCTTTTCCAAGAAATTCATTTAGTTCAACAAGCATATCCATAAGATCATCATATGAAGGCTCATCATCATCAAGGAATTTTACCTTATCTCCTTTAGCCATGAGGCAAGTTGGAGTGGAGAATAGTGATGGAGCTTCCTTGATTGCAATTCTGACAAGTCCCTTCTTCTTGGAGGACTCATCTTCACTTGATTCGGAGTCAGAATACTCTTCTTCGGAATTCCACTCTCCAATGTGGGCTTCATTTTTGCCATCTTTGTGAAGCTTCTTGAAAAGCTTCTTCTTGCCGTTGTAGCTCTTCTTGTTTGATGACTTCTCTTTGTCATATTTCTTGTTGGGGCAATTTGAGGCAATGTGCCCTTTCTCATCACATTCATAGCAACGGATGTTGCTATATCGCTGTTGGAGTAGGAGTGCCCTTCTTTGCCTTGTCATAATTTGCGCTTGGTTTGAGCGCCTTCTCATGAACTTGTTCATTCTTCTTACTAGAAGAGCAAGTTCTTCTTGAGTTTTCCTCATCATCTTGATTCTTCACTTACCACCGCTTTGGCTTTGAAGGCGGTGATCTTTTGCCTTTGATGAGGATTGCTCCAAGAGCTCCTCCTTATCCTTCTTGTATAGCTCATTTGTGATGAGGTTGCCCAATAGTTGTGTTGGAGTCATTCTTGCTAACTCCGGTGAGTTGAGGAAGAGTGTCACCAACATTTCGTATTCTCGGCAAAGCCCTAAGCATCTTTCTCACAATATCAAGATCGGAAGGTTAGTACCAAGGCCTTTGAGCTCATTCACAATATTGTTGAGTCGTGTGTACATCTCATTGATGTCCTCATGAGGCAACATTGTGAATGTCTCATATTTGATCCTAAGCCGATGCAATTTTGCTTCTTTAACCGTGGATGTCCCTTCATGGATTTCGGAAAGGGTTGTCCAAATAGCGTGAGCCGTCTCAAGATTACTCACCCTATTGAACTCATCCGCGTTTAAAGCTCCAAAAATAGCATTCATTGCTTGGGCATCTAAATGAGCATTCGCCTGTCTTGATCCGTTGGATTCAATGGATCAAGCGCCATGACGTAACCCTCATTTACAATTTTCCAAACGCTTGGACTCATGGCCTTTAAATAAATTGACATTCTAATTTTCCAATAAGCATAATTTGATCCATCAAAGAAAGGTGCCTTGCCTATAGCAAATCCCTCGCTAGCCATCCTTTTCTCTCTAGACGGTTAAGTCTAAAAGTGAGAGACCAAGGCTCTGATACCACTTGTAGGATCAATGATACCGACTAGAGGGGGGTGAATAGGCGGTTTTTAAATTTTCTTTTCAACTAGATTAAATTTCTTTAATTCTAAGAACAAGAATGAAAGACAATTTAAGCCTACACAATACTAGTCAAGCAAATAGCAATACTAGTACTAACAGGGGCTAAACAAAGTACTTAAGCAAGTAAACTTAGAGCTATTTAGAAAGTAAAAGAGAGATGTGCACACTTCGATGTTTTTACCGTGGTATGGGAAACTTGCCGGTTCCCACTAGTCCACGTTGAGGTTAGCTCGAACGAATCGAACCGGCTCCACGAATTAAGCCGAAGCACCTCGATCACTAGATGTAGCTCTTCCCCGCTCCGGGTAGGCGAGCTCGAACCTTCACACGAAAGCCGGGTCTTCTCACAAGCTTCTTTGAGAAGATCACCGATCAAGCTTCTCCCAATCGTCCGGTGTGGCAAGCACCAAGAGTAACAAACCACGAGCTTCGCTTGATTTCAAACTAGTGCCAAGGATCAAACTAATGAATGCTATGCACTTTTTGCTCAAACACCTCAATTGAATGCTCAAGAGTGAAAGTAGGTGTGGAGTGAATGCCCAATGCTCAAGAATGATCAATAGAGTCTCTAGCATCTGTCTATGAGCGTTGGTGCGGTATTTATACCTTCCACCTACCAAAACTAGCCGTTTGGAACAAATTCCGGAAAAATCGGCGGCGGAACTACTGGCGGTCTAAGGCCG